>CM062099.1:338983-876183 GCA_031163375.1 Conogethes punctiferalis
TGAGTCCTAGAAAATATATTTAAATTTGAACCTGTATTATAAAAACAGACCTAAAAGCACTCAGTATTTTTTTATTATTATTTTTATTTCAAGTGATAAATTATCCACTGTGCCCCATAACAGGGGCACAGTGGATACTGATTTGGGTTACACTGGATCCTGTGAGCCACACTGGATAATGATTAATTTATATTCATTAAAAAACGTGTATTTAAATTAAGTGGTTTATTTTTTATCATTAAACATGCGTTTAATTATAAACATAGCATAAATCTTTATTTAAGGTAATTTAGACGTGGACTTTGTATTTGGCCCTCCGATATTTTATACAAAGCTGCCCGCATCTCCTCTTCAGCGTGCTGACCAATATTGGTCTTTCTTTTCCTGTTTCGTGGCATTATCCCTGAAAACAAAATAATTTTACGATAAATATTTTGACTGGGTACAGTGAATGCAAGATCCACTGTACCCCAATTCAAAACGATCCACTGTGCCCCAGTTGGAGAAGTCTTAATTAAAAAATCCTACCAAATTATTTATTTGTCAAATAAACATATTAGAGTAACAAAAATTTTCTACAGTAACTTTAGATCATATCACATTATCAACACTTGTAAAATTCTAATATACGGAAAGGCAAAACGTTTCACAAAAACACGTAAAATAAAAGTTTGTGGCTTACTTGTCGACGGATGCTCCGTACCGCGTGCGTCCACTCCGATACTTAGATGGCAACTAGCTCGGTTGCGGGGGGAGTGTAAGAACGGCAACGTCGCGAACGCGTACGCGCCTATTTGCTTTAAATACACACCTACAATGATTTATCCACTGTGACCCACGCTCCCCTACACTAATTTTGGACCCAACCCTCGCGTACCCCACGTGAGTCTGCAAAGGTCAAGAGTACAGTGATAACAGTGATAAGAACGATTATATGCGAAATAAGAGTTCGGTTCGCACAATGTGCTCGTAAAAGATAGATAGATATTCTTTATAGCACAAACAATTCAACATTTACAGGATAAAAATTAATAAAAAAACCCAAGACATGCCACGCTGGACCACACATCGCCGTCTAGCCCCAAACTAAGCCGAAGCTTGTACTATGGGTACTAGACAACAGACACACTTTATTATAATACTTTATTTTTGTAAAAAATACTTATTATACATACATAGAAAACACGCCGACCTACACAAACAGACATGTTCATGCACAATGCACATAAATGTTTGTGTTTGTAATTATTACAGAATTTTAGTGCATTCTTTTTAAGACATTTTACACTGAGCCACCTAGTACTAAATTAAGCTGAAGCATATACTATGGGTACTAGACCACTGATAAACTTACTTAGATACTTTATTCTTCATAATTAAATACTTAGTATACATAGCATACTCTCGGACACAAATGCCTGTACTGTGCGGGGATCGAATCCGCTACTCTCCGTCAGACACAGCATTCATTACCACTTAGCCAAACGGGTCGTATGTAAGTTGCTAAAAATGTAGGCGGTATAATTTGCTAACTCATTATCTAAAACTGAAAATTACGTTAACTTGAATGAAATGTTTTATCTTGATAGCCTTGAAACATAAAAATGAAATCAAAAGTAATAAACGCCCCGAACGGACTACCTACTCGATCTCTAGGTAAGATTTTCCTTTGTATCAAATCAGGAATTTGTATCCATTGGAGTAGATGACTAGGGTCCTAGGACCCGCACAGTACCTATAAACATTTGTGTGCATGAACATGTCTGTTCGTAGTCTGGGTGTTTTCTATGTATACTATGGATTTATTTAGAAAAAATGTATCTAAATAAGTTTATCAATAAATTGGAGTGACGATTTGCGCAGGATGGCTGGCAAGTGCTGGATACGAGAAGCCCAGGATCGATCAAAGTGGCGAACATTTGGAGAGGCTTATGTCCAGCAGTGGACTGCGATAGGCTTGTGATGAAAGGAGCACCGTTTTCCATATTTTGTATTAATTTCCATTGTATTAACCATATTTGTGTCGGTAATGTGTCTATTTCTGAAACATGACTCTGTTTTCTTAGACACAGTTGTAATGTAACAGACTCTGTTTATTTATAGTAGGAGATCCGAACTAAGAAAGAACGATCTTCACCGAGCTGATAATAGAATGAATCATATTTTATAACAAATTTAGTATGTTAGAAAATATGTTAAAAATGGGTTGCCTAAAAAAATCCTGGACAGACAATTTTTAATTATTTAAATAAAATGATTTATTTTTTATTTTTGCAACATCAAGATAATAAGAAAATTTTTACCCTGACTTAAAGTATGAAACGTATAGAATGTGCAGCCGTTGCTCATCCAATAAAACCCGATTCACCCCTGCCTTAAAAATCTGAAGATTATATCTGTCAGGGAACACGAATTCTGGCAGAGTTTGTATCATGGCGAGTGTTTGGAAGAATTATTAATACCGGCTGCTAATTTTCATCATCGTACATCTCGCACCAATTCAAGATGACATCCTGATCGTCTTGATAGTTGGAAGTCTTCCACGGTGCTTGTTGCGCGCTATTTTCTGACTCGGGGACGGTTCTTTGGAGCTTGGAGCTTCCACCTGCGACTTTTCCTTCTGAGGGACCTTCAGATATATGGACAGGCAGTTTTTTTTTCTTGGCCTGTATTTGATTACTTCAAGATTCTGCTATTTGATACAGAATCGTGAAATAATTAGTAAGATTTTAGATATTTTATATAGAAAGGGATGAATTAGATATTATAGGAGCTTATGAAATGTACACAAAATGTTTAGTTTGGGCAGGCGGGTTTGGTATCGCAGGGCGTAGCTCCTCGATCTGTTGAAGCTGCTGTCCTGCTGTCATCGGCCTGTTGTATTTAGCTACGCCTTCAATCGCGATGGTTATGCCGTCACCAGTCGGTTGCCAGGAGCCTTGTCTGTTATTCAGCAGGATGTACCACGGGCAGGTGAGGGTGGCTTAGAATGAAAAGATGATGGGTCGCTCAAGAAGGTCGAGAAAATTCTAGAAATACTACGCTGACGTAAATCTGATGCTGACCTGTCATGCCTTTTCAATGTTTCCTTTCAAACGTCGACTGATATTTATCATCTTTTCTAACAAAAAGGAGCAGTCCTCAATTAGAAGACCATGTCATTTGTCACCAGTTTCTGTCAACGGTCTATTTAGCGTAAGAGCTATAAATAGCGGCTGTTTTGTAAGTGGGTCGCCTTTGATTGATGGCATGACAAACGGATAGACGGTCGTACACGTGAATGACGAGCTTGGAGCCCGGATCGAATGTATGGAAGGTTGATATGATGTACATACATAGAGTCGGTGGCGTATCGATTGATTTCTAAGAAATCTATACTCGATAAGAAACGTGCGTTTTCTCCTATTTAAAAGGCCGGCAGCGACCCCAGAACTCGATTTGGGTTCATGGTCGGTGTCGACTGCTTACCATCAGGCATCACATCTGCTCGTCTGACGCCTCTTGCATAAAAAAAACGATCTTTTATCAAATTTTCTACAAACGTTCGTAACATGAGTCTATCTTAATAGTCTAAGATCCGAACTAAGAACGATCTTCACCGAGCTGATAATAGAATGAATCATATTTTATAACAAATTTAGTATGTTAGAAAATATGTTAAAAATGGGTTGCCTAAAAAAATCCTGGACAGACAATTTTTAATTATTTAAATAAAATGATTTATTTTTTATTTTTGCAACATCAGATAATAAGAAAATTTTTACCCTGACTTAAAGTATGAAACGTATAGAATGTGCAGCCGTTGGGTTGCCTATTATTTACCTGGACAAACTACTCGGTTGTCAGGTATAAACAGGTGTATGTCGATGCCAGTTACTTTCACTCGATTGGATAATAGAAAAAAAATTATATCAATATAAGCGTTGTTTTATTGCGAACACGGTGATATAGGGTTGTCTGCAAAAAACTTGGTCCTAATAGGGGTTTGCGAATTTTAAAGATTTTAATTTTAACGCGATTGGAAATGTGTGACAGTGAGATCCGAGTTGAGTATAGCGTGTAATAATAAAGTATAAAATATTGTTTAATATTTTAGTATTATAATAATTATTATTTACAACTCAAATGTCAGTTATGCCATGTTGTGTCCTTTATTATTACACGCTATACTCAACTCGGATCTCTCTATCACACATTTCCAATCGCGTTAAAATTAAAATCTTCAAAATTCGCAAACCCCTATTAGGACCAAGTTTTTTTCAGACAACCCTATATCACCGTGTTCGCAATAAAACAACGCTTATATTGATATAATTTTTTTTCTATTATCCAATCGAGTGAAAGTAACTGGCATCGACATACACCTGTTTATACCTGACAACCGAGTAGTTTGTCCAGGTAAATAATAGGCAACCCAACGGCTGCACATTCTATGCGTTTCATACTTTAAGTCAGGGTAAAAATTTTCTTATTATCTTGATGTTGCAAAAATAAAAAATAAATCATTTTATTTAAAGAATTAAAAATTGTCTGTCCAGGATTTTTTTAGGCAACCCATTTTTAACATATTTTCTAACATACTAAATTTGTTATAAAATATGATTCATTCTATTATCAGCTCGGTGAAGATCGTTCTTAGTTCGGATCTTAGACTATTAAGATAGACTCATGTTACGGACGTTTGTAGGAAATTTGATAAAAGATCGTTTTTTTTATGCAAGAGGCGTCAGACGAGCAGATGTGATGCCTGATGGTAAGCAGTCGACACCGACCATGAACCCAAATCGAGTTCTGGGGTCGCTGCCGGCCTTTTAAATAGGAGTACGCACGTTTCTTATAAAGTATAGATTTCTTAAAAATCAATCGATACGCCACCGACTCTATGTATGTTCATCATATCAACCTTCCATACATTCGATCCGGGCTCCAAGCTCGTCATTCACGTGTACGACCGTCTATCCGTTTGTCATGCCATCAATCAAAGGCGACCCACTTACAAAACAGCTATTTATAGCTCTTACGCTAAATAGACCGTTGACAGAAACTGGTGACAAATGACCTGGTCTTCTAATTGAGGACTGCTCCTTTTTGTTAGAAAAGATGATAAATATCAGTCGATGTTTGAAAGGAAACATTGAAAAGGCATGACAGGCCAGCATCAGATATTCGTCAGCGTAGTAATTCTAGAATTTTATCGACCTTCTTGAGCGACCCATCATCTTTTCATTCTGAGCCACCCTCACCTGCCCGTGGTACATCCTGCTGAATAACAGACAAGGCTCTGGCAACCGACTGGTGGCGGCATAACCATCGCGATTGAAGGCGTAGCTAAATACCACAGGCCGATGACGGACAGCAGCTTCAACAGATCGAGAAGCTACGCCCTGCGATACCCAACCCGCCTGCCCAAACTAAACATTTTGTGTACATTTCATAAGCTCCTATATCATCTAATTCATCCCTTTCTATGTATATAAAATATCTAAAATCTTACTAATTATTTCACGATTCTGTATCAAATAGCAGAATCTTGAAGTAATCAAATACAGGCCAAGGAAAAAAACCGCCTGTCCATATATCTGAAGGTCCCTCAGAAGGAAAAGTAGCAGGTGGAAGCTCCAAGCTCCAAAGAACCGTCCACGAGTCAGAAAATAGCGCGCAACACGCACCGTGGAAGACTTCCAACTATCAAGACGATCAGGATGTCATCTTGAATTGGTGCGAGATGTACGATGATGAAAATTAGCAGCCGGTATTAATAATTCTTCCAAACACTCGCCATGATACAAACTCTGCCAGAATTCGTGTTCCCTGACAGATATAATCTTCAGATTTTTAAGGCAGGGGTGAATCGGGTTTTATTGGATGAGCGAGACCCATCGTATTCTCTAAACGTCAGTGAGTGGGTCAAATGCTACACATCACTATATACATAGCTTAACAAAATCGCTTTTCGTGTATGTCCCCATGTATGAATAGATCTTTAAAACTACGCAACGGATTGAAGTGCATTTTTTTAAATAGATAGAGTGTTTCAAGAAAAAGGTTTATGGTTACTGTCCTGATGATGGTTGAAACCCTGCTCACCGGCAGAAACACGACCCGAGGGTCATTTGGCTGCGGTATTCTGTGGTAGGGTGGAGGTCCTTCCCCGGACGGGCGGCCCAATTCGAGCGAAGATTCACCTCTCTTAAAAATTCTTCGATATTTTTATATATCAGGAAGATACACGATCTCAAAAATCCATAAAAAAAAGTCATGCATATTCCCAATTGTCATCGGAGGAGGCCTATGTCCAGCAGTGGGCGTTTGCTAGTTGATGATGTTAAATGGAGTATTAACATCAATCTGCGGTACGATGCCATACTACAAAGATGGCCAATTTTACTGGCATTCTGTGGCAATCATTAACACCGGTCTAGCTCTACTGAGGGAATCCCGGCAGTGCTTGCTTGGCCAGCCGCCAAACTGGCTGCCAAACATCCTGGCTGTGGGCAGCGATTGTGTATAAATATTAGTCATTTGTTTTCGGTACGACCATTTACTATGTCGGGGATATGTGTATTTTTAATTGTGTTAAAAGATGTGTGTTTGAGATGGTGACTTGAAAGTTAGGAATAACTCGAGGCGAGCATAGAGATTTTTACTGCAAATGGCCTATTGCAGTCCACTGCAGGAGATAGGCCTCTCTAGTTCATCATCATCAGCCTATCGCAGTCCACTGCTGGACATAGGCCTCTCCAGTGGTTCGCCATTCGCCATAAGTGGTGATGATGATGATGACTGGGTACAACATTTGTTTTTACCAACCTCGTTACGTTGTTATATAATAGGGAATATGCATGAAAAATAGTTTCAGGTATTTACTAATTTATCGTAAAATAGATCAAAATCTACTACGAACAGTGAAAACAAAATTTGGTTGAAAAATGGGCGAGATACAGTCATTGAAAGTGAATATATCCGTCTCTCTCTCGCGAAACAGATTTTTCTATGGAGTTAGTACGGCGCTAACGGTACGTGACGTCAACTACCGCATCGGATTTCTCTGTCTAATCAATAACTTTAACGCTTTATAACTCGCTTAATAGAAAAGATAGTTTAAAAATTCTTCGATATTTATGTATCGGGAAGACAAAAGATCTCAATAAATCCATAAAAAAAAGTCATGCATATTCCCTATTGCGATAATAACAATATTATCTCAATGTTACGAATCTACGCCACCACCATTGCTGGCCACAACCATGATAAGTTCATGGAAATTTTGCAAATAATCATTGCGTCGGTCGAAACGCCCTCATGTCCGCGGTAGATACCGGCCTGATAACAGATTGTCATCCGATATGGCGTACCGCATAGCTGATACGATACGGTGACGTCACTTCAATATTTTATTGTGGTATTTTATTGCAGGTATCTTGTTATATTGCGGATATTTCGCCAATTCGTACGAAGCGCTTTTTATAGCATTATTTGTTAGGATACCATTTATTAATCGATGGTAACTGTCCTGGGTACTGTGGGATGTAAGGTAACCTATCATCTTTTCTCCCCAAGGCACCCTTTCTTGCCCGTGATGCAACCTGCCGAATAACAAACGAGCCTAATTTTTTTTTTTTTTTTTTTTTTTTTATTCAAAATGAGTTTGCGCTTGACTGCGATTCGCCTGATGGTAAGCGATATCGTAGTCTACGATGGAACGCGCTCACCCAGCAAAAACCGATTCACTCTCGCCTTGAACATCGGAAGATTATATCTCTCGGGGAACAAGGAGCCCGGCAAAGAGTTCCATAGTTTAGCAGTTCGCACTATGAAGGTAGAAGCGAAACGCGCTGTGCGCGTCCTAGGTACTTGCACCATGTAACGGTGCCTATTCGCCGTATCCCTGCTCGTCCGATGATAAAAGGGGGCAGGAGGAATCAAATTAAATAATTCCGTCGCACACTCACCAAAATGCAACCGATAGAATACCGACAGACAGGCGACTTTACGACGGTGTTCCAGACTTTGCAGTCTCGCGTCACAAAGTAAGTCGTTGTTAATGAGTCTCCTCGCACGTTTTTCAATTGACTCCAACGCCTCAAGCTGGTATTTAGCCGATCCATCCCAAAGATGCGAACAGTATTCCATGCATGACCGAACTTGTGCTTGATACAGTGTGAGCAACTGTTCCGGCTTGAAATACTGACGCGTCTTCGAGAGGATACCAAGCTTTTTGGCAGCCAACTGAGCCTTAGACTCAATATAGGAGCCGAAATTGAGCGTGGAGGAAACTGTGACACCAAGAAGTTCAAGGTGGTCGGCAATCGTTACGGTTACATCTCGGAAAGTAGGGGCCAGTTGGAATGGCCTCTTTTAGCTTATAGCGATACTGGTAGCGGTATCGCCCATCATCGATCTGTGGTATTTAGCTACGTCTTTAATTGTGATGGTTATACCGCCACCAGTCGGTTACCAGCGCTTCGTTTGTTATTCAACAGGATGCACCGCGGGCAGGCCAGGATGGCTTGGAGCGAAAGAAATTGGTTTCGCTACCTTACATTCTCAGTCTGTTCCTACAAATAAATCTTAACTAATATTATAAAGCTGAATCTTAACTAATATTATAAAGCTGAAGAGTTTGTTTGTTTGTTTGAACGCGCTAATCTCAGGAACTACTGGTCCGAATTGAAAAATTATTTTTGTGTTGAATAGACCATTTATCGAGGAAGGCTTTAGGCTATATAACATCACGTTGCAACTATTAGGAGCGAAGAAATAATGGAAAATGTAAAAACAAACGAGGAAAAATGACTATTCCACGCGGACTAAGTCGCGAGCACAGCTAGTTTATTATGTAACTTGAAAAGCTACACCCATAAATATTTCGTCTAACTTTCGTTAACTATCTATTATTAAGCATAACTGTTCACACATAGGTGTTAATGAATAAAATCAACATATGGGCATTTCTCTGCTAAATGGAAAATCACTGTCCCAAGCAAATTTTATTAGAATAAGTTCTATAATTTAATTTTTTTTAGGATTAATATGAACATAAATGTGGTATTCTTGGTTCACTGTCGCTCATTATGTAATTTAATATAATAATTTTCGAAAAAAAAAATGTTATACATCTCAAAAAACACTCCCCTGGCATGTCCCTTTTCCAGAATAAGAAGTATTGATACCTATATATATTTAATACTTGTCAATTCGTTACTAAGTGATAATAATATGTAATTGTAGAAGACTGTAGCATATTTTAAATTACAAATTACATACCTATAATAAAAAAATATTTAAAAAAAAAATTACGAAGTTTGTCCTCAAATTTTAAAAACATTACCCTGGTAACATTTGAAAACGGCGCGAAAATCACTAAGGTTATTAGTCTAAAACATTTCAACGGTGAAACGGAACGAAAACGGTGTGAAGTTCGTTCGGTTGTCAATGTAAATAGACAGCCGCTATTTTGTGAGTAGTGCCGCTGTGTTTGGATGTGAACCACGCGTCGCGACCGTTAGTACGAACACTCCTCTGGTGAGTATTTGTTTTCATATTTTAAGAGTTTTAAATAAGATAATTTGTTTACATTAGTTTACTAGCAATCATGTCTGCACATCTGTGTTATAAATGTGATATGTTTTAATGTTTTTGTGTTATTTGGTTTTCAAGTTAAAAAAACATTCCCCTGGTAAACATCCCCCTGTCATTTTTAGTTGTAAGCCAAAAAGTTTATTGTGATAGTTGGATAACAGAGGTAATATTTTTGTTTTTATTTTAATTAACATTCTAAGAACTGACTTATGTCAAACAATGAGTATTTTAGAAAGACTGTTAAAGTAAGAAGTTGATTTTGTTCAGTTTATAACAAATGTTATTAAAATGTCTATTTTGTAAGCGAATTTAGTTTTGATCTCGTTGATTATTTAAGTAATAATTACACATTGTAAGTGCTAATAAAAATAAAGATTTGATTATTTAAACATACAAAAATATTAGTTTTTGTTCATAAAAACATTCCCCTGGTTAGTCACAACATTACCCTGTCACGATTTTGCACAAAACCGCTCATAACTTAAAAACAAAGAAAAAAATGTGTGTGTTTCTTGAATATATATTTTTGATATACCATTACCTTCCTTTGTATTGACAAACATTCTCAACATTTGATAAATTTTGGTTAGGACAGTCTTGTAATAATGAGTTTCCAAATAGCAGAGAAACACCCATATATATCGGCTAACCGTTGACGTAAACGCGGCCATCATATTCAAATTTGTAACCAAAAGATTTACGACGGGACATAAAGAATACATTTGCATGTTTTAAGCCATTGTTTTACATACAAACCGGTATTTCGAAGCTACGAATTCGCGGTAAAATTATGCTATAAAATGAATGAATTGACACCTATTATTACATAGAGGAAAGATTTGTATTTTGTGTATCTACACTAATATTATAAAGAGGAAAAATTTGTGTCTTTGTATGTAACGAATACACTCAAAAAGTACTGGACCGATTTTAATAATTCATTTTATTAGAAAGCTACATTATCCCTGAGCAGGGATGCCATATCTCAGAATTTCCCGGGAGTTCTCCCGATTTTTTTTACCTCCCGTATTGTATAAATATGACCAAACAGAGCAAAATCTCAACGTTTTTCTTACACGGATGACCTTTTTTTTGCTCTCCAAGTAACTAAATGGGAAATTTTACTTAGTAATCATCATTCCTAAGCAAAAAGAACGTCTCCCGATTTTTCCACAAGTAATGTCAATACATCTCCCGGATTTTTTATTATACACCAAAAATTAAAATGTTGATCTGGCAACCCTGTCTCTGAGTAACATAGGCTATATTTAGTTTAAAAATGTTTATCTGAAGCACCCCAAGGGAAGCGAGGACGGGTCGCTAGTGCGTGTATATTTGCAAATAAACTCTTGTAATGAATAAACTAAAACTCATTCACCCTGACTAACATAGGATATCATTTATTGCTAGAAAAGATTAGACTTCCTTATGCCATGGGAGGTAAGGGAGCGACCTAGGTATTCGTTTCAAGCTACCCTTACCTGCCCGCGGTACTTCCTGCTGAATGACAGACGAGGCTCTGACAACCGACTGATAGCGGTATAACACGATTGAAGGCGCGGTTAGATACCACAGGCCGATGACAGGCAGCGTCACCGGAGCGAGGAGCTACGCCCTGCGATCGCCAACCCGTCTGCCCAGCGAGGCGATTATGGGTAAAGCCTTCAGATGTTTGTCCAAAGTGGAGAACAATAGACAGATACCTATGTCCAGCAGTGGACTGCGATAGGCTGATGATGATGGTGAGCATTCCGATAGCGCGACTCATAAGCATAATCCTTTTGACATCCTCCTCCTCTTAGCGTTGTCCCGGTTAGTGCCTCTAGGCCCAGGGTCCGCTTTGACCATGATCCTAGATTTAGCGAGTCTGGTTATTACATAGAAGCGACTGCGATCTGAGTCCTTCGTAACTCTCAGAAAGGGGAACCAGACAAATTTGGATCATGGTTACACATTCAGAATGAAACTGGATGTGCAGGTTTCCTCACGATGTTTTCCTTCACCGCTAAGCTAGTGGTATAATTCCGCACATAGATTTTTTGCAAATCCGGAGATCCGCGCGTATTCAAACCGACGACCTCACGTGTGTGAAGCGACGATCTTACCACTAGGCTACCACGGCTCCTTTTCCTATAATCCTTTTGACATATCATCGTGAAAAGTAAGTTATAAAATAATGAGAGATAAATAATTGACAACATATATGTATAACATAATACAACGAACTATATGTTGATAAGCTGATACACGCTCATAAAACAAGACACAAGCAATGAACAGATATGAAATTATTGCACAAAGATTAGGATTGATTTCACTATCAATATTATTAATTAAATTTTATTACTAAAGATGACTTAAGTTAATAAAGTATAAAGGTTTCATTAAAAGATGATTAAATGAAAGGAAATTATAATAAAATCGTCATTTTATAGAGTATCTCGACATAATGACTTCCCTAAGCCTGATGAAAAGCGAAAAATAAGCCCGAGTCGCTGTGACAACGGGCAAGTAGGTAACTGGTCAGTTACCTATCAGTTGCCACCAAGCCGGCCCAACCCTAACCCCCCACGAGCTCCGGAAATCCTACTCACCGGTAGAAACACGAGCCGGGGGTCATTTGGCTGCGGTAGTCTAAAGCTATGTCCTACCTCCCTTTAAATGACTTCCATAAATAAATAAACCAAAACATGCTACGGTAAGCCACAGCGCCATCTAGCCCCAAACTAAGCCAAAGCTTGTACTATGAGTACTAGACAACTGATGATTTACTTAGATTTTTTAAAACAAACTCAATTACTGATATTCACTCGAGCAAACCCGTGAAATGCAGCTAGTTGTGTATTATATACTCAGTACAAAGTATAAGTGTACAACTTGAGATGCTTAATCCCGCATAAGCATTAAGCAACCTAAGTGAGATACAAGGAAAATGCTGTGATTTGCCTTCTAATTCAAGTTTCAAGTAGGTACCTAACCATACTATATACATAACATGTTATTTATGTGATCAATGGAATGCTTTTATCTGTGTGAGAACGTCTCGATTTCAAGCTTGCGTTCCTGCGTTTGGGTACAAGAGCCCTGTTGCCGCAAAAATAATAATTAGGCCGTCTTTTAGATTGTTAAAAAATAAGACACGTATTTTTTTTATTTGTAAATTGGACTAAAAGTTACAAAGATATAGCCCATTAAAATTACGCGTGACGTCAAAGAGTGGGAGTTTTTTGTTTGTCTCCTACATTTTGTTCATCCTTGTTATTTTTTGTTTAAATGAAAAAAGGAAAAATACGTGTCCATTATATTTTTATATTCTAAAATACGGACTAAATAAAGTGTAATTATTTTGACCCTGAAACCATCCGCATTTTTTATACAACGGTATCCGTATACAACGGTTTTTTTGGGAACAGCGACCACTAGCGATTTTTATGATTAAATACGACTTGGGGACCTTCGAAAAGCGATCCTAAAAATTTCTCAAGGGCCGGCACCTGTGTCTGGGCACATGGTGAACATTTACCATTAGATCTGTTTGCTAAACTAAACTAAACTACTGAGCCGATTTCAGAGATTCCTTCACCATTGGAAAGCTACATTCACCCTATGTAACAAAGGCTATATTTTTTTTATAGTAGTCGACATAATGGCTTCCCTACGGCTGATGGAAAGCGAAAGAAAAGCCCAAGTCGCTGTGACAAGTGGCAAGTAACTGGTCATTTACCTGTCAGTTGCCACTGCCATGCCGGCCAACCCTAAACCCCCACGAGCTCCGGAAACCCTACTCACCGGCAGAAACACGACCCGGAGGTCATTTGGCTGCGGTATTCTGTAGGGTGGAGGTCCTTCCCCGGACGGGCAGCTTAATTCGAGCGATGATTCGCTATGCCCTACCTCTTATGTGCTATGTTTATTGAGCGCTACAAAATATTAGGGATCCTTACTAAATCTCCAATATTGTAACCCAATGTAATGTTTATCTGATATACCCGAACTGAAGCGAGGGAGGCTCAATAGTTATCGATATAATCAAACCACATTTTTAAGAGAGGTAGGGCATAGCGAATCTTCGCTCGAATTGAGCCGCCCGTCCGGGGAAGGACCTCCACCCTATAGAACACCGCAGTCAAATGACCTCTGGGTCGTGTTTCTGCCGGTGAGTAGGGTTTCCGGAGCTCGTAGGGGGTTAGGGTTGGGCCGGCATGGCGGTGGCAACTGACAGGTAACTGACCAGTTACTTGCCCGTTGTCACAGCGACTTGGGCTTCTCTTTCGCTTTCCATCAGGTGTAGGGAAGCCATTATGTCGAGCCACTATAAAAAAAAAAAACATATCAGTATTTCGCAACAGTAATTATAAGGTAAAATTATCTAATTGTTTTGTAATGTACTTAATGGTTAATAATAACTTCATAAATATTAAACAATAATAATTAATATTAGTGTTTTTATCAAGATCAAGTGCGTATCATGTTTCTATCTATTAGCGATATTTTTATCTAACATAGAATCACTGAAAATTAATATTTCTATAGATTTTTTTTGTCTATTTAAATAAATAAATAAGCCACGCTGGGCCACACAGCGCCACCTAGCCCCAAACTAAACCGAAGCTTGTACTATGGGTACTAGACAACTGATAAACTTACTTAGATAAATTTTTTTTTGTAAATAAATACATAAAAAACACCCAGACCAATACAAATAGACATGTTAATGAACACAAGTGTTTGTAATTTTTTTTATAAATTAGAGTATATTATTTTCCATTTTTCACGGAAAATTGCGTGTTAGACACACAGAACGCTAAAGAAAACCTATTGTTGGACGGTGTCAAATGACATGAATCTTAAAATATTTGTTATGTCATTGTGCAATACAGTATTGCACAATATGACATAATGTATATTTTTATGTCACACTAGGTGGTGACTTTTCTTTGATTTTTGTAAGTCAACATCAATTTCTTAACAGACTTAACATCTTTTTTGTTAAGGCGTCATATAATATACTCGTATGTTAGTGTCTGGTTAATAGAGTTGCAGATTATTTGTTCCAGATTATTAAATTTTGTTGAATCACCATAAATGCGGCACTTTCATATTTTTTATAGTTTTGGTGGCCTATTGTGTTATAAAAAAAAAGTTTCAGTTCCAATAGTTTCGGAGATTGTCATGCACAAACAGGCAGACATTTTTGCTCGATTATTTCTTTGGACGGTTTTTTTAGAAAGATAACTATGGAAAGAAGACACACTTTTTTATATGTACATCAATAGATGCAATAAGTACTTATGCCTCACGATAAGAAAATAATTTATTATTTCATGTAAGAGTTGTAACTTTCAACTTCTACAGAGCACTGCATTTAATGACAAGTATTATATGTATATGGTATTATATTTTCTATAAATAAATTATAAATTGTAGCCAAATACGTGATGCAATTTTCCTGTTTTTATTTTATTTTGTGATATAAAATATATATCTATCTATTCTATCTGTGGTATGATTAAGCATATCAGACAACATCACATACATTGCAGAAATTTAAGCATGTGTTATTAAAATAATTTTACTCTGTAAGTACGCGACCTGAAGAATTAATTAATTTTACTAATAACTGAAGCCCGTGTTTTAAATCTAAATCAACGAAGGTACCACAATATACATTTAAATAAAATATTACCACCCAGAAACAGAACAACGAAATGGTGGAAATGATATTTCTTAACCGAACCTCTGACCCTCAGTTCAGAAAGTAGAGTCGTTACCGAATGAGCCACCGGGCAAGTCGAAAGTCCCATTTTATTTTAACTGCACCCATACGTAGTCCGGTAAATGTCTAATATGTGCATAATACAGCTTAATTTATTCAACAAAATTTCTAATTAAGTATGCTTAGTTCAAAGTCATTGTCTTGGGAATACATTAGGTATAAAATAACACTTAGATTATTTTCCAATGTATGTTTTGGGATTTATCAAACATTTTGGGTTAAAAAATGTCACATACTTTTATTATAACGAAAAGCTTTTTAATATTATGTGAATCGTAAAATATTTTACGGTTCATTAGAATCAATAAATATAAAAATATTTTATTGAAAATATGAAACAAAAAATATATTTATGAAGGTTTAAAATTATTCTTCATTTAAGTATGTACATACTTTTTAAGTGATACCAGTACAGTATTTGCAGAAAGTCTATTTTATAATTACTTTTATTTTATAACACTTGTGTGTATATTTATAAATTATAAACGCCAATTAAAGTATGGAACGAGAATTAAAAAATCAATTTATAAATGTATTTTGAAATAAAGAGCCGCGCTGCACTAAATTAAAAATAATTTCTATTTGGAGTTTTAATAATTACGAGTAATAATAAAATAATGTCGCTTTATGGTGCGTAAATAGGGATTTTTATTTATAACTTCAAAACCAATTCCGCAATTAATCAAACTCGCTTCAAAGAAATTCAAATCGAAAGTAAAAAAAAAAATACATACCTCAAAACCATAAAAAGAAATCCCGCAACAATTCAAACTCACTTCGAACAGTACGAAAAGTCTATGCCACTTCACAAAATCGGTTATTTATACGGAGCGCGCAATATCGAAGGAGACGTGTGCTCTCTCCGACGTTCGCCGGCATACTGACCGACCCGGTGTGTCGGCGCGGCGCCTACTTCCGACCGTGCAAAACATCCGTGCTATTGACCAATGTAGAAAGAACTGTGAACTGTAAAAGCTCGTATGATTTCAGGGATCTGTACTTTTTGGGCGGCGATGCCAATAGTTCGAGCCATCCATCCGCTTATTAAAAAGTTAATAGCTCTTAAACAAATACTCATTTGTCTTCGTCTATGTTCGCGAAGACGTTTTAATATATTCTTTAATCAAAAGGATAAAATGTAGTTATGGAAATGTTTATTGCACTGCAAGAACGCGAGTTTTCAGGGTCAGGGTACTATAATAATCGAAAACGATCGTTCGATGGGCGGATCGCGTATTTTTGCACCATAAATCCCTCCTATTTGTCCCTCCCGGGTTCGTACATACGAACTAAAATCCGTCAAAGACGATTTTTATTAATTTACATGTACATAGTAGGGCCCCAATTTTCATTGTTAATCACAACGCCGAAGCAACCACAAGATTATGGAGGCAAATTAAATGACATTTCACGCGTCATTGTTTACGACTTAAATTATCGATATAATCAAAGTAGGTACATTATATTATCAATATTTCGCAACACTAATTTATGGTTAGGTCATTTACAACACCACCCGCGAACACGAAATGTTCTTAAGGTTTCGTAAAGATAATTCATCATCATCATCATCAGCCTATCGCAGTCCACTGCTGGACATAGGCCTCTTTAGTTGCTCGCCACTTTAGACAAAAACCTATGTTTGACAGGTCACGCCTGGAGGCTTTACTCATAATCGTCACGCTGGGCAGGTTGGCTTGTAGCGAAAATATAAAAATATAATAGGTAGGTAGTAATTATTGAATCATATTTTTCTTTTTTTATTTAACTAAATTGGCAAATAAGCCTACGGCCCGCCTGATGTTAAGCGGTTACCGCAGCCTATCGACGCCTGCAACACCAGGGGTATCTGTTCTTGATGGACATATACATAGGACCCTCGACACCACCTTTAAGGCGCATGACGAAGGGGCCGGGGTTTTAGTGGGTATTTCCTGCCTCACTTCCATCTTCGAGGCGGGGCGGTGAGTCCCACAAGTCCCGCTGCTCCCCCAAGCAGCGGGAATGCCTAAATGCATTTTCCCCGGTAACACAAAAAAAAGGGTTATCACGTGTTGACGACCTTTTAAAAACCTCTTCACAGCCTTTTTGAAGGATCCCACACTGTAATCTCGGGGAGAGCCTCTGATTCTATAGCTATAATTATTATGAAAAGGAAAATTGTGAAAAATTTTCACGATTTTATATAAAGTGGTGACATCGCTAACACAAAGGTATGTTATGAATGAGTGCTGAAGTATTATTATTATGCTAAACATGTTAGTTTCTTAGCTACGACAATATTTATGATGGTTTTCAATAACCCATTAAAATACAGCGCGCTACAATGTTCTTGCATCGCCTTTCCTTGGTGATTGATATTAAATTAAATGTTCGATATGATCATCTATTAAAAAATCAATTAAAAATTATATTATTGCTGGTTTAAGAACTTTATTATTTCTCATTAAGAATATAACAATAATAATACACTTACTGAAAAAACAAAATACACTAACAAATTTTACACGATACAGCGAGCGTATCTAAACAAAAGTACACATCTAAATAAAAATAAAAAAGAAGTCGGATAGAAGTCGCGAAACACTGCTGTTGTTAATCTATTGCACCGAGCGACCACGGGTCAAGAGCGAACCGGGCGTACTTGTCATCATAAGCCTTTAATGTGTCGGAGCGAAGCAGCAGATTTACAATCCTATGGAAGAGTCTGTGTGGAGGTGTTGGATTGAAAGTTTTAAAAGAGTCCACCCTGTCACAACGTTCACTGCTTTGTTTTACTATGCCTCCCGCAATGACACCACCAAATTATCGGTCGACCGACCGGTCAAATTGTCGTCCCACAGTCGCAGGACTATGAGAGAGAAGAGACTGCACCCGTGTATTCAGTTTTTAATCGACTTCAAAAAAAGGAGAGAAGGTTCTCAATTCGACAGTTTTTTCTATTGTTGTTGTATGTGTGTTACCAGATACCTCTGAGAATTGTAAATTGATTTGGATAATACTTTTTTGTTTTTTCCTAGTCGGCGCCATATTGTCCTAATATTGAAGTTGGTTTTTCATTGTTAAAAAGTGCACATCATAAGCACTGATACAGGATATTATTACTCAAATATAATAATGTGATTTCACTAATAAAAATGTTATATGTTTTGGGTAATGTAATCCGCCACTCATTCGCACGGACATAAGTTTATAACAAATGTACTATGTTTTTATACATGGCTGTCACTGTAGCTGTGACATCGCCTTGAGCAGATTGCACGGTGTTTTAATAAGAAACATTACAACATAATACTATGTATATTATACTAACTTATTTAGGGATGTAAGGGAGCGACCTATCATCATTTCACTTTAAACCAACCTCACCTGCCTGTAGTGCCTGCCGAATAACAAACGAGGCTCTGGCAACCGACTGGTGGCGGTATAACTATCACAATTGAAGGCGTAGCTAAATGGCCTTAGACCAATGACGGGCAGCTGGGTCACCGGAGCGAGGAGCTACGCCCTGCGATCACTAATTTGCCCGCCTAGAGCGTGGCGATAGGATAAAGCCTCCACATGTTGGCCCAAAGCGGCGAGCTGAACTGGACAGGCCTAAGTCCAGCAGTGGACTGCGATAGGTCATTGGTGATAAATAAAATATACCTAACAGTATTACAAATTAGGTGATACTGATAAATGGATGTCGCAGAAATAACTTTGTTTACAGGACAGAGACACCACAGACAGAAATTGTATCGGAAACGTGTATGTCTGGGCGTTGAAGGTATTTAAAAGATAAATAGATAGAATTTGGAACTCTTTGTCGGAATCCAAGTTCCTCGAAAGATAAATTATGTAATCTTCAGATTTTCAAGGCGAGAGTGAATCGGTTTTTGTTGGCTGTGCGCGTTCCATCGTAACATCATCATCATCATCAGCCCACATCAGTCCACTGCTGGACATAGGCCTCTCCCAATACTCGCCACTTCGATCGATCCCGGGCCTCTCGCATCCAGCTCTTGCCAGCCGTCCTGCGCAAATAGTCACTCCACCTGGTCTGAGGGCGTCCTACACTACGTTTGCCGAGACGCGGTCTCCACTCCAGAACTCGTTTACCCCAACGGTTGTCGGTTCTGCGGCGTCCATCGTAACGTTTTTTTTAACGGGCGAGTTAGGATTACGCGCTTTTCATCATCATCATCATTATCACCTACACTGCTGGACATAAGCCTCTCCAGTTTTCGCCACTTTGGTCAAACATCTGAAGGCTTTACCCATAATCGCCACTTGGGGAAGGCGGGTTGGCGATCGCATGGCGTAGCTCCTCGCTCCGGTGACGCTGCTGCCCGTCATCGGCCTGTGGTATCTAGCCACAGGCCACCAGTCGGTTGCCAAAGCCTCGTTTGTTATTCGGCAGGATGCACCACTGGCTGGCTCGGTGGATCAATTGGTTGTGACCCCTGCCTTCTGAACCAAGGGTCGTGGGTTCGATTCCCACCCGTGACAAACATTCGTGTGATGAACATTTGTGTTTGTTCCGCGTCTGTGTGTTTATATTTGTATTTAAGTATTTACTTTGGGATCGGAGCAATGTATGTGATGTTGTCTGATATTTATTTATATTACTGGCAGAAGCGACCACCCGGCTTGGAGCGAAAACTTGATAGGTAGTTCGCTCCCTTACATTCTAAGAGTCGAATAAATGTATTTTATGCAGATATACGATTATACATGTAGAAATTACTAGATCCTCCACGACGCGAGGAGACATGAGCACAAGTGATTGATAAGTTAATTTTAACTTGCAGGGGACATAGGAATCGTAAACAATACGTTATCAATATAATGAATGGCGAGGTCGAGCCGGGTTAAAAAAAATACTATTATTTATTTATTCTATTTAATCTATATTGCAACAAGAGTACTCTCTTGTACAAATAGCGAATTGAAAACTATTAATCTATACTTAGGTATAATAAATCTGTAGAGAGGTCAATTCTGTACATGAAATATTTTTTCAAAATAACTATCAGGGGGTGATTAGTGATCGATACTGATGCCAAAAATGCAATCAGTAAAATATTTGTCTGTCTGTCTGTATGTTATAGAAACAAAAACTACTGGACAGATTTTGACGTAACTTGGTACATTTAGATTAGAAAAAACCGGCCAAGTGCGAGTCGGGCTCGCGCACAAAGGGTTCCGTAGCAGCAAATATAATAAACTTAACCAAAATTACAGTTAAATCAACCTATCTCAAAAACTATAAGAGATACTTTGATCAAACCAAAAATCGTTGAAAGAGTTAATTAGCATGCATCACCTCTATTTTTTTTAGAATTTTATACCCCGTAGTTATAAAAATAGAGGGGGGGGGACATACTTTTTACGACTTTGAGAGCTGATATCTCAAAAACCGTTCACTTTAAGAAAAATGTTTTTTAGAAAACTTTATATCATTTTAAAAGACCTTTCCATTGATACCCCACACGGGTATGTACATCGAAAAAAAAATTTTCATCCCTCAGTTACATGTATGGGGGGCCCCACCCCCAATTCTTTTTTTTACTATTTAGTGTCATAATTTTGTAGCGGTTCATACAACACATATTCCCATCAAATTTCATCACTGTAGTACTTATAGTTTCCGAGTAAATCGGCTGTGACAGACGGACAGACGGACAGACGGACAGACGGACAGACGGACATGACGAAACTATAAGGGTTCCGTTTTTGCCATTTTGGCTACGGAACCCTAAAAAGCCGAGATATCAAGACTCTTTCACGGAGAGTGCTCTGAGGAGCTGTTTCAGGTTATGCCAGTGTGCCAGTGTCACCATTTTACCACCGCACTACTCGACGCCGCGGTAGGGTCCATCCATACCATTTGGAAACTTTTCCATCAAGAACTGTTCGTTTCCAACGTTCGTTTTTTCCGCGTACCTGTAAGCTCTGGAATGAGCTACCAGCCGCGGTGTTTCCTGATCGCTACGACTTGTCCTTCTTCAAACGTGGTCTAAAGAGAACTCTTTCCTCACGGTAGGCAGCGGCTTAGCTGTGCCCCTGGCATTGCAGAGTCTATGAGCGGCGGTAACCGTTTAACATCAGATGGGCCGCTTGCTTGTCTGCCACCCATAGCAATAATAAAAAAAAACAAGCCAAAATAAAAAAAAAACATAACCAAATGATTCAACGAGTCAAAAAAAAGTAATATAAAGGCCCCATAATTATATATCCATTTACCATCGACGACATTTCAATGGGACGATAGCGGCGACCTTCGGATTAGCTGCGTCACCATCGACGACGTCATCACCATGGCTACAGGCAGCAAACACTCGATGTCTCCTGTGTAAGGCTGCCCGTCTACTGAAGCGGAGCGAGGTAAAATCTTAACTAATATTATAAAGCTGAAGAGTTTGTTTGTTTGTTTGAACGCGCTAATCTCAGGAACTACTGGTCCGAATTGAAAAATTCTTTGATGGCATGGCAAGGCATGATATATATGTGATATAACATCACGCTGCACCTATTAGGAGCGAAGAAATAATGGAAAATGTAAAAAAAAAGGGGAAAAAATAATTATTCCACGCGGACGAAGTCGCGAGCACTGCTAGTTTCTCATAAGAGACGTAGGGTATAGCAAATCTTCGCTCGAAGGACCTCCGCCGTATAACTAGAATACCGCAGCCAAATAACCTCCGGCACCGGTTTCTGCCGGTGCACGGTACAAACCGGTGCCGGAGAGGTAAGAGGTTTTAACAGAGGTAGGGCACAGCGAATCTTCGCACGAATTGAGCCGCCCGTCCGGGGAAGGACCTCCACCCTATAGAATACCGCAGTCAAATGACCTCTGGGTCGTGTTTCTGCCGGTGAGTAGGGTTTCCGGAGCTTGTGGGGGGTTAGGGTTGGGCCGGCATGGCGGTGGCAACTGAAAAGTAACTGACCAGTTACTTGCCCGTTGTCACAGCGACTTGGGCTTCTCTCTCGCTTTCCATCAGGCGTAGGGAAGCCATTATGTCGAGCCAATATAAAAAAAAGTATTTTTAGATCAATGTATTGGACACGTATTTTTCCTTTTTCCTTCATGATGATGATTGATGATTCAGCAGTTCGTCATGCAAATACAAATTTATTATTAGGAATCTGGCTCTTTTTCAGTACACGCCAAGCCTTAGTAATGCCAGCCTTTGTGTCATGAGTCAGCCTTAATAAGTGAAATTTAATAGGTCTAGGTGGGAACAAACAAGCCGTGTTTGCTATCTGTTTTATCAAGCAGGTATTCATCGTGACAATGTCTTTCCATAAGCATGATTAGGCGTCATTTTCTTTAGTACACCTAAAATATATACACGTATAATTTATACATTTGAATCATATTTTTTTAAGCAATAGGCTTGTTGCAGTAAAGAATGTAATTAGTCCATCTTCTAGATTATTCAAAAATAAAAGATACGTAGTATTTCATTTGTAATTTAGACCAAAAATTACAAAGATAAAGCCCGTTAAAGTTACGCGTGACGTCACGCCGTGTGTCATTTTGTCGCACGGAGTGACGTCAAAGACTCCTAAATTTTGATGCCTTGTATCTTTATTATTTGTTGTCTATACGAAAAAAGAAAAAACGTGTCCAATATATTTTTATAATCTAAAATGCGGACTAAATATAATGTAATTATTTTGACCCTGGAACCATCCCTATTATGCCGAATATAATTCGGCCGAAATACTAAATATGTAAAGTCTTTGGCGAGATTGATGTAGAAATCTCAAACTCCAAGAACTCCATCTGTGTTTCGCCTTAATCGGGACTCGATCCCGGAACTTCTCGATTGTCTAGCACCACTCAGTGGCCGCACACGAGACTAGGTACAGTTGTTGACTACAACAGCACTAATAATAATACATAATAATAAATTATTTATTTGCATTACTGGCTTTCACTAACCAAAGAACAAACACTAATTATCATCACAACGAATGATCAATTAATCAGTCATACCATTTCAAGATTAAGTAATCGAACTCTCGAGAACTTGTTCCTTTCAACGTGATCTTGACAAGTGTTGTCATAAAGGAAAGTAATTATTACCCATTGACACAAGAGGCGGTGATGTCAGATTTATAGACAGGCCACGTGCACAGATTTTGTCATCTTTCATCTATTTGAAATAGTACCTAAAGTTCTCTTATTAGCATCAGAAAGAAACCGGCATATGACTATGATTATACCTCTATCTGGTTTAACTGGTGTGTAAATGTTCGTCTTGGCCTCCCTCTTCCTCTTGCCAGTTATTAGTTGAAGGAGAAAATTAATGTCATGACGTTGAAGGCGCTGGCGGGGTCCAGGGAGGAGTACAAATTGCTCCACCGACAAGAGCAAAGCTCCTAAATTTAGTAGTATTCCTATATCTACCTTTTTTATGCGAGAGGCTTCAGACGAGCAAGTGTGATGCCTGATGGTAAGCAGTCGACACCGCCCATGGACACCCGCAACTCTAATCGAGTTTCAAGGCGAGAGTGCATCCGCTTTTTCAGATAAATGGGTAGCGCTTGACCCAGACTCGCCTGATATTAAGCGAAGTTAGAGCCTATGGCGGAGTGCGCTCAACCAACAAAACCCAATTTACTCACGCCTTGAAAATCTGAAGATTAGAAAGAGAGGTAGGGCATAGCCTAATAGAGGTAGGGCATAGCGAATCTTCGCTCGAATTGAGCCGCCTGCCCGGGGAAGTACCTTACTTTATGGAGCACCCACCCCAAGAGCTCCGAAACCCTTAACTGCGGTATTCTTTAGAGTGTGATGTTCAGTTTAATGTAGTCCGTTCAATAAGGCATTTAACTTCTGGACAGTCTAACGCTTTGATTAATTAGTTTCAATCAGAATATTTAACTAGCCAGTCGGACAAAGTAACATCTGTCTTCTAATCAACATTGGCCATTCAATCAATCATTTAAAATAATTCCACAAGGTCGAGTTATCGACGCAGTTATATAAACCTGTACAATATTGCGTATAACATTGTCATGGTTTTGATAAACCAATGGTAAGGTTATCATGCTGTAAGTTTTCTAAATAATAAATTCTATGACATATTTTCATCAGAGGAAGACTGAAAGCAGCGCCAGTGACAGAAAAGTTAAGGAGTAGCAGATTAGCATGGTTTGGGCACATTATAGGAGGGACGAAAGGCATGTAACGAGACGAGTATTGATATACCTAAATAGTATTGTTTCATAACCTTCATATCAATCAGTCATTGCAGTTGTCAATGGATCCGTTTTCATTAAACAACAACAAACAATGCAATTAAGATGAGAAAAAATTAATAATTTTACGTACATTATTATCGTCGAACGTAAACATATTTAACGAGGCGCTGGCAACCGACTGGTGACGGTATAACCATCACGTTTGAAGGCGCAGTTAAATACCACAGACCGATGACGGGCAGCAGCGTCACCGGAGCGAGGAGCTACGCCCTGCGATACCCAACCCGCCTGCCCAGCGTGGTGATGATAGGAGAAGCCTTTTTTTTCTTTTTTTTTTTATAGTAGCTCGACATAATGGCTTCCCTACGCCTGATGGAAAGCGAAAGAGAAGCCCAAGTCGCTGTGACAACTGGCAAGTAGCTGGTTAGTTACCTGTCAGTTGCCACTGCCATGCCGGCCTAACCCTAACCCCCCACGAGCTCCGGAGACCCTACTCACCAGCAGAAACACGACCCGGAGGTCATTTGGCTGCGGTATTCTATAGGGTGGAGGTCCTACCCCACCTCCAGTCTCCAGATGTTTGCCCAAAGTGGCGAAGAACTGAAGACTGTGTCTAGCTGCGACAGGCTGATGATGATGGTGGTGAATATATTATTCTTCTTTTGATTAGATATCCTCTACCCAAAGGTTGTCCGGAAGAGATCGCTTAAAGTGATAAGACCGCCTAACTTGTACGTCAGTATTTATGTTTGTATTTAGTTGTAAGTTTGGTGTACAATAAAGTATATCTGTCACCGGAAAATAGCAAGAATCGTAAGTTGATCAATTTCCTAGGTAGTTGATTAACTTTCGGAAAATAATAAACGGCAGTTGAAATGTATTATTTAACGTATGTATTTTAGTAAATTGATCATTTTACGGGGTCTTGCCGTAAAATCATCCGACGAAGGTGAGGGGAACGTTGATTGGTTCAATGGCTCACGTGGCGTTATCCCGGCAACCAATCAGGGAACAGTGTATTAAGTTACGGGAAATAGTGCACCGTTAAATAGTACATTGAGCAACGATTGGCCCATTTGAGGACGATTTTACGTGTGTCAAAATCGTAAATTATTAAATGACTGTCAGGCTACCGTAAATTGATCAACTTACTGAAATCTATTGCGTTAAATAATACATTTCAACTACCGTTTGTTATCTTCCGAAAGTTAATCAACTACCTAGGAAATTGATCAACTTACGATTCTTGCTATTTTCCGGTGACATATCTATAGGGTAAGAGAGCGCCCTATCATCTTTTCACTCCAAGTCAACCTCGCCTGCCCGTGGTGCATCCTGCCGAATAGCAAACGAGGCGCTGGCAACCGACTGGTGGCGGTACAACCATCACAACTGAAGGCGTAGCTACCACAGAACGATGACGGGCAGCAGCGTCATCGGAGTGAGATCGCCTAAGTAGCGAACAACTGGAGAGGCCTATTCCTATGAACTGCAATAGGCTGATCATGTCAAAGTCAAAGTCAAAATACCTTTATTCACATAGACTTAAAGTAAGCACTTATGAATCATCAAGTAAAAAAACATGATGCTGAAAGTATATCTATCTAATATACCTCATTCATCACATTAACACAAAAGCTATAATTTATCGGCAAAGCAGCTAGTATAGCCATAATTTTATTTTATTGTAGGTGTAAACAAAAAATACCGTTGACCTTCGCGCACCAATCATCGGACCAGTAAAAAGTAGTCGTTTGTACGCCCACGCAGCATGCAAGCTATTCATTACGGGCAGAAGTGCCAGTCATGCTGTCGAATACACGTGTGTAGAGGCTCCCTATAACATTGGATTGCATAATATTTTTGGACTTAATACATTATGGTGGGTAAATTGGCCCGAACCCCACCCGGGACAAAAATTCATGTGATCAACATTTGTGTTTGTTCCGTGTCTGGGTGTTTATATTAAAGGGTTGAAAAGGGGGCGCTGAAAAGTGAAAATATGAAGGTATAGCCATTTTCAGAGCTAGAATTAACTAGAAACTTAAATTTTAGGCTTTTGATTTGAAATTAGAGCCAGGAACTTGACTTATAATTAAGCTGTTAATTTAACATTAATAAATATGACATTTGAAGCGTACATGAAAGGGTAGTGTAGGATATTATATGAAAAATCGTCATTTTCAGAGCTAGAAATGTAAAACTTATATTTGAGGCTGTTGATTTGAAATAAGTAAATTAATTAGAATTCTACCCAAAACACAATTTCACGCAGACGAAGTCACAGGTAGTATTATAATTAATAATAGGTATTCTTACCTTTTCTGTACGTGTTTGTATATTGTGCTATAAAGAATATCTATCTGTCTATAATTTGTTTCTAACAGGTTTTGTCATAGTAAAAGCGACGAATAAACACGTACACGTACATATTAATAAAATTTACTACAAGTAAGTAATTGAAATCATACTGATTCTCGTAATCAGATAGTCATCTCAACGCGCAATACCCAGATGTCATCAAAGTATCATTCGTTATCTATGATGTTTTGTTTGAACAAACTAATCCTAGGGTATTAAAATTGGACGTTGTTCAAACGGAGTTGGCGCCTCAGTAGAATAACACTGTTAATATGACGCATTGATGCATCATCACAATGAAGCATGGATTTTGTCTTCATTCATACGTTACATATCACATGTGATGTGATGTGACCCATTCGTATATAGGTAAGTACAGAAACGCCCAACGAAGAAGACAACTCAAAAGATTATTATCAGTCAATTGCAGTCCACAGTTGGGCATAGGCCTTTCAGGGGGAAGCCATTATGTGGAGCTACTAAAAAATAATCCAGGTGTCCCGTAAGCTGGGCTCTGGTGTACCCGTAAAGGCACTCCTGACGAAAAAAACTACACTTCTGTTGAAGATGCTGGCGGAATCCAGGGAAAATGGAAATTGCTCCACCGACAATAAAAAGTCCTTCCTATCATGAAAGGAGCCTCATCGCGGCGCGCCCTGGATACAGCTCTAGACCCGGTAATGCAGGGTCTAGGCTGGCCAATTCTATCATCACAGTTTTTTTTTATATATATTGGCTCGGCATAGTGGCTTCCTCTCGCCTGATGGAAAGCTGAAAAGGCAGGCCAAGTCGCTCTGGCCGCGTGCGGGAAACCTCAGTTTCCAGTCAGCCACCACAGCCATGCCGTCCTACAAGATGCTTCTTCACGCTTCGCAATTCACACTCATGGTATGGTACGGAAGACGGAGCTTACAGTGACCTAGGTTAGGTCACTCACTCGGCGATTCCTGCATTCCCGCCGTGCATGCAGAAGTTCTGCGCAGCGACTATCGAGCTTGGCACAGAGCCAGGTTACGCAACAATCTAGACTGGCTGAATTGAAGCACTAAATGGAATAACAAATTAGTTCTTTATATACGAGTAACGAGTACTTTTGCATCACTTCTTGTAACAATATGTGGGAGATTCTTGGTAAACGGTTTTTTTTAATTGTGGATTTTTGTTAAGAGAGTATGAGAAAGTTGATAGTTAAAAGTGAATAGTTTTGATGTTATTTCCTGCTAGAATTTGCCATCTCAAATTTGCTATGTCCGTGACCGGGGGTGCGGTTGGCGTGGCGGAGCACTGGGCACACCGGGTTTGATTTCGGTTTTGCCATCGAAACGCAAAGAAGATTTCCTGCTAAAGGATACAGGAATTTTTTTTATGTTGCAATAGGGGAGAGTTAAATTGTTTTAGGAGCAATTTAAGTTTTGTTTATGCTTTTGAGTTTTTTAACTATGGTTGTGACTAGCCTGCCAAAGGTTTGGACAGGTTCTTGTTTGGTGGCTATATGGATCAGATTATATGGTTCGATATTCAGATTGTTAGCGACTATGAGATGATCGTTGCACTCTTTGTCAAAGATTGGAAAATATTGACTTCTTCCGTAAAATAGCAGCACGTTAGAATTAATGGTAAACTTTATTCTTCTTGACTTCTCTATGATTGTTACTGGGTTTGCCCACTGCTGGACATAGACGTCTTCAGTTCTTCGCCACTTTGGGCAAACAACTAAAGGCTTTACCGATAGTCCCCACGCTGGGCAGGCGGGTTAGCGATCACAGCTGCCCGTCATCGGTCTGTGGTATTTAGCTGCACCTTCAATCGTGATGGTTATACCGCCACCAGTCAATGTGTATGTTCCGATAGGCTGTTGATGATGGTGATGATCCCATACAATACTTCAAAGTCTCACATACTTGCAAGACACTATAAAAACAAATACATACAACCTTGAACCTCCCGTCTCTTACTAATTATATCCCGTTGAAAAACGAGACAAGTGCGCCTCAGAACACGTGTCTGGGTTCCGTGTCTAAAAATACGGGGTCGCTTGCTACCTCAATAATAATAGGCGTAAATCACGTTTGGGCCCTTCAAGGACTTAGGTAATTTGCGTTTTCTTTTCTAATTATTTTTTACTAGCTTCCCTTTTCCCCGCTACTTCTACACGTGAATATCAGTCCGGGTATTCGATTTAGATTGACTGAATGACTGGCTCGAAGGCTCATTTGGTAGTGACCTCTCCCTTCCGAGTCAAGGGTCGTAGGTTCAATTTTCGCACAGTACAAACATTTGTGATCATGAACATGTCTGTTTGTATTGGTCTGGGTGTTCACTACGTATAAGTAATATGTATTTATTTACATAAAAAAGTACCTATCTAAGTAAGTTTATCAGTTGTCTAGTACCCATAGTACAAGATTCGGCTTAGTTTGGGGCTAGGTAGCCACCTAGCCACATAGCCATGTGTGGCCCAGTGTAGCATGTCTTGGGTTATTTATTTATTATTAAAATTTTGTACGGAACCCGAACAAAACTTATAGTGTTTTTTTTTTATAAAACGAGCGTTCAGGGTGACCTCACTCCACCTGATGGTAAGCGCTCATGAGATCCAAATGTTAGGTCGACAGGCACAATAGGCCATACCCACCGCGCCTGTCGCCTTCACCCTGAAGGCCCACTGAGATGCCGTTTCACGCCCCGCCTAAAGAACCCAGGATTGTAAGAGGAATGAAACACATGAAATGGGATGATGACTAAAAAATAACTTAATGTCCATCAGATAGATTAATGAAAAATATTGGATACGTATTTTTTATTTTGCCTCTTGTTCAAAAACTTACGAAGATACATTGATTTTAAATGTCACATGACGTCACGTTAGAGTACAAAATATACTCTAACGTGACGTAGTTAGCCCCCACTCCGTAACTTTAATGCGCTATATCTAAGTATTTTCTTGTTATTTCGACAAAACAAAAAATACGGGTCTTATATTTTTTTATTATCTAAGAGACGGACTAATTATTTTCTTCATTTTCATACCTTGTCATCATCCGTATTGCATCTCAACAAGTCTCTTAGCAGACTCTTACGACACCCACAGGAAGAGACGAGGCGGTGATTCGACTGGCTCGGTGGCTCAATTGGTAGTGACCCCTGCCTTCTGAACGATCGTGGGTTCGATTCCCACCCGGGACCGAGATTCGTGGGATGAACACTTGTGTTTGTCCCGTGCCTGGGTGTTTATATTTGTATTTAAGTATTCCTTCGTTGTGCTGATACCCATAACACAGTATTTATTTGTGGTACCTTCGTTGTTCTGATACCCATAACACAAGTGCTTAAGCTATTTACTTTGGGATTAGAGCAATGTATGTGATGTTGTCTGATATTTATTTATTTTTAGTTTTTGTCCTATCTTTTGCTCTTATTTCGTACTTGTTGTATGGAATCAACAAAAATACTATTTTAAATGGGCCAAACACAATTTTGTAACAAACGCCAACGTTACATTTCTTTAGAAAAAAAAAACAAACTATTAACTCTTGTATTTCGTAATACAACTAGAAGCACAATAGAAAAACGTTCTAAACTACATATATGCTTTAAAGTAACAGGAATAAAGGTGAAATTCGTGTAACATTGCATTTAATAGTAAAATGGGTCACGGATGCATAGACGAGGACATATGTAAAATTAGATATGTTTATACTGAAAGAAATAATTACGTTTCGGTTGTCACGTAGGGCAGGAAAGGATCCACGGGAAGCCCGGGGCGCACTCCAACGCTCCCGGATCCGGCTGCAGGGTTATTTGCCCATCCCGGACCAGAAGTGCCGGCCGCTTGTCATCTGCGGCTGGCCAGGGCAGGCAGGGATGTGGCCGTATGCTTCGGCGCTACCCGTGTCTCTGCCACTTGCGGCCCAGGGGGGTTTAGTGGGTATGCCCTCTCATTTTGGGAGGTGTGAGTCCCACACACCATGCCAACTCCCCCGGAGGCGGCATGAAGGTGCCTAATGCATTCCCCTCTAAAAAAAAGGGATCCACGGGAAAGGGTTAATTATATCCCGTCATCATCAGCCTGCATACGTCCACTGTTGGGCAATATTTCTTTTTTTATTGTGGCTCGACATAATGGCTTTCCTACGCCTGATGGAAAGCGAAAGAGAAGCCCAAGACACTGTGCCAACGGGTAAGTAGCTGGTCAGTTACCTATCAGTTGCCACCGCCATACCGACCCAATCCTAACCCCCCACGAGCTCCGGAAACCCTACTCACTGGCAGAAACACGACCCGGAGGTCATTTGGCTGCGGTATTCTACAGGGTGGAGGTCTTTCCCCGGACCGGCGGCTCATTTCGAGCGAAGATTCGCTATGCCCTACCTCTCATAAGTTCACTGTAGTAATGTTTATAAAATCTAGGCATGTTTTATAACAAATAGCCGGAGTACAATGATATATTGTAAGCCAACCCACAATAGTGCTTACAAATTTACCGATGTTTGTATAAACTGACACATAAATTGTCTGTAGTGTTCACATTGTCCCCTATTTATACAAACTTGTATAACGATGTTATACAAAATGGTTACACATTCAGACTCTGTTCTACTATTCTTTAGCTACAACCGTTGATCTATTGCAAGTGCCTCTAAACGATCAGGAAATCACAGGTTACAATGTCGAGTCGGCCCCATATTTATTTATTTAAAACTTTATTGCACAATATGGTACAAAAGGCGAACTTAACCATACCATGTTGAACCATACCATGAACCATATCATGATAAAAAGATTAATTACTAGCTGTGCTCGCGACTTCGTCCGCGTGGAATAGTTATTTCTTCCCCGTTTTTTTTTACATTTTCCATTATTTCTTCGCTCCTAATAGTTGCAGCGTGATGTTATATAGCCTAAAGCCTTCCTCGATAAATGGTCTATTCAACACAAAAAGAATTTTTCAATTCGGACCAGTAGTTCCTGAGATTAGCGCGTTCAAACAAACAAACTCTTCAGCTTTATAATATTAGTTAAGATGAATTTTAGTTCGTAAATACAAACACGGGAGGGACAAATGGGAGGGATTTATGGTTCACAAATAGGCGATCCGTCTATTGAACTATCGTTTTCGATTATTAAAGTAGGGGCCCTGGTCTAGTAAACCTCGGGGCCCTGGTTACTCGGGGCCATGCAGCCCAAATAGCCCTTGGGTAGATCCGGCCCTGATTCCATGTAAGTATACGATGTTCGTTCCCCCGGTTACGAAACACTAATCGCTGTACGACAGTAACACGAGTAACATAGGTTATGTAAGTCTTTGAACGTCGTACTGGTGCCTATAATGCTAGGTTTACACGCGTGGCAGGCAAGCAGCCTGGCAAGCAGCTCGGCGAGCAGCCCTGCCCTACACACTGCGCACGCACGTGCACATTCAAACAGACGAACAGCCCGTTCACATGCTTGTGCTTGTGTTTGTGCCGTTGAATGTCGTATTGAACGCGAGCGTGTAAGTGCGGCATTAGATAGCTGTTTTATAATGTGACATGGGGCGGGTGAGGTAATCGCGACCCTTATTAAATATGGATGATAGCAGTATTAAAACGTCGTAGCCTATGGAAAGGGCTACGCTCGGCGTATGCGGGATCGGATCGAAATGAGGTGATACGAGGATGAAGGTCACATACTCACCGGATTAGTAAGCTGAAGTGGCATTAGTGGCAAGTAGCAAAATCGTAACAAATGAAGGCAGAGACCTGCCTACCCCGAATACGCCGCCTGCGAGTGAAGAGAAGTGTTGGGAAAACGGGAGAAATTTTTACCTGTATGTTTGATCGCGCATCACGTGAAAACTACTGCATGAAATTAAATGCGGTTTTCACCATTTTTTGGAAGTCCCTTATTATTGAACCCGATATCCACGCGTGCGACGCCGCCTGCACAGCTAGTCGACAATACGAGCAGCCCTACGCTAGATTCAATGATTTAGTTACCCGTGCGGTTTACTGATGATGATGATGATGATATTAGTATCTGCCTCTAGACTCCCGCAAAGTCCCTGCGACGAGATTTGTTCGTCAATTACCTACCCATACCTTATTCATACATATTTTGAGAGAGGTAGGGCATAGCGAATCTTCGCTCCAATTGAGCTGCCCGTCCGGGGAAGGACCTCCACCCTATAGAATACCGCAGTCAAATGACCTCCGGGTCGTGTTTCTGCAGGTGAGTAGGGTTTCCGGAGTTCGTGGGGGGTAAGGGTTGGGCCGGCATGGCAGTGGCAACGGACAGGTAACTAACCAGTTCCTTGCCAGTTGTCACAGCGACTAGGGCTTCTCTTTCGCTTACCATCAGGCGAAGGGAAGCAATTATGTCGAGCTATTATAAAAAAAAGAAGTATACAGACAACGTGAACTTACGTCAAGTGATATGAGTACCTACTTAACAAACCTATTTACTTAGGTGTCTCACGTCTCAAGACAGATTAATCGCGGCACTCGCATTGATCCGTCCGTGGTATAATGTGGAATGCTAATAATCGTCTGGCGTAACTAATCCTTAATGCTATTATCAAGAAATAGTACTTACTAGCTGCTGCCCGCGGCTCTGCCCGCGTGAATATTCGTATAAAACATAGCCTATGTGTTAATCCAATGTATAAGCTATATTACTGTGAAGTTTCATTAAAATCCGTTCAGTAATTTTTGCGTGAAAGAGTAAAAAACATCCATCCATCTATCCAAACAAACTTTCGCATTTATAATATTAGTAGCGATAGCTTCTTTTAAATTGCTATTATTCACATTCTTACATTTCCTTTTATATTTTTACATTATTTTTTACTTGACGATTCATAAGTGCTTATTTTAAGTCTATGTGAATAAAGATATTTTGATTTGATTTGATTTGAGTACGTATTTAATGTGGCCAGGCGCGGCTTCAGCGCTCAAAAAAGGTTGTGGGCACACCTACCCAAACATTCTATTAAAGCTTAAGGTAGACCTCCGACCAGAGCGGCTCCGGCGACACTAACGCCGCGTCAGAGCCGTTGCGTCAGTGTTTAGTTTTTTTTTTATAGTGGCTCGACCGACATAATGGCCTCCCTACGCCTGATGAAAAGCGTAAGAGAAGCCCAAGTCGCTGTGACAAATAACTGGTCAGTTACCTGTCAGTTGCCACCGCCATGCCGGCCCAACCCTAACCCCCCACGAGCTCCGGAAACCCTACTAACCAGCAGAAACATGACCCAGAAGTCAATTGACTGCGGTATTCTATAGGGTGGAGGTCCTTCCCCGGACGGGTGGCTCAATTCGAGCGAAGATTCGCTATGCCCTACCTCTCTTACAATGAAAGCATGGAAAGAGTTGGAGGAGGCCTATGCTATATAGCAAACAGATGCTTATATCTGAGAAAAGGCTAATAATAAATATTGATCTGGAAAAAATTATGTATGTACCTACAAAAAGCAGACCTAATGTTGCATTCTCAATAAGCCATTGAGGGAATCAGATGGTAGGTGATTAGATAATTTGGTAGAAACGTGGCACATAATAGGAATGTGAAACTATATGGATTACATGTATGGCCTCTGATAGGTAAGTAATTTTTAACAGACTTCAAAAAAGGAGGTTCTCTATTTGACCGAATTGTTTTTTTTTTCTTGTAGGTATGTTACTACATATCTCCGAGAATTGTGAACCAATTTGGATAGGTACTTCTTTTTTGTTTGAAAGGGTGTACTTCCTAGTTGTAGTGTAGTTTTGAATGTGTGTGTTTTTTAAAAAACCTTTAAATGAATAGGGACTTTCAACTTTGACTTGGCCCCATTGTCATTATATTGAAATTGGGTTTTTTTTACAATACCTACTTCCTTCTTCTTCCTTTATTTCATTACGATATCAGTTCTCCTAGCCATGATCTAGATAAGTTCATGGTGACAGGTACTGATACAGGCTATAAGAACTATAGTTAAGAAGGACAACATTCTCATTTTAAAGAAACTTGACTAAGTATTTTTGTATGGAGTTCAGAGAAGCGTAGTAACAAGTGAATAAAGCCTTTAAAGCAAAGTTCTAACATATATTTGTGTAATAATAGTCTATCTATTCACACTTTTTGATAGATAAAAAACGAATATGACTTATTCAAAATCCTATAGGACTGCTTGCATAACATTAGTTCCATAATACTCTGTCTGACAGCGTTTTAATGATTTAGAGTACATAAGAGGCGAGTATATAGGTAGATGCAGTGCGCCAACGATATAGCAACCTTCAATCACACATGTGTACAAGGAACACGTTTCTCTGAATCACAAACGACTTCGACAGATGATTATGATGCGAAAACATCGGCGGCTTTACAGTTTATTGTGAGAATCGACCGCCAATTCGTCTCCGGTTACTCAAAACACCGCTGAACTGTCCGGCCACACCACACGTGCAGGGAAATCGATAATACACTCATTAGTGCAAAAATAAAAGATCGCCGACATGCTGAATCGATTTACACATATTTGCTAGATCATTTGACTTGTTTGCCAGTTAAACGTCTGTAGAAAGAGACTGCAGAATGTGTCGATTAAGATTTTACATCAATACTAAAGTTGCTGATACAGAAAAAGTGTTTTACTCACCAAAATAGGCGAAGGCAAATCGTGTCTAATATATACGGCAGGGTCATTCGATTACACTACACTTGAAGTTAAATTTTAAATACGGATAGATGAAATGCACTAACTGGGAACTAAGCTACGTTTTTTGTTTAGAATACTGAGACTAAGAATAAATACTAAAGATTAAAATAAATAATATTCGCGCAAAGTGCCACTTCTCCACTCGAACTTGAGAAGGTAGGTACTGATTTCGCAGATAATCGCTAGGGGAGCTAGTGTCGAATTTTGACATTTCCTGGTAAGAATGCGTTCGGAATTTTCCGAACACATCGAATTAATTTATCAAAAGAAATATTCCATATTACAACCTTGATTTGTAAACCATTCCAAAAATTAATAATTTGTTTTATCTATTTTAGTAATGCAATCAGATTATTAACTATTTGCTTAAGTAATTACCAAAGTAACGGAAATATTTTATCAACATTGTCCCTATATTGTTTCAGAACTTAACATAAGGACGGGTAATGTTAATTTTGATGATGTCGATAGTTTAAGCGATTCGATTAATTAGATTCATTAATTAATTTTGATTTTTTTAAATCTTCAAATAAAGGACGACTTTATTATAGACCTGAGTTAATAAGTATATATAATATGTATATATATATATATATGTTTATCCTCTTACCACCTCTAAGATAATAGAAATCTTCGGTGTGCTCAACAGAGCGAAGCGGCACTTTACCCCTGTACAAAGACTGCAGCTGCATAATGCGCAATAAAGACCGCACATGGAGTATTGCTCTCATCTGTGGGCTGGAACACCTTGATACCAGCTGCAACCTTTCGATGCCGTGCAGAGACGCGCCATGAGGATGGTAGACGATCCCTAGCTCACAAACGGTATTGAGCCGCTAAGTCTGAGGAGAGATTTCTCCTCATTATGCGTGTTCTACCGTTTGTATAATGGGGAGTGTTCCAAGGAGTAGTTTGGAATGATGCCTAAGGCGACATTTTACCACTGTACCGCTCGCCGTCGACAGGGGATTCAGCTTCATACTCTAAAGCCTAGGTGGTCGCTTACAGTACGTTTAAACAGAAAACTTCTTGCCGCGTACACTCAGGCTTTGGAATGAGCTCCCCGCCAAGGTTCGCCCCGTAGTCTACAGTATGGGGTCCTTCAAAAAGGTTGTGAAGAGGTTTCTAAAGGGTAGGCAAAGCGCGTGTTCCCTTGGTACCTATTGCAGGTGTCTATAGGCTGCGGTAACCGCTTAACATCAGGCGGGCCAAAAAAATAAAACATAGTCGTCATTTAATCGAATTGCTATGCAGTACACATCACTTAATTATTTTGACATTGACAGCAACTGTCAGCTGAGCGATACAAGTTTTGGTTTGGTTGGTTGGATTTTCCTCTTGATACAGGAAAATTATACAAAATAATAATCGTCTTTGTAAAAAACCCAGTCGTAATAAAGCATTGTTAGCAATCAATTATAAGGTTAATATTACATCTTGTGAGCAGCTTATACGAGGAAATTGTGCTTACATTTTAAGATTTTAGACTATCAATAAAAGTTCTATAAAGTGATAAGATTTCTTTACAATGTTAAGAAATGTGGAATTACGTAAATTGCCTGCGGGCTCCCTGTGCCGTATCACGGAGACTCTGGAGACGAATGGGGACTGGAAGAAGGTGATGTCGCACATCCCAAAAGACTTGAACGATGAGAATTTCGAGCCAAAATACACCAGTCAACAGATGAAGTAAGTTGTTATTAAGTAATCTATAACTATAATGTACATAAATAATGTCCGTATGGTTTCTGGATTTAAAATAAAACGACCCAAGTTATTATGTGGGTGTGCTAGAAGATGACTAAGGGAATACCAGCAAACAACCTTTCCTCAGATATATGCATCTGTTTGCTATATATAGCATAGGCCTATTCCATACTTTTCTATCAATGGCCAATCTGGTCCAAGTTGCTCCTGCAACTTTCCTTATATCGCAGCAGCGTTTACCTGGGTACAAATAAAACATACTGTGACCACCAACCACTATGGCAAACCCCCCTAAATGTCAAGGCCTATATAGAGCAGTGAAAATTTGCTATTGTAGTCCACTGCTGGACACAGGCCTCTCCAGTTGTTTGCCACTAAGGGCAAACATCTTGTTGGTTTACAGTGAAACATAATAATTTCTCCTTTAAATTAGTCAAAAGTTGAAAGTAGTTACAGTGTCAACTTATCTGAAACTAGCTGTGCTTGTGACTTCGTCATGTGGAATAGTTTTCCCCTTTTTTTTACATTTTCCATTATTTCTTCGCTCATAATAGTTGTAGCATGATGTTATATAGCCTAAAGCCTTCCTCGATAAATGGTCTATTTAACACAAAAATAATTTTTCAATTCGGACCAGTAGTTCCTGAGATTAGCACGTTCAAACAAACTCTTCAGCTTTATAATATTAGTTAAGATTTGTTAGCATTCGGTAGGATCATCATCATTTGTTTCATCATATTCATATTTTATAATTGTGGTAAATTTTAGAATAATTGAAGACTACGCAAGGCAGACAAATAGGACATGTGCTGAGATTCTGTTTGACGAGTGGGGGACGTCGGGCAAGGTCAGGCCGACTCTTGGTACGCTGCAGGAGATCATCATCAAAGTGGGCATCTACAAGGCAGCTGATGAAATCGCGCATATGTTGCACGGTACGTAAAGACCGGGGGTATGTAAAGAGAGGGGATGTAAGGGAGCGACCCATCATTTTTTCGCTCCAAGCCAACCTCACCCGCCCGTGTTGCATCCTGCCGAACAACGAACGAGGTGCTGGCAACCGACTGGTGGCGGTACAACCATCACAATTGAAGGCGTAGCTAAATATCACAGACCGATGACGGGCAGCAGCGTCACCGGAGCGAGAAGCTACGCCCTGCGATCGCCAATTCGCCTGCCCAGCGTGGCGATTATGGGTATATCCTCCAGATGTTTGCCCTAAGTGGCGAACAACTGGAGAGGCCTATCCAGCAGTGGACTGCAATAGGCTGATGTTGATGACGTAAAGACAGCATTGTGGTCAATGCACAAAATGCGCTACTCATCTCTTTAACCCGCCAGTAGTCGCGCATGGATCGAAAAGACCCAGAGGTGCAGAATTTGATCCGTAATTCCTTTTTTTTTACCTTGCCGCGCTAGATACCTTCAAGTGACTATATAGTGAACTCGTACCTCCTACCTCGGCCATTTTGCCTGCGGCGTTTGAACAGGACGGACGTTTCAAGTGAGTATGGGTCGTTTAGACCCTTACGCAACGGTCCATGTAAGTGTTTTTTGTTAGTTTTAAAAATATAAATAATTATTATTATTGATTACAGAATGTCTCGTATGCGATTAGATGCCGTGATCGTTGAATAAATATTATATGAAGATGAAATCGAAGGAGAAAAATGTCCGGAAATCCAAGATTACTTAGAAATGGATGAACATGATTCTAATTCTTGTCAAAGTTCGGAAGAGGAATCTACTGAGTTTTTTATCTTCAAAGTTTTTACCTACATCAGATAATTTATTTCTCAAAAAAACTGATCAAAATGATACATACCAAAAATTTGTCTAATCCAAATTTGATAATTTTATAGGACTCTTTTTGTGATAAATTTTGAAGCTGATTGTTATAAAACTATGATAGTCTAATTGTTTATAAGTTTTTTTTTTATACGAACATACTAAGACACTGTTATAAAAACATAATTATAGTTGTTGAATATTGATAAAAATTAATAATTACCTATGTTTTCTAAAATGAAAAAGTAACTATTTTCTAGCACATTTTAGTAGTATAGATAAAGTTGATTGTACAAGTAAAACCAATTAAAATGTCAAATTACATTACTTGTTTTATTATTAAATTTATAACAAATACATTACTTTATCAAAATATATATGTCTTGTGATTTAAATCATCCATTTTATATCTGGGTCTTATCGACCCGTACGCGACTGTTGGTGTCTCAAATTAAAGCGCGAGTATTGGCGGGTTAATGAAACCATGTAAATGTGAATACCATGGATATTATTTTTCACTGTGTTTCTCTTTAACACTCACCGCACATACATCTGCTCTCTCATCATCTGCCTATTACAGTCCACTGCTGGACATAGGCCTCTCCAGTTGTTCGCCACTTAGAGCAAACATCTGGAGGATATACCCATAATCGCCACGCTGGGCAGGTGGGTTGGCGATCGCAGGGCGTAGCTTCTTGCTCCGGTGACGCTGCTGCCTTTAGTGTTTAGCTACGCCTTCAATTGTGATGGTTATACCGCCACCAGTCTGTTGCCAGGGAGCGCCTCGTTTGTTATTCGGCAGGATGCACCACGGGCAGGTGAGGTTGGCTTGGAGCGAAAAGATGATAGGCCGCTCCCTTACATCCCATCTGCTCTCTGCATGACCTAAATGTTAACTGGTGGATAATGCTCCTAGCATTAAGTCCGCCTTTTGTACGATTTCGTGTAATAAAGTTTAAATAAAAAAATAAATGTGTTTAATTTTCAGAACCTGCCCCCATGAGACCGCTAGACGGCCCAGCTGCCAAAATTGACACAGGCATCAGCGTGCTGCTGAACGGCACCAAAGCCCACAAGAAACAGGACCGGACCCAGTCAACGGCACAGATGAAGTCTTCAGTATTCCCCAGCTTCCCTAAGATCCTACGATCCATCGGCAACAGGTCCACGCAACAAGTCAAGACAGATAGCACTCATTCCGTCTACGATAGCAACAATGATTTCCCCAACATTCCCAATTTGAGTCGGCTCATCAGTCCGGAGAATAAAATGGACAAGAACATGCAAGATCGCATACCTTACCCGAGAACTCTAGTGAAGATCGACACGAAAATTCTAGAGAACAAAACGCTGATACGTTTCGATTACAACGATCTTAAAGATATTACAAGTGGGTTCTCCGATGATTTTATTCATGGGCCTTATGGTCCAACGGGGAAGATAGGGAGTGGTGGGTTCGGAGACGTGTATGCTGGTTGGCATCAGCAGCATGGAACGCTCGCTGTAAAGAAGTTTCGCAACCTTGGTTCGCTTGGGATCATGGATAAGCCGGATTTTATAGCGCAGACATTCAACTCCGAAGTGAAATTTCTATCTCAGCTGAGGCATGACAATATAGTACCGATAGTTGGGTACAGCATGCACGTTGAGCCTTCGGGGTACCCTTCATTGTGTATTGTTTGTCAGTACGTAGACGGTGGGTCGTTGGAACAGAATCTGGCTGCGAAGAAACTGACGGAGAAGCAGAGGCTGGATATTATGTTGGGGACTGCGCAGGGGCTCAAATACATACATAATACGGAGGTGACGGATCCCGATGTTGAGGGTGAAGACAATCAGGTGCAGTTCTTGCACGGTGACGTGAAGACGGCGAACATTTTGCTGACGAGGGATCACCAGGCTAAGGTTAGTTTCACTACTTGATCTAATAGATAAAACTAAAAACTATAAAGTCGTCTTGAGATTTCGGCTTCTCAGCCGCTCAGGTGGTTGGGTTTACCCGCCTGACTTACGACGACACTCGGCAAACATTCGTAAACTGACTTCGATCGCCTTTCAGGATCAGTCTGTGTTTTACAGACCAGCATTGCAGTGGCAACTGTAAAGTGATTTTGGTAACTTGTTGTGTAGTCTCGACTTGGGCTTCTATGCTGTGCTAGAATTAAAAGACACACCAAAATACTTATCGCCCTATTTTGGGATAGGCCCAAGTCCTTCGGTAGAGGTCAACATGAGCTGTTGATGAGAAGGAGAACAATGAATGAATGAAATGAAGGGATGTAAGGAACGCTCTAAGCCAACCTTACCTGCCCGTGGTACATCCTGCCGAATAACATACGAGGCGCTGGCAACCGACTGGTGGCGGTATAACCATCACAGTTGAAGGCGTAGCTAAAACCACAAGCTGATGACGGGCAGCAGCGTCACCGGAGCGAGAAGCTACGCCCTGCGATCGCCAACCCGCCTGCCTAGCGTGGCGATTATGGGTATATCCTCCAGATGTTTGCCCTAAGTGGCGAACAACTGGAGAGGCCTGTGTCCAGCAGTGGACTGCAATATGAATGAATGTTATGATTGATGCCAGTAATGTTGATAACCAATCCTTTCTCCCATTCCAGCTCTGCGACTTCGGTCTAGCCAAGCAGTTCAATGTGACCACAATGACCGAGTCTCTGATAGGGACGCGCCCCTACATGTCCCCGGAGCGCCTCCGGGGTGCAGTCACCCAGAAATCAGACGTCTACAGCTTCGGTATCGTCCTCCTAGAACTATTGACGGGTTTACAATGCGCTGTACGTGTAAAAAGTGAGATTATTACTATACAAGACTATATATCATCGAAAGCCCCGTCCGGGGATATCACAGAGATTTTAGATCCAGTGGCCCAGCCGTGGACTAAAGGTCAAGAAGTGTACGAGTTAGCGAAGAAGTGTCTGCAGTTTGATTATAATGTTAGATGTAATATGGATCAGGTGTGCGATGATTTGTTGAGGATTTGTGAAGATGTCACCGCTGAGGCTGTGGATCGAGACTAGGAGACAAGAGGCCACAGAAATTCCTACTAATATTATAAACGCGAAAGTTTGTTTGGATAGATGGATGGATGTTTGTTCCACTTTCACGCAAAAACTACTGAACGGATATTAATGAAACTTTACAGGAATATAGTTTGTACATCAGATTAACATATAGGCTATGTTTTATACGAATGTTCACGCGGGCAGAGCCGCGAGCAGCAGCTAGTGTAAATATATATCGGACAACATCACATATATTGCTCCGATTCCAAAGTAAGTTGCTTGAGCACTTGTTTTTCAATTTTTTTTTATCAGACAACATCACATGCACTGCTCTAAGTAGCTTAAGCACTTGTGGTTATGGGTATCAAAACACCCAGACACGGAACAAACATTCATTCAAGTATTCATCACACAAATGTTTGTCCCGGGTAGGAATCGAACCCACAACCCCTGGTTCAGAAGGCAGGGATCACTACCAATTGAGCCATCAAGCCAGCCAGATTTTGAAATTGAAATCAATTACATAAACACCCAATCATCATCATCATCATATTCAGCTTATTGCAATCCACTGATGGACATAGACCTCTCCAGTTGTTCGCCACTTAGGGCATAACATCTGGAGGAGCAGAGCGTCGCGTCTCGTTCCGGTGACGCTGCTGCCCGTCGGTCTGTGGTATTTAGCTACGCCTTCAATTGTGATGGTTATACCGCCACCGGTCGGTTCCCAGCACCTCGTTCGTTATTCCGGCAGGATGCACCACGGGCGGGTGAGGTTGGCTTGGAGCGAAAAGATGATAGGCCGCTTCCTTAACACTTACTGGGTTTCTCTTTCGCTTTATCAGCGAGAGGGGAAGCCGCTACACAATTTGTCACCGTAGATAACGCTAGGATGTTTAGTTATTAAACAATTTACATTTTGTGAAGTGATTTTTAAATCCATAAGGCATTTTAAGTATGTAAGTGATAGTTAAGTAAATAGTAGTAAAGTTGTTGCGGTGGATGACTACGCCCACAGTTGGCTGAAAAAAATAAAGGTGCTTCTTGATGTTAAATATTTTATTATAGAAAAAGATTTATACAGATATATTTACTTTATCTAATACATACAAATTGATAGTATTTTTGATAAGCTATAAATAAAAAATTGTTTAAATTAATATAAAATGTTCGTTTTATTCATTTACAAGGCCTATTTCGACTTAGATAGATATATAATACTTTATTGCACAACAAGTCGACTTAAAATGTATTGTAGGTATAATAGACATCGCTGTAAGCGATCTCTTGCAGACAACCTTTGGGTAGGGGATAGTTACCTACCACTAAACCATCAAGGCATTGTCAGTCATTTCTGCACACATTCACCCACTTCCTAGTTTGCTTCACTAGGATTTTTAGGATAGCCTCTTTCACTTACCCGAACCCGCGAAACCCCACGGTGACTCTTCATCGGTCTAGGGAAGTCTGAATCCTAAAGAAGACTACCACAGCTCCCCCCCCCCCCCCCCCCACTCTGGTCACCCCCCCTAGTTCGACACCGCAAGAACCAGCTGTGGGTCATGCACCATCCGACAAGTCTACTAACTGCCGCCCCAGCCATGGCAGAAACCATCACAGCCTCGGAGTCCAGGGTCTGCTCTCCTGCTCTGTTTTGAACATTTGTCGGCATCCATTACCCATGGTGCGAGTCCATTGGCGCGCTTATCATCGGTGATGACGTCAAGCCAGGGCTTCTTTGGTCTACCCCCTTCTGCCAGGACTAGCCAAAGTTTTAGGATATGTGCAGCCATTCAGTCATATTCATCGCTGTCATTCTCACACTCCGATTCACTAGAACAATCTTCTAGATTAATTACAGGTAACTACTGTTTTTTTTCGCCTAGTTTGTCAAGGTTGACTTCATTGTCCCAATCCTCGAGGATTATTTCCTTAGTTTTACTTACAACTCTCTGCCAATCTTGCATAGAGATCTGTTGAACTGCGTCATTTAATAATTGCAGCATTTTATCTGCAGTAAATGGAGGCGTGTTGTGTTTGGCTATGTGAGCTGAAAGAAAAATAATGAGAAATAAGTTATACAGTGTAATAAAGTTATGATTTGATTATAAAGAAATAATAACCCAATACCGTGCTGGACCACACATTGCCATCTAGCTCCTTTGGGTACATTGTTTTCTTGGATGGACCTATAAGATTATGTATTTGATTATGTAAATAACACATAATAACTAAAGAGGAAGGCTCAAAGCCCACAAAAAAGAACCGACAAAGAGCCTAGTGGAAATAAATGCACTAAAAAAGAATTACTTATAAAATTTTATTATCACCTGACTATACATACCTACACATAAAAATTTTATTGAATAGATGTATGTTTGCAGAAAGTACTTGGATTTTAATGAAGCTTTACTTATTATGTCACACATTAAGAGAGGGCCCACAATGTGAAGAGGGTGTGAGGGGTTGTCAAGGAGAGGTTAATTACACAATGTGACCAACGAATTTGTGTGACTTGATTTGTTTGACTGCTCGGTGGCTCAATTGGTAGTGGCCTCTGCCTTCTGAGCCAAGGATCGTGGGTTTGATGGCGCTGAGTGGCCAAGCGTGGCATGTCTTGGGTTATTTATTTATTTATTTTGGCTCCTAAGGAAAATGAAACAAAAATTTAAATGGCATGGCATATAAAAAATAATGTCACAAAATGCCCTCTCTACAATCTTTAAGGGGGCCTTAGTTTACAGAAAATTATAGGTGATTACTTCGGGGTGAGGGCGACAAGCGCAATGGGCTCTATTGTGCCTGTCGACCTAACTTTTGGACCTCACGACCGCTTACCATCAGGTGGAGTGAGGTCATCCTGAAAGCATTCTTATATAAAAAAAAAGGTACAATACACACATTTGACTTCTGCCCAAATTAACTTGAAGTTGTTGTAAATACAGTGATACACCGGCAAACGGACCACAGTATGGCCTAGATCTTTAGCCATCTCATCTACAATATACGTAGGAGTTGTGGGCTTATTTAATGCGACTAATCCCAACAATTCACTTCTCAACATACTTTCCGAAGCTTCCACACCTTTGCTTTGCAACCATAGAACTATGTCAGCCTTGGAATGAACTGTTGTTGGTGCATCATTCCTTTGTTCCGAATGGTACGGTGCATTATCCATTACGATGATATGTGACTCCGTTAGACTCTTCAACAGAGTTGAAAACCATTTAGTAAACATTTCCGAATCCATATCTTGGTATTGATCACCAATTTTTTTCGCTTTAAACACCAATAAACAATTAGGCATAAATCCTGTGGATTTTCCAGCATGTGCGATAATAACTTTTTCTGCTTTGCCCTCTGAAGATTTTGTTGTAGACAACGATGAGACGGTATGATTTGCATCGATTGACATCTCATCCACAAAAACCACTCTATCCCAATCAGAGACATCTTTCATTTTCCTCAAAAAATGTATACGTGCGAGAGCGACATCAGTACTCTCCATTAGAATTTTCTTTTTATCATTTTTCTTGTAAACAAAACCAATCTTTTTCAATACTTTAGCCAGAGAACTTACACTGCATTTAAATAAATCCGCTTCTTTTAGAGATACAGATAGTTTTCTTAACGTAGGATATTTACCTCGACTGTAATATACGTAAAATATGTGGTTTCTTATGGTAGCTGCATCAAAATCGTCTATATCAGTAACAGGAGATTTTCTTTTTCTCTTCTTAAGCGGTGGGAACAAATCCTCCGGTTCTTTCTTGTCAGACGAAGATGTTGACTCGCTACCTTTAGTGATACGGCATATGGTCGTCCGACCAAGGCTAAGGGCATCAGCAACTCTATTCACCACTTGGCTGAGTGGCAGTAAAGGGCCATTGTTTTGATTTTCACGCTCAAAATAATCACGTAAGCGTATCACGAACTCGCGACTTTGACTGTTTAATGCAATATTTGCCTTCTTTTTGGGCATTGTTAATACATAAACAAGCTCAAAAATAAACAGATTTTATGTACCTAATTAAATTATAATTTACCGTAAACCTGCAAAGTAATAGGTGCCGGCATTCGCGTTTCGTCTCGAGCGAGCGAGGTGAGTGATAGTCTGACAGTTTTATTTTTTCGAGAGACAGAGGGGAAATGAAAATGACAGTTCTAGAGATGCAACGATAAATACAAAAATTCTTATTAAATCGATAGTGAGAACAACTGATACAGTTAAATAACAAAAGGAATACGACCCTTCTGGTGTCATCGTAAGGTATCCACAGTAATCAATCTTGAGCTTTATTAATGTTGATTACTAGCTGTGCTGGCGGCGTCACACGCGTGGATATCGGGTTTCAAAAGCAAGCTGATAGTTATTTTGAAAAAATATTTCATGTACAGAATTGACCTCTCTACAGATTTATTATAAGTATAGATGAAGATTACACAATAGAATAGATATTTACAATAGTTTCAATAGCATCGATTGAAAATTTTGTTTGTGAATATCGATTCTATTGTTTATGCTCAACTCAGACAACTCAACTATCGATATGGGCAGCAGCACTAGCAAAATAGTGCTGTCCGATTAAATCGAGAGTTGGCCTACTATAATCGCAGCGCAGCCGTAAAATCACAAAAAAAAAATCTGTCAAATTATTGTTGTGTCAAAAATAATCAGGGCGTTTTTGTTTACCTCCTACATGTTTTTCTTGTGTTTGCCATCATTTTAAACCCTTTAAAATTGCTTATCTAGCCCAACTCACGGCTGTGCCCAAGCCTCCCATCATGACCAGTTTAATGATCAGCGCTCGTCTCGCGCGACTAGCGCGGGAGGTAAAAAACTTTGAAACGAAACCTCCCTGGGGCGTAACTTGTAAACCTGAGAAGGAGGATTGTTTCGATGTGTTGTGCGCTACGATGCTTGGGCCTAAGAATACGCCGTTCGAGAACGGTGTGTTCAAGCTGACGATAAACATTCCGGAGAGATATCCGTTCGAGCCGCCTCATGTAAAGTTCGATACGCCGGTGTACCATCCCAATATTGATAAAGGTAAGTAAATTGTCTGCTCTATTAATTACTAGCATTATCTACCAGCTTTGCCAGACGTACCAATTTGTAAATCAATCAGTGCTGAATATGAGAAGCCCAAGATCTACAAACATGATGAACCATCGGAGATGTGTTTTGTCCAGCAGTGGATTACAAAACGAGATTATTAAGAGAGGTAGGGCATAGCGAATCTTCGTTCGTATTGAGCTGCCCGTCCGGGGAAGGACCTCCACCCTATAGAATACCACAACCAAATAACCTCCGGGTCATGTTTCTGCTGGTGAGTAGGGTCTCCAGAGCTCGTGAGGGGTTAGGGTTGGGCCGGCATGGCAGTGGCAACTGGCAGGTAACTAACCAGTAACTTGGCAGTTGTCACAGCGACTTGGGCTTCTCTTTGGCTTTCCATCAGGCGTAGGGAAGCCTATATGTCGAGCTACCATTAAAAAAAAAATCACTGATGATGATCATCGGCAAACATAGTGTAGGACACCCTCAGTCAAGGTGGAGCGACGTCTTGTGCAGGACAGCTGGCAAGTGCTGGATGGGAGAAGCCCAGGATCAATCGAAGTGCCGAACATTGGGAGAGGCCTATGTCCAGCAGTGGATTATGAAACACTGATGAGAATGATGATATTATTGCTTTCTGGTGTCAACCCTGATGGTGCTGATATATTTATTTCCTTTTCTAATGAACTACTGCAGTCCATTTTCATAAATCTGATGTAACATTCTTTGTAATATCCAGGTGGCCGTATCTGCATGGACATGCTGAAGATGCCACCAAAAGGAGGCTGGCTGCCTACAATAACCCTGGAGTCGCTGCTCGTCGCTCTGCAGACTCTACTCGCAGCCCCCAACCCAGACGACCCCCTGATGATGGATGTAGCTAACGAGTATAAATACGACTTTGAAAAGTACACGGAGAATGCCAGGAAGCTTACGGAGAAGCATGCTGTTGTTAATGAAACAGCGTAGACTTGTTTTGTTCAGTACATCAAGTGATGATTTATATTAAAACATTCAGGGGCATGCCCGTATTGTGATAAAATCAACGCCAGGAGGACGATTGTCCTCTACCGGTCAAGGAATCATCATCATCATCAGCCCATTGCAGTCCACTGCTGGACATAGGCCTCTCCAGTAGTTCGCCACCTAGGGTAAACTTCTGGAGGATATACCCATAATCGCCACGCTGGGCAGGCGGTTTGGCGATCCGCACCACAGGCAGGTGAGGTTGGCTTGGAGCGAAAAGATGATTGGTCGCTCCCTTACATCCCCCAAATGTAATATGAAATGTCAAAATTGGGCTTGTGTCCACTTTTACTGTGGATTCCTAAGTAGTAAGATAATGTGTTTAGCAATTAAGATAAGTGTAATGGCTGGCTTAAATATTCTAACTGTGTTGTTAGAAAAATATCTAGCTTCTAGCATTGTGTGAACATTGTTAAAGCACTACTACAAATAATCAATGTTTCTCCTTACCCCATATAATTTCTATGGTCTTACTATTCTTATCTTTTCCTATTGTGAATCAATAGGGAATATGCATGACTTTTTTTTATGGATTTATTGAGATATTTTGTCTTCCAGATACATAAATATCGAAGAATTTTTAAACTATCTTTTCTATTAAGCGAGTTATAAAGCGTTAAAGTTATTGATTAGACAGAGAGATCCGACGCGGTAGATGACGTCACGTACCGTGAGCGCCGTACTAACTCCATAGAAAAATCTGTTTCGCGAGAGAGAGACGGATATATTCACTTTCAACTACTGTATCTCACCCATTTTTCAACCAATTTTGATTTTGTTTTCACTGTTCGTAGTAGATTTTGATCTATTTTACGATAAATTAGTAAATACCTGAAACTATTTTTCATGCATATTTCCTATTAATACATATACAATATCCCTAGGGCTATTAGCAATGTCCTAGCCCCGCTGGGGGCCTTTAACTTTCCTAGGGGTCAGAGTCATCTGCTCCCCCACAGGTTTCTGATGATGACAACGCCGCTGTAGTCTCATCATAGTTACTTGAAGAAAAAAATTTACTTTAGGCTATCCACTAAATCAACTATGAAAGATTGCAATTATTATTACATTAAAATTCCATGAAAAATGGGTGGGTTATTTAAAAACAAAAGTAAATAAATAAGTTTATCAGTTTGCTAGTAACCATAGTATAAGCTTCGGCTTAGTTTGGGACTAGATGGCGCTGTTTGGCATTTCTTGTGTTATTATAATGAGAAAACTAGTAGTACAGTATATTCATTACCGATATTGTTGTAAATCTCATCTCATTGACTGACTTTTATGATTGTTATAAGAATGTTAAGTGTTACTATAAGTTAATTTAAATAGCTATTAAGATATACCGTTATATCATACGTTGGGTGTGAGCGATAACGAAATTACGATCATATTTGTATTATACAGAACTTCTAGGCAACATGTAGGTATGTAGATAACTACATATAAATAGCAAAGCGAAAACTGCGTACCTAACACACGCTCATAGTCCGCGGACCATATACTTTTGGTGTAAACAATGTTTTACCTAGAATATATAGATATAGTATATCAAGCAGTCAGTGTCTTCGATTGAAGTTTTGTGTAATACAAAGGCGTAAGCTTTTCTATTTTTGTAAATTACTGGTACAAATCAAAATATACTTTGTCAAGTACACTCTTGTTTTATTTTCCTTGATTTTCGATTATCCGATAGGTTAAGACATTATATAGGTAAGTATGTCCAAGTACAGACAGCGACGCATCAAGTATCCCCAAATCTGTCAAAACCAATGTATAATATGCACACTTAACATTTTAAATTTTTGGGAAGTTAGTGGTTGGCGGGCCATTTTTTATGCAACTCAACGTCTGAACAGCTATTTTAAGTGAGGTGGGCTAAGCTGTTCTAATGTAGTCCAAACCAGCTCATCCAAAAATCTCAGCAGGACATTCAGCCTGCCGAATATATCTACATGTGCGATAAGCTGGTAAACTCTGTATTGGAAGGTATTGAGTAAAGGTATTTCGTCTGATACAATGCCATACCAATGCATTTCATAGAATGTGGGTGGCTGTTTCCTTAAAATCTTGGCAAGAATTGTTTGGGGAAATTTGACAGATAAAGGTTGCTGTGAGTCTGTTTGTACATCTTCATCAGCCTATTGCAGTCCACTGCTCGACATAGGCCTCTCCAGTTGTTCACCGCTTAGGGCAAACGTCTGGAGGATATACCTACCCATAATGGCCACGCTGGACAGGCCGGTTGGCGACCGCAGTGGGTAGCTTCTCGCTCCGGTGACGCTGCTGCCCGTCATCGGTCTGTGGTATTTAGCTACGGCTTCAATTGTGATGGTTATACCGCCACCAGTCGGTTGCCAGCGCCTCGTTTGTTATTCAGCAGGATGCACCACGGGCTGGTGAGGTTGGGTTGGAGCGAAATGATGATAGGCCGCTCCCTTACATCCCCTGTTGTACATTTAATAAAATGTACAACAGGGGTTGTAAACAACAATTAATATAAAAAATTAATAGTGATACATATATTTTTAACCGACTTCGAAAAAGGAGGAGGTTCTCAATTCGTCTACGTATAATATTTTTTTTTTTATTTTTTTTTATGTTTGTTCACCGATATTTCCGTCAATTATGGATGGATTTCAAAAATTTTTCGACAGTTCGACAGAGGACACTTCCGAGGTGGTCCCATTATCACCAAGTCAGGATCTGATGATGGGATCCTGGAGAAATTGAGGGCAACAACCGAAAATTGTATGCTCATATGGTGTTTTTGTTACGTAATTATATTTTACTCAGGTATATGCTTCCGGGCGTCAACATCTGGTGCTGATGATGAAGTCACAGAACTCCTTAACGGTTAGGAGTTAGGGGTCAGTACTGACATTGGTCGATATTAAAGTAGGTAGTAGTATGTACTTATGCAGGGCTAATAGGGCAGGTGATTTGGACAAGTGATTTGCTTGATTCTAGATCGCAAAGTCTTCACTTGACTTAAAGCTAAATTTTTCATTCCTAAGTAAAACTCTTAAGGACATTAATTAGCCTTTATTCAAGTTCACAGCACATTAACGCAACTAAAAATAGAGAAATAAAATTATTTTTAAAAAAAAATTTAAACCGACTTCGAAAAAAACACAAACGACCAAAACTAAAAAGCGATAAATAACGTACGTTATTCCATCCTTAATACATAATTATTTAAATATTACAATTATCACTTATTTTTGAAGTCGGTGCCAGCCTCTCGGTACCTAACGTAGACTGTTGTTGTATGACGCGCGCGGCCGGCAAACACGATGAGTATTTATATTGTATAAAACAATAAACAATATAAATACTCATTATCTCTCACAAATTAGGCTTTCACAGTCACAGTAAGCTTAGCATATTCCTTCCAATACATTATCTGTACTCCATCTTCTGCCCACACCTATTTCAACCTGTATCAGTGCTACTGTCATCTCCAGAACTAGCGCTCTCAGTTTCCGAAGAACTGCTATTCCTTTTCGTCTTTTTGCCCACATCCTTCTTAATTTCTACGTTCCCAACATCATCGCTGGGACTGATATCACTTGTAACTGCATCTTGAGACTTGACAATCTTTTTCTTCTTCTTATCCTCGCTTGTGGTCGGTTTAAGAGTCTCAGTGGACACTGTAGCCACCATTTTGGACTCTATCCTTGTTTCTGACGGTTTGAAGTCGTCATCTTCTTCCTCGTCTATGGGTTTCCTATTGGCTGCGGAGGCTGCTAGAGCTACCTTATACGCCTCTGGGTATTGTGTGCTGGAATGGGTAAAAATTACAATTTATTTATCGTTTAATCGTATGGCTATTGACAGTCAAATTAATAAATAATTATTTAGTTTAGTAAAAATTAACAACTTGAACCTCAACTTTCGATATCAATAACAAAAAACTAAAAGTGATCATGCTTTTCAGATTCGGATCGCGTACCTACTTTTGCACCATAAATTCCTCCCATTTGTCCCTCCAGTGTTCGAATTAAATGAATGAAAATCGACTTTTAAAGAATTTTAGTTTATACTAGCTGTGCCAGCGGCGTCGCACGCGTGGTTATCGGGATTCAAAAATAACGGTCTTCCATAAAATGGTGTCTATAAATTTTAAGTAGACCAATATGCAATACATTGGTGAAAACCGCATTCAATTCCGTGCAGTTGTTTTTGCGTGATGCGCGTTCAAACATACGCGTAAAAATTTCTCCCATTTTCCCAACACTTCCCTTCACTGCTCTGCTCCTATTAATCGTAGCGTGATGAAAAGTATACTATAACCTGCCCAGGAGTATGAAGAATATTTGTACCAAGTTTCGTTGATGATTCATTCAATGACAGTAAAAAAGTCAAGATAAACAACTATTGCATATACAACACAAATCACCCAGATGGTATGTCACATGGTGGATCTGCAATAATCATAAAAGAAAATATACAACACCATCTTCATAGTGAATTTAGAGAGGAATGGATGCAAAGCACCACCATAACCATTTACGGACACATGGGGCCTGTTAATGTTAGTGCAATCTACTGCCCACCAAGACACAACCCTAAAAAAGAAATGTTCAACCGCTACTTCTGCAGCCTCGGAAACAGATTTATAAGTGGAGGGGACTGGAATTGCAAAAATACCTATTGGGGTTCTCGACTTACAACCACAAAGGGACGTGAACTAAAAAAGTGTGTGGACCAATGCAATCTGATAACATTGGGAACTGGTGAACCAACCTATTGGCCAACTGATGTGAACAAAGTTCCTGATCTTGTGGACTTTTTTATAATCAAAGGATTCTCGAATGTATACTTTGATGTGGAATCACTACTCGATGCAGTGTCAGATCACACCCCCATCATTGCTACATTTAGCATCTCACCAATACAAAGACCGCAAAAGCCTTCGCTGTACAATAATAAAACAGATTGGAACGCTTTTACCGATTACCTAGAGGAAAAAGTAGAGCTAAAAGTCAAACTCAAAACAGATGAAGACATAGAGGATGCAACATTCTACATTACGAACCTTATACAAGTAGCAGCATGGCGCTCTACCCCAACAATAATACTCAACACAGAAAGAAATAATGTACCACTAGAGATACGGAACAAGCTCCAAGAAAAGCGTAAGCAAAGGAGACAACTACATTTAACGAGATCCAATACAGACAGGTCACTATATAATAAAATTTCTAGAGAACTGAAGGAACTCTTAGAGGAGAATAAAAATGCTATGTTCCACCATAAGATCTCAAGCCTTTCAGCCCATAAGAAAGACAACTACTCATTATGGAAGATAACAAAACACTTCAAGAGACCGAAAAATCATATTCCGCCAATAAGAAAGTCCACTACCCACCCCTGGGCTAGAAGTGATAGCGAGAAAGCGGAACTGTTCGCAAAACACTTAAGTGAAGTATTTACCCCTAATGAGTCGTCTATGACAGAGTTTGAAAATGAAATAGATGAAATTATTAATAGTGACCAACAACTCTCCACCCCAATCACACCAGTTACCCCCAAAGAACTGGCACACACAATTCAGAACCTTGAAAATAAAAAGGCTCCCGGTTTCGACCTAATAACAGCTGAAATACTTAAGAAATTGCCCAGAAAAGTCATTGTCTTCCTGACTACGCTCTTCAACTCCATCCTTAGAATACAGTACTACCCAAAGGTTTGGAAAATATCGCAAATTTGTATGATCGCAAAACCAGGGAAGCCACCAACAGATCCTAGCTCGTATAGGCCTATAAGTCTTCTCCCTATTCTTTCGAAGGTATTCGAAAAGATACTTTTACGAAGACTCAAACCCATACTTGATGAAAACAAGATCATCCCAGATCACCAGTTTGGGTTCCGGGAGAAACATGCGACAGTGGAACAAGTGCATAGGGTTGTCCATGAAATCCGACAATCTCTTGAAAGAAAAGAATATTGCTCTGCAGCATTTATAGACATGCAACAGGCATTCGATAGGGTGTGGCACAAAGGGCTTTTATATAAGATTAAGACCCTTCTGCCCAACTCTTTCTTCATGACATTGAAATCCTATCTAAAGGACAGGAAATTTCTAGTAAAGTATGGAGAAGACTACTCGAAGCTTTACAAAATCAACGCCTCGGTGCCTCAGGGGTCGGTGCTTGGTCCAGTGTTGTATTCTATATATACGGCAGACCTGCCTGAAACAGAAGGTGTTGTAACGGCTACCTACGCAGATGACACAGCATGCCTTGCCAGTGACAAAGACCCAAACAAGGCATCAACGAAGCTCCAAGCACAGCTCAATAAAATAGAAAATTGGATACAGAAGTGGAGAATAAAACCCAATGTGACGAAATCCATACAGGTAACATTCACGCTGCGGAGAGGCGATTGTCCACCGGACTATATGGAAAATACAGCTTTAACGAGCCAGAATAGCGTAAAGTATCTGGGCTTACACTTGGATAGAAGCCTTACTTGGGCAAAGCACATCAAAGCTAAGAGAAAAGAAGCAAACATCCAACTCCAATCACTAAACTGGTTGATTGGACGTCAGTCTCCACTATCTCTTAGCAATAAACTCTTAGTTTACAAAGCCGTAATAAAACCCATCTGGTCCTATGGCATAGAACTGTGGGGATCTGCAAGTAACTCAAACTTGGAAATTCTGCAGAGATTTCAGAACATAGCCTTGAGAAATATCACAAATGCTCACTGGTACGTCAGGAACACAGAGGTGCATGAATACCTAGAGATGCCCACAGTTAGGGAGGAGGTGAGCCACACCAGCAAGAAATACAAGGAAAGGCTTGGCAAACACATCAACAACTTGGCAAAGGGCTTGTTATGCCAACAGGAAAATGTTAAACGCCTAAAAAGATGGCACATACTTGACTTGGATCACAGAACCTAAACTAAATCGACATATATGGTGACATTTAATGGAATGTCCCCTACACGCATAAAATCTGGGAACACATCTGATTATGGCTCGCGAGCCGATTGCAGATAGAAGATAGGAAAAAAAAAAAAAAAAGTTTCGTTAAAATCCGTTCAGTAGTTTTTGTTTCTATAACGAACATACAGACAGACAGACAGACAGACAGACAGACAAAAATTTTACTGACTGCATTTTTGGCATCAGTATCGATGACTAATCACCCCCTGATAGTTATTTTTTAAAAATATTCAATGTACAGAATTGACCTCTCTACAGATTTATTATAAGTATAGATAGATATTCGAACACGGGAGGGACCGATGGGAGGAATTTTTGGTGCAAAATTACGCGATCCGTTCAATGAACATCGTTTTCGATTTTGGTGGCAGGGGCCCCGTTTTTCTAAAAACGGATTACATTACGGTGGCACGGTCGAGTTAAATATGTATATGATTATTTAAAAAATCCCGGGGATAATTTTAATAAAAAAATCGGGATGTTTGGCAACACTGTGCTCTATGCATTTCGTCAAGCCAGGTAAGGTAATATTTAATACCATAAGACCAATATTAAAAGACCATTTCTGTCCAATACTCAGTATGGGCAGTCCAATAAACTCAGATCTTATATTTTTTTCTTTTTTCTAACATACCTCAGCTTAGTCTTGATCGCTCGTATCTTCTTGAAGATGAACTCCAGATCCTTCCTCATCTCCATGAGCAGCTGCGTGTGCTTCTTGAACTCGCCGGCGGCGGCGCGCAGTCTGCTCGCGGACAGCTGGTTGCAGTTGGTCAGCATCTCTGTTGTCTTCTCGAACCTCTGTAGCCTGTATAAAAGAAAGGAAAATGTTTTATTGACAACTATAACATGACTAGCTGTGCTCGCGACTTTGTCCGCGTGGAATATTTTCTCCCCGTTTTTTTTACATTTTCCATTATTTCTTCACTCCTAATAGTTGCAACGTGATGTTATATAGCCTAAAGCCTTCCTCGATAAATGGTCTATTCAACACAAACAGAATTTTTCAATTCGGACCAGTAGTTCCTGAGATTAGCGCGTTCAAACAAACAAACTCTTCATCATCATCATCATCATCATCAGCCTATTACAGTCCACTGCTGGACATAGGCCTCTCCAGTTGTTCGCCACTTAGAGCAAACATCTGGAGGATATACCCATAATCGCCACGCTGGGCAGGCGGGTTGGCGATCGCAGGGCGTAGCTTCTTGCTCCGGTGACGCTGCTGCCCGTCACCGGTCTTTAGTATTTAGCTACGCCTTCAATTGTGATGGTTATACCGCCACCAGTCGGTTGCCAGCGCCTCGTTTGTTGTTCGGCAGGATGCACCACGGGCAGGTGAGGTTGGCTTGGAGCGAAAAGATGATAGGCCGCTCCCTTACATCCCAAACAAACTCTTCAGCTTTATAATATTAATTATAGTTAAGATATAATACCAATATTTGCTGAGCTGAGGGATGTAAGACGACCTTTTCGCTCCAAGCCATCCACCACCTGCCCGTGGCGTATCCTGCTGAACCACAAATGAGGCTCTGGCAAACCGACTGGTATAATCTGATCACGATAGAAGGCGTCGCTAAACATCACAGACCGATTACGGGCAGCAGCGTCACCGGAGCAAGAAGCTTCGCTCTGCGATCGCCAACCCGCCTGCCCAGCGTGGCGATTATGGATTTATCCTCCATATGTTTCCCCTAAGTGGCGGACAACTGGAGAGGCCTATGTCCAGCTGTGGACTGGAAAAGGCTGATGATGATGATTGCTGAGCTGCTCGCCTGCACTTAACAAATATTGTATTAAATAATCAGTCACAGTACTTACATATTTTTCTGAGCACGTATGATCGTCTCTACATCAGTTTGGTCGACCATTCCCGCCAAACCTTGCACGAACACCTCCGGGGCAGAGTAGTTCTGGAAGCATTCTATCGAAAAATCGCTTTCCGGCGTTTCATTTGCCATTTTTGGTGACAAATTATGCCTTTTTAAAATTCGGTCTAAAAGGTGGATCGATCCATTCGGTTTATCAGTCTCACAGGCTATTACTTTCGGGGTGATACGCTGATTACTTTCGGCGTTTGTGTTAAATTATCAATTGTTATGAATTAAGCGTTCGATTTAACAATTTTTACTTAATTATAACCATTTGTTGACGATTTGCCGTGCCAAATGGGCATTATTGATATTCGAAAATGTCAAATTGACGTAATTGAATAAACGTCAGATTTGTTATTACAAATACGTTTACGAAGAATCTTACTTTGTTAAATATTTTTAATACTCCATTTCCATATTTCAGGCATTATGAAAACAATAGATTTAGTGGATAGTAAATACATATTATAATAATATGTAATTACATATTATACTTAGAAAACATCCAGAGCAGGCAGACCAAGAATATCAACAGGCATATTCATGCAAGCAAATGTTTGTAGGTACTGTGCGGGGATCGAACCCATGACCCTTGGCTCAAAAGGCAGAGGTTGCCAAATGGGCCATCGGGCCAGTCAACATTGCCCACAGCGGGTGGTTGTCTGTACTTTATGTTGTTAAATAGGTACCTAATTAATACCTACAATATTATCTAGTAAAATTAAATGCTTAGAGAATCATTTGGTCTCAAATTATAGTTTTTCCTTGTACTGAAACTTACCCTTGTAGTCTTAGTACCCTAGCTCGTGACTAGTCGTGACTCTCCAAAAACGCTCACACTCGAGAAAATCCTTCCTAAGCCTAGGTATCTACTAACATCTGGCACACGCGACCTACTTTCTCATAATTACTTTAAAATCATGGGTCGGAATTTTTTGAGTTTCTTTTACAAAAATAAACATTATATAGATTTTTATTATTTTAATCAGACATCAGACGGTAAATCACGGGTTCACTTGTCCCAACCCTTCAATCTTAAGCTGGAATGGCACACCGTAATCTTCCACGTTGTCCTTGGTCTTCCGTCTGGAGTATCTACTTTTACTGGCCATCATTTTCTGCTTATTTGTCAAAGGCTGCACACGCTTCCTTCTCAAGTCTTCGCGAGAAGCTTTCACGGCGTTGTGGACCCAATTGGGAACATACACGTTGTTATTATTCTCTTTATGAGGAAGGACCTTGGTCTTAGCACCGCTCCCCAAGACCACATCGAAAATAACATTGTCAACTTCTTTTTCATCAACTTTTCCTCCGAGCCTCTGCACCTGCGCTCTCAATTTCTGCAACTGATATTTCTGATCATCCGAAAGATTGTTAATATCCTTATTCCCTCTGCTGTTTTTGACGAAATTCAGAGCGTTTCCAACCAATCGCTCTTTCTGTTCAAGATAAAAATTGACTAGCTCATTCGGCCTTACCGGATTATCGTCGACGTTTCTAGCTTTCAGAAGAATTTCTCTCACCAATTTATTAACGACATCCTGGTTCCCAACGCCGCCGGTATTACTTAAATCGACAACAATACCTTCCAATTCGCCGCGATCGTCCCCGTTATCAGCAGTTCTTGTTTCACCGAAAACGTAATCCAAATCTACTTCCCTATCATCACCACGGGTCTCTGATTTCCCGTTTTGTGTCAACCGATCAGTCAACTTGCCGACAACGTTGCCAAATTGAGACATATCCACAACAATTGCATCTAAGTTGTCGTTAATTTTATACGTTTTACCCATTTGTGCTAACTGAGATTTCAAATCGTTGTCATCGCTACGATGTTGTATAGGCGTACATCTGCCGTATTTGCAACGTAAGTTGCTTCCTTTATCATCAGATCTGTATTCGTTTCGCCCGCAACATCCCCTGCCGCATCTCCCATACTTGCAACGCAACGCTTCACCATCATCATCATCGTCGTCTCTCTCATCCTGGTCATCTCTATCTCCACGATTCCTACCGCAGCATCCCCTGCCGCATCTACCATACTTGCAGCGCAGGACGTCCTCATCAGCAGGCGGATCATCAGATCTATACCTGCCTCCGCAGCACCCTCGCCCGCACCTGTACCCTCCAGGGCATCTCAGCGCATCTTTATCCAGTTCCTTCTCCAACTCATCAAGGATCTGCTCAACATCCTCACTCTTCTCTTCCCTTTCTTCCTCCCTGCCACATCTACCCCCGCTGCAGCCACATCTTCCAGCCTTACAAATTTTGTTGCTGCTGTCAGATTTTGCCGAAGCAGACACTTTTCCCTCCGGCTTTACGTACAGGTTTAGCGTTTCGATATTTAGCAAGCTGACACCTTTAGCCAGGTCGTTTTTGCTCTTGGAAGACGAAGACGGTCTCATAGCATGAGATTTGAGATGCTCCGCTATGTTGCGAAGTCCCAGGGCTCCTTGTTTGGTCTTCACGTGGCCTTGGGCATGAGCGAACACAAGAGCTACGAGCAAAAAGGCTTGATGCAACATTGGTGACATTTTCGGGGCAGAATTTCAGTGACTTACCGACATAATGTTCTGTATCTAAGTGAGAACAGTTATAAAATATGAAAATACAGGTTTAGGTAATTTATTATGAGAGTGATTGTTTTTTTAACGGAATTAATTAACCGTGTTATTGGATGGGTGTAGGAAATAAGTAATTTTAAAATTGATTAAAGATTTCAGTGATGTATTTCTTATTAACTTGTGACTTGGTTAGGGAGGCCCAGTTAACATGGTGGTCTATCAAAGGATGGCTTTTTCTTTCACTCTAGCTTCTTGCGAGAAGCCAAGAACTGGCTTAGATGCTTGGGCTGCCGTAGCCTCTTATCTCTGCAAGAGTATCCAGTGGTTAGGTATAGCTTGAGCTACTCTAATGAGGGAGCGACCTATCACCTTCTCGCTCCAAGCCATCCTCATCTGCCCGTGGTGCAACCTGCCGAACAACAAACGAGGCTCTGGCAAACCGACTGGTGGCGGTAAAACCATCACGATAGAAGGCGTAGCTAAATACCACAGGCCGATGACGGGCAGTAGCGTTACCGGAGCAGGAAACTACGCCCTGCGATCGCCAACTCGCCTGCCCAGCGTGGCGATTATGGATATATCCTCCAGAAGTTTGTCCTAGGTGGCGAACAGCTGGAGAGGCCTATGTCCAGCAGTGGACTACAATATGCTGATGATGAACAATGACTTGCCTAGAATAGGTCCTAAATCCAGTATAACCAATCAAAATCTTTTCATTCAACGCCAAATCGTCATCCTAATAACTGTAGGTAGGTATACAAGATATCTGGTGACGGTGACTACTGTTATACTGCCACCAGTCGGTTGCCATCGCCAGGACATGTTATTCGGCAGGACGCACCACGGGCAGGTGAGGTTGGTTTGGAGAGAAAAGATAAGACGCTTGTAGATTCTTCTGCTTGCTACACATGAATTTGGAACTCTTCCGTGAAGATTTACCTGTATGGCAACTAGCGCCAAAGTCGCCAGCCACTGCTACCACCCAGCTGCAGCGGCGAGATCGTGCAACAGCGACCGTCCCGGTGTGATGGCCTGGCTGGTCCGCATGAAGGCGCACTCCAGCGCCCCCATTATGAGGTACATTCCTCCCAAATGACAATTATTTTTTTTAGTATCTATCAGATAATATCACATACATTGCTCCGATCCCAAAGTAAGTAGCTTAAGCACTTGTGTTATGGGTATCAGAACAACGAAGGTACCACAAATAAATACTTAAATACAAATTATAAACACCCAGACACGGAACAATCACAAGTGTTCATCACACGAATGTTTGTCCCGGTGGGAATCGAACCCACGACCCTTGGTTCAGAAGGCAGGGGTCACTACCGATTGAGCCACCGAGCCAGTCAAGCCAAATTGTCATTAGGGTTGGTCTATTGTCCAGCAGTGGAGGTTTACAGGGCGATGATATCTAATGATCTCTACTAAATTAACAAACGTATCGCTTCACAAAAGTACTTTATTTATACATAAACCACAATTTACATCTTATTCAACAAGAGGCGGTTGTAAATAACCATTCACAGTCATCTCAACAGGTACAGCGTAATGCATCAATATTTCCTTCACCGCGTCCCGATTCGACACAACATTCGTACGTCTGTAGCTGTTTCCACCGTGCAAAAAGTCGATCAGTTTGTGTGCTCTCCTCGTTTGGCGAAAACGGTTCAAATTCTCCTCGAATTCCGCTAAAGTGCCCCCCTCTCCGGAGTCCATTTGGTCGTGATACGCAAACTCCCCGTTAGGATCTGTGCGTCTACCAACTTTAACAATCTTTGGACTATTCGCTTGCCTTCTGTACTCTTCATCGCTGGCACCTCTATCCAGAAAGCTGCTTTGCTGCTCAACGAAAGAGGTCAAGTCAAATCTGTCGTTGTGGTCGCCGAAAGTGACGTCAGGCTTCATAGCGAGGTCTGCCACGTATTGAGCGAGGATTTGGGGCAGAAATACCGTCAGGAGTATGTAGTTCATGTTCTGTAAAGAAAAGAAGAGAAGGTTTAAGTCCACTGCAGTATGAATTGTCATTTTGGGTCATCATCATCATCATCAGCAGTCTATTGCTGGACATAGGCCTCTCCAGTTATTCGCCTTAGGCAAACATCTGGAGGATATACCCATAATCGCCACACTGGGCAGGCGGGTTGGCGATCGCAGGGCGTAGCTTTTCGCTCCGGTGACGCTGCTGCCCGTCACCGGTCTGGGGTACCGATTCAGCTACGCCTTCAATTGGGATGGTTATACCGCCACCAGTCGGTTGCCAGAGCCTCGTTTGTTAATCGGCAGGGTGCACCACGGGCACGTGAGGTTGGCTTGGAGCGAAAAGATGATCGGTCGCTCCCTCACATCCCACTGGCCGGACCGGCTATGGGCTGTTTGGGTCCCAGCCCAGGGCCCCAAGGTTACTAGAGCCCCGCTGAAGCCTTTTCTGCAACTAAAACAGTAACAGTTTTTTTGTCATGGCTATAAGTTTAGTACTTATGTAGGCCTCTAAGTAGTTTCAGCCCAGGGCCCCACAAATTCATGATCCGCCCCTGCACAGAAGGCTTTATGAATGTGCTTCCAAACCAAGGTTTTGGGGTCATCAACTGAGCTAGGATAGTCGGTTAAAGTAATTATCTACTTACTTATATTTACAATTATTTATTGCGTTTTCATGTCGATTTAAAGTACTTATTTTTATTTTAACTTTTCAAAGTCATCCTGTTACGGCTTGGTGAGCGAATACGTGTGTGGAGCTGCTAAATTTAAAACTTTTTAATTTCAAAACGATAAAATTGATTGGTTGTGAATTTTATTATTGGGAAGACGTTTTTATGTCATTTTTACGTCAGAAAGTAATCTATGGTACCTACTGTACGCAAGACTGTACGTGTTTTGAACACATGGAAGTAATAAGTACCTACTGTTGTACGTAGTACCTACTTATTACTTTCATGTTTGAACACAACTCGAGATGAATGTAGCTTTCCAATAATAAATAATAAAAAGTACTTTATTTCCAGAAAATCCATACATTATTAGTTTACAGGGCCTCCCGGCAAGTAGTCGGTAGACACTTGTGATGGGAGTGCCTCGCTCTATCCACAGGTTTGTTTCTAGGACTATGTAATAAAGTCCAATGGTGAAACAATTTTTGAAATCGGCAAAACAGCTTTTCAGTTTATTCATTACAAACATACTTACACACAAAAATATGGTGATCTCCGTTCCAGCGGCGTAGCGTGGGTGTCGGCCGCCCGGGGCGGAAGACAATTTTGCCGCCCGGGGGGGGGGGGGGGGGGGGGGAAGACAATTTCGCCGCCCGGGGCGGAAGACAATTTTGCCGCCCTTTTATTTTGAATCGTCAGTAATTCTCGCTGTTGTTTTGTTAGTCATAAACAAAGCATAAAATAAAATACGGGGAATCCCCGCAAGTCGTGGACGGTGTTGGCAGCAGTCGCTACAAAATATCATTCAAAGAAAAGGGATTCCCCGAATCCGTTACAGAATAAGTAATGAAAATTTCCATGCTCTTTTCAATCGGTCCGAATTTGTAGTTCCGATAAAAATATGAAATGGTTCAAATATTTTTATTATTTAAATTAGTATGGATAGATTTGCTTCGTGGATAGAATATAAATTGTGAAATTTTGCCGCCCCCTAAAATGTGCCGCCCGGGGCGGGCCGCCCCCCCCGCACCCACTACGCTACGCCGCTGCTCCGTTCTGAGTTCGGAGTTTCATTTAATTCTCAACTCTAACGTTTTGGGACTTTACACTGTAACGTACAGACGCCACCTGCGCACACGCACAGTCTTTGCGCAGGTGCGCAGCACACAATGACCACGTGCCAACGCTTTGTCGCCACATTCGGCTGCGAACGACTTGCTGGCACAGTTTGTCTGCTTACTTAAAACACGTTTGTCTGCTGTCAGTAGAACAATAATAACAAGATGAGGTTTTAATAGGTGGTTTTAATTCACCAAAAGTTTAGCTTGACCACAATGTAACTATGTAGATACTTCTTTCGTTTCTAAACCTAGGTATATCCTGAAATTCCCTTAGTCGTCTTCTGCGACATTAACGGGATGAGCAATCTATAGATTAGATTGCTTAGTAAATATAAAGTTTAGTTATGGCTGTATTTGAAAAATTCCCACGGGAACGGGAGCCGGCGGGAAGAAAATGTTGTAAGTATAAAAAAATCTAAACTGCATAATTTAAATGCTTGAAATTTGACATGCATATAGTTATAGGTACCTTAGTGAATGCAAAGTTAAAAATTCCCCCGGGAATGGGAAGTGAGTTACAGGCTTCAAATTTAAACCATTATGCTGTGCTACTACATAAAAAACCTACCAAGAAACGACCGCACCGGGCTGGTTAGGAATAAATTATAAAAATGCCTACCTGTTCGTAAATAATAAAACAATTTGTTTGAAATGCGGGATGTAAGGGAGCGGCCTATCAACATTCCGCTCCAAGCCAACCTCACCGGCCCGTGGTGCATCCTGCAAACGAGGCGCTCGCTGGCAACCGACTGGTGGCGGTATAATCATCATAAATGAAGGCGTAGCTACATACCACAGACCGATGACGGGCAGCAGCGTCACCGGAGCAAGAAGCTACGCCCTGCGATCGCCAACCCGCCTGCCCAGCGTGGCGATTATGGGTATATCCTCCAGATGTTTGCCCTAAGTGGCGAGCAGCTGGAGAGGCCTATGTCCAGCAGTGGACTGCAATAGGCTGATGATGAATGATGATGCGGAATGCCCACGTATCAAATATAGGTACCGTAAGTGGATATTCATTTTTTTTATTGAACTGTAGTCACCCTTCACAATTAGTTAGCTATAAAACATACTAAACGCAGGGGTTGCCCCCACAGCAAGTGTGACATTATCTCAACACTACTTAGGCGATTATAACACACTGGCACACATCACGACGCGCTTGAAAGCTGTATCTTTGTGTGGGGATGTAAGGCTAAACCTATCATATTTTTTCTCCAAACCACCCTCACCTGCCCGTGGTGCAGCCTGCTGAATAAAAACCGAGGCTCTGCCAACCGACTGGTGGCGGTATAACCTGATGGTTATATCACGATTGAAGGCGTAGCTAAATACAACAGACTGCCAATGTTCAGCAGTGGAATGCTATAAGTTGGTGATGATGATGGATGCTGTTTTCTATACAAACAGCGGTACTTACAAGTAACGGTAGAGCACGCTGCAAAGCTAAGAGAGGTAGGGCATAGCTAATCTCGCTCGAATTGAGCTGCCCGTCTGGGTAAGGACCTCCACTATAGGGTACCGCAGCCAAATTACCTCCGGGTCGTGCTTCTGCTGGTGAGTAGGGTTTCCGGAGCTCGTGGGGGGTTAGGTTTGGGCCGGCATGGCGGTGGCAACTGACAGGTAAATGACCAGTTACTTGCCAGTTGTCACAGCGACTTGGGCTTCTCTTTCGCTTTCCATCAGGCGTAGGGAAGCCATTATGTCGAGCTAGTATATAAAATAAAACGCGTTCACGCTGCGTGGCGCGTGGCAGTGTGTCACCCCCCTTACATTTGGGCGGGCGGCTACCATTGAGAAATGATTTTAAAATGGCGGCGGCCTGTCAAATGGCCTTTGATTGGCCTTCTGTAAACCGGTGTTTAGGCGTTAATATTTAAACAGGACTACCTTTTGTTTTACTGTGGTTTGTACGTGATTTCAACAATCAATCATGTTTTTAAAAGACACCTGTGTGGTTTGTTAAAGTAATAAACCAATGGGCATTGCTGCTAGGTATATAATTAATTTTTACTTGTATACTTTTATAGATAAACTAGCTTTCCGCCCGCGACTTCGTCCGCGTAAAGTTTTTTTTTCCAAAATAAAATTGTGCCTATGTTACTCGTGGATAATGTAGCTTTCGAATGGTGAAAGAATTTTAAAAACGGTCCAGTAGTTTTTGAGCCTATTCATTACAACCAAACAAACAAAGTTTTCCTCTTTATAATATTAGTGTAGATAAATAAATACTTATTTCCCTATTTTCAAAGTGTCACAATATATATAAGTAGGTACTTAAACGGTATTATTTTTACATCGAAGTACACCCGCATATGACCTAAACATTGACGGGTAGAGAATACTCCAAGCATTAAATTCGCCGTTTGTACCATTTTGTTCAATAAAGTTTAAATAAACATCGAGTGCAAAAGCTTATTTTTCATTAAATTACTTATTTTTCATTAGTTTACTGTAACGTTCAAGGTTCGGCAACGCGCTAGTGATTTTCGACCCTTAACCTGGTTCCTGGCATTACAGGCTGCGGTTTTAGATCCGTTTTACATCAGGCGGGACATAAGCTTGTTTGCCACTTTGATGGTATAAAATACATAAAACAAACGAGGCTCTGGCAAACTGGTGGCTGTTTAACCTTCACGATGGGAGGCGTAGCTAAATACCAGACACCGATGACGGGCAGCAGCGTCACCGGAGCGAGGAGCTACGCCCTGCGATCTCCAACCTGCCTGCCCAGTATGGTGGTAATTGGTAAAAGGGTGGCGAAAAACTGGAGAGGCCTATGTCCAGCAGTGGACTGCGATATGCTGATGAGTCCTGCGGCATATTATGATGACGATTACCAAAGTTTGTTATTAAGGTCGCCCAAATTCCCTCGCCCAACAAAATTAAAATCGAATTTAAAAAAACAAAAAGCCGCCATCTTTATTCATACGACATTTTCCCGCCACAGCGGCCGCCAATAAAAAGCGCGCGCGGCACGTTCGCGGCGCGCGGTTGGCGGAAAAAATGCAAATGGCGTTCGTGACGTCACGTGCGCCACACGCGGTGCAAATGGCGGTATAATTGCGCCCGGGGTGACTTATTTCGAGTATCAACGGGGTAATAGTAATTCTGGCCGATTGTTTTGAAGGATGTGGAGTTTATGGGGCGTTTGAAGGTGGTAAATATTGTTTGTGGAAAGCGTTGAAGGTTTTATTTAAAAAAAAATGACAAGTGCTTGACGGCCTCGCGCATCCTAGCTACCACTGTACAGTGTACATTCAACTTGCGCAAACTATTCAGTTCAAAAAAGAAATATATTAAAAACCTCAATATTATTTTTGAAGACCTATCCTCTATGGATAAAAGTAAAAGTAAAGAAATAGTTACTCGAATTCGTTTCCGAAGTGTTCCCGAATTGAACCCGGACCTTTAGGATAACCATTACGTTTCCCAGGTCTAGTAAAACTCTCCGAATTTTGACCACACTGCACTGGCCAATATCTACTTATATACTTAAGGTCTATAATATTGTGTCCGGGTCGTCCGGACCACAAATACCCCATTACCGGCCACACTACCATCCGGGGCTAGCACCTGGGTACCCGAGAGCTCACAAAATAGTTTGTCAATTTATTGTAAACTGTAATACAATGGTGTAAGACCGATACTTTACCTTCACAGAACCATCTCAGGTAGTTTTTAAGCGAGAGTTATTGGGCTTTGTTTATTTACTAGCGACCCGCCCCGGCTTCGCACGGGTTCAATACTATTTCTCCCGCTAACTCCCGTTCCCGTGAGAATTTCGGGAATTCCTTTCTTAGTGCACCTCTACGGTACCTAAGCTACGTCCCTTCCAAATTTGAAGTGCCTACGTTTAGCCGTTTAGGCTGTGTGTTGATATGTCAGTCAGTCAGTTTCTCCTTTTATATATTTAGATTCCTATGGGAAAAGAGGAAATTTTGCATTAAATAAATAAATAACCCAAGGCATGCCACGTTGGAACACACAGCGCCACCCAGCCCCTAAGGCTAAGCCGAAGCTTGTACTGTGGGTACTAGACAACAGATAAACTTACTGACGATACATTTTTTTGTAAATAAATACATATTATACATAGAAAACATCCAGAGCAATACAAACAGACATGTTCACGCACACAAAAATGTTTGTAATGTGCGGGAATCGAACCCACGACCCTTGGCTCTGAAGGCAGAGGTCACTACCAAATGAGCCATCGAGTCGGTCAGGCAGGGCCAATCGTCAGTAAGTTTATCAGTTGTCTAGCACCCTTATTACAAGCTTCGGCTTAGTTTGGGGCTAGATGGCGATGTGTGGCCCAGCGTGGCATGTCTTGGGTTCTTTATTTATTATTCTTCGCCCTAACGTTTCCCGGTTGTTCTGATAGACTATTCTAGATACGATCTCATATAAAACTCAAATACTCACAACATTCAAACTTCGCGCCACAATAAAAACAGTTACGCCAAAGTCCGTTGTCAATCGCCAAAAATCAAAACGGTGCAAACATCATAATTCCGCCCCCTTAAACTCTTTACAGCACAGCGCGAATCGCCCGCCCTACGGCCGGCAGTCCACAAAAAAAGGTTTTCCTCCCAGCCCTCGCTCAGTCCCGCTCGGCGCGCGAAACCGACCGTACGCGTTCGCGCGCTTTCCCACGTCACTCTGACAGTCCGTGTCAAAAATAAAAAAGAAAAGCGAAATCTTTTTTTCAACCAAAAAGGTTGTGTATCAAAAGCGTTGATGGTTGCAGTTAAATGTGATTTGTTGTGATTCGGAACGTGGACTGGTCATCGTCAGCCGTCAAAACGGAGGTGAGCGTTGGAAAATTAATTTATTGTGTGCACATTAATTATTGTGATGTGACGGTGATTTCTTTACGCGCTTGTCAAATAGTTTTGACGGGAAACATGCAAGTAATAAAAGCGAGGTGCGCTGTGGGCGTAAGTTTTTAATTTTGTTTTTGTTTTAAGTTTTTTAGGCATAATAAAATGTAATGCTTTTGCCAGTTTATAATAACTGGACTATGACTTTTTAATTGGGATAATTTTGTAGGTACTCTATTTTCTTTGTTTACATTATGTACCAGATTGTAATCCTTTGGTTCGGTTTATTTAACTATTTTGGTTATTAGAATAGAAGAAAATAGACTTAAACATCTGATGATTACCTTACATTATAATTTATTACGGATAGATCTAAATGGACTGTAAAAAATAAGGAAAGTCTACGACTACTAAGTAAATTTTGATAATATTTACGTCAAACTATGAATCTCATTATATTTTACTACGGTAGAGCTACATTTATCTTGCACTGTGTTTCTCTTTGAACACTCAACATGCATGCTCTATGCATGACCTAAAGATTAACTGGTAGAGAATGCTCCCAGCATTAAGTTCCCATTTTGTACTATTTTGTGCAATAAAGTTTAAATAAATAAATAATGAGACAGACACCGAACACCTGGCTGATCTCTAACTACGGCTTTTTTCGTACTATGAGTATATGATGACTGGAGAGCATCTCCTAGAACACCCAGACCCAAGAGTTATATAGATAGATAATAGTTAGTCTTCTTTGTATACCATAGATATTGACCTAGACCTAGGAAAGTATACAACTGTTGCACAATTTAGGCTGTCTTATCGCTATGATATCTCTTCCAGACAACCCTTGGGTAGAGAAAAGGAATGTAGAAGGGGTTTAGTAGCCTAGCCTAGCTTTAATTCAAATCTTTTGGTGTGCACTGAATCTATCTATACCTAAACCAAATACCTATTTGTATTTAACTATTTAATTATTATTGCACAATTAAGTAGTGTAGACGGACTAACTGCCACATAGGCATTCTCTACCAGGTAACCACTTCATTATCATCCTAGCCTTTTTCCCGATTGTCTCAGGGTCGGCTTCCCAAACTGAGAGATTTGGCGAGGGCTAAGCTTTTACACAGAGCGACTGCCATCAGACCTCCGCAACACTTAGGGTAAGCTATACTTACCAGGCAACCACTTAATGAGAAATAAAGATTTGTTCTTAAGTCTTATAAAAAATTAAAATATTTAAACTCGTTATTGCATTCACCTCTTTTAAGCTACGAAACCCCACCCCCAGCTTCCCCACAGTGGGGCGTTATATAAATATTGTTTACAAAAATGCCGGCGCCACCCCGGGCTTCGGGAATAAATAAAAAGTTATTAGTTTGGCGCCACCTGCGCGCACAGATGGTCGTGGCAACGCGCCACCCCCCTCGGCAACTACGGGGCTAGTTGCCACCTGAGACTTATTTGAGATTTCTAATATAACGGGATTGAAATGGGGAATATATTGGTAACTGTGACGATCAGATTGGTTCAGTGGTAGCGAACACTGTCTCGGACGCAATGGTCGCCGGTTCGATTCCAGCAAAGTACGAACATTAGTGTGCATGAACATATGTGTTTGTACTTTATTTCAGACTAGCTGTGCCGGCGGCGTCGCATGCGTAGATATCGGGTTTCAAAAATGACGGACTTCCATAAAATAAATAAATAATAAATATTAGACAACATCACATACATTGCTCCGATCCCAAAGTAAGCAGCTTAAGCACTTGTGTTATGGGTATCAGAACAACGAAGGTACCACAAATAAATACTTAAATACAAATATAAACACCCAGACACGGGACAAACACAAGTGTTCATCACACGAATGTTTGACCCGGGTGGGAATCGAACCCACGACCCTTGGTTCAGAAGGCAGGGGTCACTACCAATTGAGCCACCGAGCCAGTCAAAATACCTATCTATACCTGCGACTGACTTCGCACGGGTGCAATACTATCTGCATTGGCATGGCAGTGCCCCCGCCAAGTCGAGCGCGAATCAAACACTGCCGTACCATCCTTTACAGAAACCATTCCGCCCCATTTTCAGCCCCTATTTGAGAAACTCTATCTAAGACCGGCGTGCTGAAATTTTCGTTTGAACTACACACCATTAACTATCTATAATAATAAAGAAATCGCAGTAAGGAACCTTAGATTTGGCACGACTTTGTGTAGATTTCATTACTTTTTTGAGATAAGCAAGGAGGCTCCATCGCGACTTGGCTAGTTTTTTACAGAATGATAAACCTTCCACTTGAATCCCTCTATCTATCAAAAAAACCGCATCAAAATCCGTTACATACTTTCAAGATCTAAGCATACATAGACAGACAGATAGACAGACGAAAGCGACGTTTAATACTAACTATTAAGTGATAGCCACCGAACTACAACAGAACATAATATACATACTAAAAATAAAACAAAGATGGCGGTCGTTTCAATCAAAGCAGACAGATATCTAGAGGTCCCGCGTTATTGGGCATGCGGGCAGCCGCATGCGGGCAGTAGGGGCAGCGATGCGGGCCCACCGCTGCCAGGCGCGTTGATACGAGCACTTTAAAGGACATTGATTTGTTGATATAATACTGGCGAACTGGCTTTGCTTCGGGTATTTCAGATAAACGCCAATTAATAGTATTTATGATTCAGTAAAAAGAAGAATGGAGGTTTCAATTCGAATAATATTATTATAAGTATGTTTCGTAAACGAACAAAGACATTTGCGATACAAGTTTAAGGTGTAAAATCTGAAAAAATATGGTATCCGGCGTCTGTGTGTACTCGGCGCCGAACAATGGCCATATGTGTGGCGCACGCGCCGGCTCTTTGCACAGGTGTGCTCCCCGGTGCACAGGTTGGGAGCTCAGTGAGGCAACTGTGCTGTCCAGTAGCGCACAAGCAACACAGTACCTACCATCTTTGTATAAAAAAAAACTTGCATTAAGGCCTCTCCACTCGCCACTTGGGGCAAACATCTGGAGGATTCTATTTTATAGTAGCTCGACATAATGGCTTCCCTACGCCTGATGGAAAGCCAAAGAGAAGCCCAAGTCGCTGTGACAACTGGCAAGTAACTGGTTAGTTACCTGTCAGTGGCCACCGCCATGCCGGCCCAACCCTAACCCCCCACGAGCTCCGGAGACCCTACTAACCAGCAGAAACACGACCCGGAGGTCATTTGGCTGCGGTATTCTATAGGGTGGAGGTCCTTCCCCGGACGGGCAGCTCAATACGAGCGAAGATTCGCTAAGCCCTACCTCTCTTTAAAAACCCATATTTATACATATATAGATTTACCCATAATCGCCACTCTGGGCAGGCGGGTTGGCGTAGCTTCTCCCTTCGGTGACGCTGCTGCCCGTCATCGGTCTGTGGTATTTAGCTACGCCCACAATTGAAATGATGGTTATACCAGTTAACCCGCTTGCCTAGCGTGGTGATTATGGGTCAAGAAAGCCTCCAGATGTTTGCCCTAAGTGGCGAACAACTGGAGAGGCCTATGTCCAGCAGTAGACTGCGACAGGTTGATGATGAGATTTTCTTTTGGTAGAGACCTTTTTCGTTAAAATTTCTACAACGCAAGGTGTTCACTGGTGTTGTTACTAACTTAGCTTGTTTACTTTGATTTATTAAAGTATACCTACTATTGCAAATGCAAAAGTTTTCGATGGATATATATAGCAATATAGAGTAGCAACTCTCTCACGCGAAAACGACTTTACGGTAACTTTATAGTGATAAAGCTAATACTATGATGTACCGGATATATAAAAATGGATATGTCACCGGAAAATAGCAAGAATCGTAAGTTGATCAATTTCCTAGGTAGTTGATTAACTTTCGGAAAATAACAAATGGTAGTTGAAATGTATTATTTAACGCAATGGATTTCAGTTAGTTGATCAATTTACGGTAGCCTGACAGTCATTTAATAATTTACGATATTGACACAAGTAAAATCGTCCTCAAATGGGCCAATCGTTGCTCAATGTACTATTTAACGGTGCACTTTTACCCGTAACTTAATACACTGTTCCCTGATTGGTTGCCGGGATAACGCCACGTGAGCCATTGAACCAATCAACGTTCACCTCACCTTCATCGGATGATTTTACGGCAAGACCCCGTAAAATGATCAATTTACTGAAATCGATACGTTAAATAATACATTTCAACTGCCGTTTATTATTTTCCGAAAGTTAATCAACTACCTAGGAAATTGATCAACTTACGATTCTTGCTATTTTCCGGTGAAATATACGCGGATACGCTTTTGGTGCCAAGATTCGCGGATATTGCTCTTATTGGCTGACGAGTTACTGTCTGATGTTAAACAGTAGGTAACCGCCGCCCATAGACATCAGCAATGCCAGGGGCACAGCCATGCCGCTGCCTACCGTGAAGAAAGAGCTCTATTTAAACCACGTTTAAAAAAGAACGTGTCGTAGCGATCAGGGAACGCTGCGGCTGGAAGGTCGTTCCAGAGTTGATGATGAAAAAACATTTCTTTCATAGCGATCAGAAAACACCGTGGAAAACACCGAGGCTGCTAGGTCGTTCTAGGGTTTGTAAAAAGAAAACAATTTTTTTTTACCGAATACTTACTCTTATACTCTACCTACGTGAATGTTCCTTACTGTTCTCATAACATCGTAACACATTCAACCATATGTGTAAACTTACCGTACATTGTCATGCAGATTACATTCAAAGACGTAACATGACAATATTACTACTTACGGCCGTAACAAAAGGAGTTTAGGTGAGCAGACGTCAAACAGAGATCGCCTTAGTAACGTAAATAAGTTGATGTTTCTAATAATATACTAATTGAATGATCTTTAATCCCGGGCAACTGTTGCTGCGGTATGTAAGTAAGGGAGCGGCCTATTATCTTTTCGCTCCAAGCCTTATATGCCCGTGGGGCATCCTGCCGAATAACAAACGAGGCGCTGGCGATCGACTGGTGGCGGTATAACCATTACTATAGAAGGCGTAGCTAAACTACCACAGGCCGATTACAGGCAGCAGCGTCATCGGAGCGAGGAGCTATGCCCTGCGACCACCAACCCGCCTGCCCAGCGTGGCGATTATGGGTAAAGCCTCTAGATGTTTGCCCAAAGTGGCGAACAACTGGAGAGGCCTATGTCCAGCAGTGGACTGCGATACGCTGATCAATAAATATATTAATGTAGGAAAATACACATTTCATCATCATCATCATCAGCCTATTGGAGTCCACTGCTGGACATAGGCCTCTCCAGTTGCTCGCCACCTAGGGCAAACATCTGGAGGATATACCCATAATGGCCACGCTGGGCAGGCGGGTTGGCGATCGCAGGGCGTATTCTCGCTCCGGTGACGCTGCTGCCCGTCATCAGTCTGTGGTATTTAGCTACGCCTTTAATTGTGATGGTCATACCGCCACCAGTCGGTAGCCAACGCCTCGTTTGTTATTCGGCAGTATGCACCACGGGCAAGTGAGGTTGGCTTGGAGCTGAAAGATGATAGTCCGCTCCCTTACATCCCAAAATACACATTTATTGTCGTATATTCAATCTTTATTACACAGTAAAGTATACAAAAGGCGGACTTAATGCTACATAGGCGTAGTCACGTGACTAATTTGTATAACCTGTCTTGCAAAACTACCAAAGTTACAAGTATTAGTGCTGTCAGAATTAGTTTTAGTCAAACGCGGCGTAGCCGGTGACGATAGCGGGCTTAGTCGCGGCAAACACTATTAATCACTGAGCGCACCTGGGCCTGGGGGGTGGGGGGGAGAGGGTTGAGCTGGCTACAGATTTCCGAGACTGGAAAAGTAACGGTGATCGACGTTAATAAGGGGATTGTCATTTGTGCTTTTAAGAAAGAAAGAAAGAAAGTAATTTTTTTTATCAACACAATACATATACAGGACAGGGTGACTTTGAAATCGTTAGCATCCTTTTAAAATAAGAACCTATCCATGATTCTGAGTACCTACCCTAAGTTGTATGAGGAAAATCTATTACAACAAAAACTGAAAATTTTCAAACCTTAAAAATCATATTAAACACTTTGCGAATGACCAAAATAAAAATACATATTAAAATAAAAATAAAAAAATTATTCGTAATTTACGCATTTATTTGCAATTTATTTTTTATTTTTTTTAGCGTGCAAAGTGGTTTGGTAACAAAAACTGAAAATTTTTAAGGTTTAAAATTTTCAGTTTTTTTATAATGGATTTTCCTCATTCTTAGGGTAGGTACACAGAATCACGGTTAGGTTCTTATATTAAAAGGATGCTAACGATTTCAAAGTCACCCTATATAATAAACAATGCAGTCAAACGATAGTAACATTTAAATAAATAAATAGCACAAGACATGCGACGCTGGGCCACACAGCGCCATCTAGCCCCAAAACTAAGCCGAAGCTTGTACTATAGGTACTACACAACTGATAAACATAATTAGATATATTTTTTAATAAATACATACATATCATTATACATAGATAAGTAGTAAACATCTACACAACATGTTATACATAGTCCACTGCTGGACTTTATTTTATGGAATAGGTACACGTATTTCGTCTGAAATCTTAATTAAGAAGTCCCCATCTACTACACCCACAGTAAGATATGGGGTTGTGGTTCGTATTATTGTGTATCCTATGTTATTACCTACATAAGATATTTTCTTCTATCTATATAATACTTATAATAAATCTGCAGAGAAGTCAATTCTGTACATGGAATATATTTTCAAAATAACTGTCAGGGGGTGATTAGTGATCGATACTGATGCCAAAAATGCAATCAGTTAAATTTTTGTCTGTCTGTATGTTCGTTATAGAAAAAAAAAACTACTGGACGGATTGTAACGAAACTTGGTACGATTATTCTTCATACTCCTGGGCAGGTTATAGTATACTTTTCACGTATACTTTAACCTGCCTGAAAACGGGAGAATTTTTTACCTGTATGTTTGATCGTGCATCACGCAAAAACTACTTACTGCATGGAATTAAATGCGGTTTTCACAAATGTATTGCTAGAGGTCTAACTTCAAATTTTGGTACCATTTTATCGATGTTATTTTTGAAACTCGATCATAAAACGTTATTTATCCCAAGTTTTACAAGTATGTTTGTAGTAAAATTCGGAACGGATAGAATGGTCTCTGTAAACAGCGGTGTTTATCTGCTCTGCGGGCCGCGGGCCTGCGGGCCGGCGCTGCGGGCCGCGCCCTGCGGGCCGTACCGCCAGCATACAGCGCTGAAACGATGTCTTGGTCATTAATTGGACGATACGTTTTTTATATAACGCCAAGACATGTTCAAAACATGCCACACACCGCCGTCTAGACTCAAACTAAGCCGAAGGTTGTATTATGTAACTACATAACTGATAAAACTTACTTAGATACTTTTTTTGTCAATATTTATTTATTTATTTAATCTTTATTGCACAAAGAAAGTACAAATGGCGGACTTAATGCCGTGTGGCATTCTCTACCAGTCAACCATTGGGCGAGCCAGAAAACTATAATGTGGTGTTGTATTAGGTATTCTAACAACTGCTATAATTATATCCACTAATATGCAATGCAAGTAATGCACATGTCGCAGTCATCTGGTTGAATCTCCTATTCAATTGAATGGCTAGCGCGTTCATCGAATGATGACATTTAATTGAATGCCTAAAGGACGACTCGTCAAGTGGCTTAATGTAACGTTCAACGTCTTGACTGAACGTAGTTTTGCATAGTCGTTGAATGGGATATTAAAGCCGACTGTGTAATTTTTACATAGGCCTGTCATTTTGGTCGCAACTTTGTTCAAACACCTAGTCTATACCCATAATCGCCACGTGGGGCAGACGGGTTGGCTATCGCAGGGCTCTTCGATCCGGAAACGCTGCTGCCCGCCCATAGGCTTGTGGTATTTAGCTACGCCTTCAATCGTGATGGTTAAACCGCCACCAGTCGGTTGCCAGATCCTCGTTTGTTATTCGGCAGGAATCAAGATGTGCGCGCAGATGAGAGCTTATCATTGCTTAGAGCGAAGAGATGTTAATTGTTAGGTCCCTTAAATCCCTACACTTTTATTGGATTTAAACTTAATTCGTTGTAATATACGCATTGTTTGTGCGCTCGGTACCGGCATGCGGTGATGCGGGGCTTATCGCGAGAGAATTACCGCGCCAATGGTACCCCTGATTGATTTTATTTACTGCCATTGTAACCAAGAAACTGAAATATTATAATGCGTTCGTATTTTTTTTTAATTGTAGGTACCTTTATGGCTAAGGTAGCAGAGTTGAAGATACTGTTATGGACTATGGCGAAAGTCCACACTAAAATTTCTGCACTAAGAGGAAAAATTTGTATATTTCTGTATTTTTGTAATGTATAAATACAAAAATTACTACCCTGATTTCAAAATGGTCAATCCGATGATGGGTGACTAAAATTTGACACCGATTTCCTTCGTGCTTCGGAAGGCACGTTAAGCTCTTGGTCCCGGGTGCTATCTTTACCAACTCAGATAGCAGTCGTTACATCATATCAGAGATGATGATAACTCTGACGCCTAACTGGGAATGGGTATAGCTTACCCTAAGTGTTGCGGAGGTCTGATGGCAGTGGCTCTGTGTAAAAGCTTAGCCCTCGCCAAATCTCTCAGTTTGGGAAGCCGACCCTGAGACAATCGGGAAAAAGGCTAGGATGATGATAACGTTAACTACCCTGATTTCAAAATTCTTTCACCATTGAAAAGCTAATAAAGCTATATTCACCCTGAGTACCATAAGCTATGATTATTGCTAGAAAAATTAAGAGATCACTGAAACGCCAAGAAATATCAGACAACATCACATACATTGATCCGATCCCAAAGTACTTGTGTTATGGGTATCAGAACAACAAAGGTAGGTACCACAAATAAATACTTAAATACAAATATAAACACCCAGACACGGAACAAAGACAAGTTCATCACACGAATGTTTGTCCCGGGTGGGAATCGAACCCACGACCCTTGGCTCAGAAGGCAGAGGTCACTAGCAATTGAGCCACCGAGCCAGTCCTTCAGTCAATTTATTACCTACACTCACTTGAACCAATCAAAGTTTAACTCAAGATAAAACTTATAATATCTCGAGCGTGTTAGCGGCGTTCTGATTGGTGCGGTTTAATCAAAGTTGTAGCGTGCGCGCGACACGCCATTACGCGACACTCGTCTGTATGCCGGCTGTCGCGCGCAGCAATGCGACAGAAATAACAGGTGATTTTCGTTGAAACGCAAAAAAAAATTACCTAATAAGAAATCAATACTTACAGTAAAATCAGTGAGTATTTTACAAAAAAAAAACTTTAAAACACATAAGTGATCCGTTTTTTTGCAGTTTGGCTACGGAACCCATGTTAACCGTAATGTAACAAATGCATTATATGTTCAAATGCCTATACAATACAATAGGTAATTTTTGACTAGATGTAATCTTTGATGTTGTCTTCGTGCAAAAATACATAGCCGGATGCGTCGTCATCATGCAAAATATTTAAACCAGTCGGAAGTGCAGCTGTCAATGTAGAAAATAAGAGAAGTACCCGGAAGCCTGCGAGCATTTTTGTAATTGGCTGGCGCTCCTTGTTCTCATTGGTCTGTGGGAACTTCCGTTGTATTTGTACAAGAAAATACTAAAACTAGCCGGAGCTTGTAGGTACTTATTTAACAATCAAACCGGTGAAATGTTTAACCATGCTGACCCCATCCATCAAATCGTGCCCTGGCCTACAATTGATGATCATAGGTATACTTATATATATTTTTTTATGCAAGAGGAATTTTTTAATTAAATATACATAAGTATAAGATACCTATATTTCATCACATAAACAGCTTGGTGAAGGTTGTAAGTAACCCAAGACTTAAATACATGCCACGCTGGGCCACAGCGCCGTTTAGCCCCTTTTTTTTTTTTTAAGAGGGGAATGCATTAGGCACCTTCATGCCGTCTCCGGGGGGAGGCGGCATGGTGTGTGGGACTCACACCTCCCAAAAGGGAGGGCATACCCACTAAACCCCCCTGTGTCGCCAGTGGGCAGCAAGTTGCAGGGACACGGGTAGCGCCGAAGCATACGGCCATATCCCTGCCTGCCCTGGCCAGCCGCAGATGATAAGAAACTAAGCCGAAGCTTGTAGGTACTTAGGGACAACAAAACTTACTTACTTAAATACTTTTTTTTTGTAAATAAATACATATACATAGTAAACACCCAGACCAATGCAAACAGACATGTTCATGAACACAAATGTATGTACTGTGCGGGAATCGAACGTCGTGGGTTCCTTGCCTTGGCTCAGAGGGTAGAGGTTTCTACCAAATGAGCCATCGATTTCATCCAAAAAGTAAATGCTACCTAATCCGATGGCAAAAACCAGATGCATCATCTTTAGCTATTCACCATACCTACCCTATAACAACTACGACTCACAAAGAGAACACACGACACCCATTAACTTCATGCCACGAACAGATAAGACAAAGGTAACGTTTTACATTGCGTTTCGTAGCCGGTCGGCCGCGGCGCGCCATCCCCCGCGGCGCGCAATGGACGCGTCACCGGCAGCCTTTGAGCAAGCCGAGCCAATCAGCCGCCTCGCGGTTTTCATCAAAGGGGAACATGAAATAAATCAATTTAGAAAATAAACTTTTTTTTAATGTTTCGAGTCTGGATGTTCTGGGAGACGATCCAGTCATCATCTGGTCTCTCTAAGGGAATAATTTATTTTTTCTAGAGATGGGCCGAGTACTCTATTGATATTCGGCATACACGGTATTTTGGATACACTTACTCGGCCGAATAACCTGCCCGTGGTACATCCTGCCGAATAACAAACGAGGCTCTGGCAACCGAATGGTGGCGGTATAACCACCACATTTGAAGGCGTAGCCAAATACCACAGACCTATGTCGGGCAGCAGCGTCACCGGCGCGAAAAGCTACGCCCTGCGATCGCCAACTCGCCTGCCCAGCGTGGCGATTATGGGTATATCCTCCAGATGTTTGCCCTAAGTGGCGAACAACTTGTACAGATTACCCTTATAAGGGTTATCTGTGTACAAGCGTTTTGTTTATTCCGTTTTTCTATCGTTCCGTAGTCAAAAACGGAACCCTTTTACATTCCTCATACTTCTTTTCGACGTACAAAACCCTAGAAAAACTTTTCTTACCCAAACTTTCCCGCCAATACCACATGCGGTTGTCATCTCAGTAACAAGCCATCAGGAAATATTTAAACTCATAATCCTTTAGCAGCTGACTCCGACCGCGTGCTAGTGACAGCTCGATTACAGCCCCCGCCCCCTCCGCCCCCACCCGCGGGTGGAACTAAAGCCTGGGAGCCTCAACCGGGCATCGAACGGAAGCTGATGCTGAGCAGGTTAACGAAAGGCTTTGATATAACGTACCTACTTAGATAAATGTATGCGAATGTTTGGATGGAAGGACGTTGGTTACTCTATAATCCAAAAGGAGTGAACGGATTTAAATTAAACTTTACAATAATACCAGCGACCCGCCCCGGCTTCGCACGGTTGCAATATGCATATATTATACACATAAACCTTCCTTTTGAACCCCTCTATCTACTAAAAAAATCCGCATTAAAATCCGTTGCGTACTTTTAAAGATAAGCACACATACGGACAGACAGAAAAAAAGCGACTATGTTTTATACTATGTAGTGCTAGCTCAAACACCAGATTGATTCAACCAAGCAGAGCAGCGGGATGAAACTAGTAATAAATGAATATCAGAGATCATATACATTGCTCCGATCCCAAACGAAGTTGCTTGACCACTTGTGTTACGGGTATCAGAACAATGAAGGTATTACAAATATCTATGTATAATACTTTTTAAAAATACAAACGAACAAACATAAATGCTCACACGAATGTTTGTCTTTGGTGGGAATCGAACCCACAACCCTTGGTTCAGAAGGCAGGAGTCACTACCAATTGACCCACCGGGCCAGTGAATATGGTGTTTTATGTTGGTTTTCGGCTCCGTTGTTCTGGTATGGGTATCATGTGTTATAGGAATACAAGTGCTTAAGCTACTTACTTTGGGATCGGAGCAATGTATGTGATGTTGTCAGATATTTATTTATGCATATATTATATATACAATTTTCATTTCAAAGGTAACTTTCAACACAAACAATTATTCTAATCTTTCTCCAAAACTGACTCGGTTCGGAAAAATTAAACACACGAAACAAATCAATTGTGGGTAGCAGAGTGTGCGGTTGACAGCGGCTGCGGAGTGGGGGGCAAGGGGGGGGACCAGATGCTGGGGGGACCACCCCAGGATTACAATTATCGATGAATCGGCTATTAGACGCTTTTTAGGGGATAGTTTTTCTTGGCGAGAAAGGGTTTAGATGTTAGATGCAGGCGGTACATCTTATTTTCTTCTCTGACTATCACTAAGTACTTAGTGTAAAATAGTACGTGTGTCTGGAAGAGATCGCTTTAAGCGATAAGACCGCCAAAATTGTACTTTGTTTTTGTTTATAACGTGTTTTCCTGTAATGTCCGTGATTTTGTGCAATAAACAGTTTCTTTCTATCTATCTTTTTAGCTTCTGCTTACTGGTCGACTGGTAGATAATGCCTATGTGGCGTTAAGTCAGTCTTTTTTACTCTACTTAACTGTGCAAGTTTCTGTCCCAGTAGAAAGCTTACATTTTTAAAACATAGAGCAACAGATTTTGATGCGGTTTTTCAAATAGAGTGTTTACTCATAATATACTTAATACATGCATAGTATTGATAAATTGTGTCTAACGTGCATTTTAAATGGTGCAATAAATATATTCTATTCTATTCTATTCTAAATACTCGAATCGAGAGCGTGAATGAACTACGTACCTATATTTGTCATTCACGGCAAAAACATTTTACGTGCAAAGCCGGGGGGATTTTTTATCTGACGCCGTGTAGTTTCATTAAAAAAAGACTTACCGGTATTTGCTTCAAAAATAAAAATCCTTAACACAAAAATTTACCCGTACTTTTTCAAATATTGAATCCTAAACGAAAACAAAACAAAATGTCGCATTTTCAACATGGCGGGCCGGCGGCCATTGTAAAGAATTAAGCAGAAAAATGAGCATTAACTGGCTAAACGCTTGTTGTAATATTATACGATTTCCTAAATGAAAATCCATATAACATCACAGGCGGTGGCATATGGTCCGTCGACGGGGAGCTATAGGGAATGGAAGGGATCGGTGTGGCTGTAGCGGAGGAATGAGCGTGGTCGAATAAGTCTTGAGAAGATAGATACACTCAGAGGCACAAACCGCCCAATTCTTTATTGTGGCATACCTTTGGTTATAATAACTAAGCGCTTGATGATTTTTATCGTCAATGTAAACAACACCAACATATTTCAGTGTTTTTCATCTGTAATGATGTAATCTTTAATATTGCTAAAGATAATAATTAATTCTAAAATAAAATTTTAATGTTACAACGAAAAACATAAGTGGGCGGATAATTGTGTCTCTGAGTGTAGATAGATATTCTTTGTTGCGCAAACATTTACAGGAAAGAGTATACAAACATATAATAGGTACAATGTAGGCGGTCTTATCGCTGGAAGCGATCTCTTCCAGATAACCTTCAGGTAGAGGACAAGGAAAAGGAAGGAGAAGTGTTGTTGTTTTATTTATCTTGGCTTTCAAATGAAGCCTGAGGAAGCCTATCTACAAATAATAATAATAAGAAACTAACCAAAAATAAATAAATAACCCAAGACATGCCACGCTGGGCCACACATCGCCATCTAGCCCCAAACTAAGCCGAAGCTTGTACCTACATGGGTGTCAGACAATTGATAAACTTACTTAGGTACTTTTTTTTGTAAATAAATATCATAATATACATGTATAGTAATGTTATTCTGTTGTATGTTATTTCCTTGGCTCTGCCCGTAAATGACATCTAAAATACCAGTGAAAAGTCGAGTATGATCGAAAGTTTAACTATCATCATCATCATCAGCCTATTGCAGTCCACTGCTGGACATAGGCCTCTCTAGTTGTTCGCCACTTAGGGCAAACATCTGAATAAGAATAAGAATAAGAATAAGAAAAGCTTTATTTGGCCACAATTACACAATGTAACACTATAACTAAAAATAATAATAATAAAAAAATAATAATAATAATAAACTCTAGCTACTATGTAGGATGTGGCCAAAATGGTGTCCACTCAGCTATAATGTCATGGCAAATATTTATTTGCCATAACGCTGGTTTTCAGTGGAACATCTGGAGGATACCTATACCAAAACCGCCACGCTGGGCAGGCGGGTTGGCGATCGCAGGGCGTAACTTCTCGCTCCGGTGACGCTGCTGCCCGTTATCGGTCTGTGGTATTTAGCTACGCCTTCAATTGTGATGGTTATAGGTACCGCCACCAGTCGGTTGTCAGAGCCTCGTTTGTTATTCGGCAGGATGCACTACGGGCCGGTGAGGTTGGCTTGGAGCGAAAAGATGATTGGCCGCTCCCTTTCCCAATATGTCATGTCTTGGGTTGTTTATTGTTCAAATCTCCCTGTCACTTCCAGAATTCCCACATCCGCGGCGACATTCATTAAAATTTGCCAAACCCGCGCCCGTCGGGAACACCTGGCGCCTCCGCAGCCAGCCGGCGGCTCCTCCGCCCGCCCCGCGTACTCTGCCTCCTCACCACCTCGCCTTACGATCAACCTTCACTCACAACGCGCAATGCAACGCGTGTCCAACAATCGACCGCTTCAGACGAAGTATTGCGGTACGCGCCGACGAATTGAATCGCTTTGGATTTCAAAGGTTTTTTGACGTATGGATTATGATGTCAAGTAATTGTTTGTTTTTGGGGAACTAGTGTTGTTGTAGGTGGGGGGTGGGGGGGCAGTTGGGTTACTAATTGGACAAGTGAAGGAACTGTAAGGGAAGGCAATAGTGCGTGCTTAAATTACTACGAAAATTGGTGTCATACAAATTACTGTATATAATTTTTGATTGTTTTAGGTGCTAAAGATCAAACAATCTACTGGTAAATAGGTAATGATCAAAACTAGAAAAGAATCCTCAATGGTAAATTTATCAATTCTCTAGTACCCATAGTACAAGCTTCGGCTAAGTTTGGGGCTAGATGGCGATTAATACAATTTGTAAAGGGAGTTTTAATTTAGCAAACCATTAACAACTGCTATCAAAACAGTTTTAAAACGTCTGTATAAGTTCCCTTGTGCCCTGCGGGGCCATAGGGCAATGGGACCACAAGGAAACCAAAACAAAAGGGGTCTGCTCCCGAGTAGTCCCCGGGCTGTGCCATGGGAAATGACACCTGGTTCTTGGCTGGGAGATAAGGGTGGAAATGATGGGTCGCTATGGATTTTGCTTGTATCATGCTTATCAGAATAAGCGCCTGACTATTTTTCTCATCTTATTCCTGTCCGTTAGTCTTGCTAAAACTCGAAAACGGCCGAACCGATTTGGTTAATTTTTGTCTTATTTGTGCAAGTCCTGGGTTAAAAGGTGAATAAAATATGAACATGCTTAGTTGAAAGGCAATTACCCGGTGTAAGTAAGGATTTACTTGCTACACCACGCTACGAAGATGTCGTAGCAACCGTAGCAGACGACCAGCTACAACCTTTCGTAGCGGACGTTTCGTATAAACTACGTAACCGTTAACTACAGAATTATTTTAATATACATCTGACGAAATCTTAACTTTATATTATCTTCAGTCACTTCAGCCTTTCGAAAGAAATCATTAGATTTTCAAGAGAATTATTATAATTGGAAGATATAGCTTTAAGCGATAAAACCGCCTACTTGTACTAATATATCTTTGTACCTTTGTCAAGTCAGGGGAGGGGGGGGGGGGGGAGGGGAGGTTGCACACAAGGGTAGTTACCCCTTCCATTTCTAGCTTTACATTGTATAACTTTAAATTTATTATAAGCATTGTATTAAAAAAGAGAGATGCCGATAAAAAAAGAGTAGTAACTAAAGAGTTTCTTGCCGGTTCTGCTCGTTAGAAAACAAATAAATAAATAACCCAAGACATGCCACGCTGGGCCACACAGCGCCACCTAACCCCAAACTAACTTGTACTATGGGTACTAGACAACTGATAAACTTACTTAGATACATTTTTTTTGTAAATAAATACATATTATACATATAGAAAACACCCAGACCAATACAAACAGACATGTTCATGAACACAAATGTTTGTACTGTGCGGGAATCGAACCCACGAGCCTTGGGTCAGAGGGCAGAGGTCACTACCGAATGAGCCACCGAGTCTGTCGAACAACAACAACTTTCCGAACACATTGGTACTTTTTATTTATTTATTATTTGTACCTTCACAATTTGACGATTACACACTTATCATAAGAGTAAGTTGATGTGAATGAAGATATTTTTCATTTTCACTGACAGCACCAATTAGTACCTCTATAAGATCTATATTGGTGTTCGTACAGCACCGTAAGGGTTCCGAACATGAACTACGGAACCCCAAAAATAACAATTTAAGCCTTAAATCTCACCAGCACTATACATCTTAGTTTACGAAACGCAATCAGTTGTACACACACTGTATATCTTCGTGCGAGCGCGTCGCTGCGAACAGCTGAGCTTGCCGCATTTTTCATCATCCCCCCCACTGGAGGGGGGGCGCTAAGCCTTCGACAAACACGGCGACGTTCCGATACCATTACCGGACTGAGTTTAAAAAATGGACGTATTTCGGTCATGGATGTTTGTGTGTTTAACGGAAAATTGTTTTTGTTTTGGCGCATGGAAAATGTGTCAAATTTTGATAATCAGATGTTTTTTTATAATAATATTTAGATAGTAAGATATTTGATAAAAAATTTAAAATGCTGGTAAAAAATTATGTGGCCTCATGCAAAAGTTCAGGATCACACAGCGAGCTATGGAGCGGGCTATGCTCGGCGTTTCTCTACGAGATCGAATCAGAAATGAGGAGATCTGTAGACGAACCAAGGTCACGGACATAGCCCAGAGGATTGGCAGGCTGAAGTGGCAGTGGGCAGGGCACATAGTGAGGAGAACAGATGGCCGTTGGGGCCGAAAAGTTTTGGACTGGAGACCCTTCGACCAAAAACGTGTGACGCCCTCCAGCGAGGTGGACTGACGACATAACAAAATGTTAGTCTTATGTGTTATGTATGTCGCAACAAGTCCTATTCTTTATGTAACGGCAAAGACAACAATTACCTCACTCAACTTTTTTACACACAACGTTAAGCCCCCGAAAACATATAAAAAAATAACAACAGCACTTTTCACACGAAATAACCTTTAAGATAATCCGTTAGCATATTTACCGTGCTACAACATTGTTTAAACATACAACATATAAGTATGTGTGTAAATATATGATTTGAATGCGCTGTAGAGTCGGCAAACATTTTCGAATCTCGGGGATTACTGGATGAACAGAAATTAGCGTGGACAAACAGATATATCACGAGCGGACGCGGCGAATACGATAATGAGCAAAATAAATAAATGCAATGCACACCGAACACCTGGACTCAAACTATCAACAGCTACTGCCCTTTTTCGTCATCGGACGAGCAGGGATATTCGGGTGCCCATTCAATCATCCGACCATGATATGCCAACCTCACCTGCCCGTGGTGCATCCTGAGGAATAACAAACGAGGCGCTGGCACCCGATTGGTGGCGGTTGATGTAACCATCATAATTGGAGGCGTAGGTACATACCACAGGCCGAAGACGGGCAGCCAGCGGCGTCACTGGAGCGAGGAGCTACGTCCTGCGATCGCCAACCGACTGCCGAGCATGGCAATTATGGGTATATCCTCCAGATGTTTGCCCTAAGTGGCGAACAACTGGAGAGGCCTATGTCCAGCAGTGGAATGCACCAGTCTGATGATGATCCATCTATTCAACCATCTATCTAAACAAACACTTATTTATAACATTAGTAGGATATTACTGTAAAGTTTGATTCTAATCCCATCAGTAGCTTTCGCGCGAAAGAGTAATAACCATCCATCGAAACTCTCTTTCTCATCTATACTTGAGTAATAAATCTGTAGAGAGGTTAATTCTGTACATGATATAAAATTTCAAAATAACGATCAGGGGGTGATAAGTGATCGATACTGTAGCCAAAAATGCAATTAGTAAAATTTTTGTCTGTCTGTCTGTATGTTCGTTATAGAAACAAAAACTACTCTACGGTTTGATACGGCTGGAACTGGGGGTGTGGAATCAAACACGATAATAAATTGGGAAACCACAAAAACACTTTAATACACAGCCGCAGGCGGACTGTATAACTCAACTTACAAAACAATAAACAAAAACCATAGCAACTAAAATTCTCTTTAAAAAACACTTCTAAATACAAAAACTATATATAAAACTATTTACATTATTTTTTTTTTTTTTTTTTTTTATAGTGGCTCGACATAATGGCTTCCCTACACCTGATGGAAAGCGAAAGAGAAGCCCAAGTCGCTGTGACAACGGGCAAGTAACTGGTCAGTTACCTGTCAGTTGCCACCGCCATGCCGGCCCAACCCTAACCCCCCACGAGCTCCGGAAACCCTACTCACCGGCAGAAACACGACCCAGAGGTCATTTGACTGCGGTATTCTATAGGGTGGAGGTCCTTCCCCGGACGGGCGGCTCAATTCGAGCGAAGATTCGCTATGCCCTACCTCTCTTAAACGTATATAAAAAAGGTCGTTCTGTCCGCAACACGGTTAATAAGGAAACTTGGTACAATTATACTTCATGCTCCTGGGCAGGTCACAGTATGTTTTTCATCACACTATGAATCAATAGAAGCAGAGCAGTGAAAGGAAGTGTTGGGAAATAAGACTCGGTGGTGATGACTGGCTCGGTGGCTCAATTGGTAGTGACCCCTGCCTTCTGAGCCAAGAGTCGTGGGTTCGATTCCCACCCGGGACAAATATTCGTGTGATGAACACTTGTGTTTGTTCCGTGTCTGGGTGTTTATATTTGTACTTAAGTATTTATTTGTGGTACCTTCGTTGTTCTGATACCCATAACACAAGTGCTTAAGCTACTTACTTTGGGATTGGAGCAATGTATGTGATGTTGTCTGATATTTATTTATTTATTTAAAAAGAGAAATTTTTATCTGTATCTATGTTTGATCGCGCATCACACGAAAACTACTGCATGGAATTGAATGCGATTTTCGCCAATGTATTGCTAGAGGTTAAACTTAAAATTTAGGCACCATTTTATGGAAAACATTATTTTTGAAACCCGATATCTATGCGACCCCGCTGGCACAGCTAGTAAGATCCTGGTTCCTCTTAATGATCCAACAGGCCAATCAAATGATATATTTTAATCAGTTAATTCAACCGTTCGCGATGCAAATACAACGAATCGATCACAACCGGGCGGCATATGGCGCTCTCTATATTAAGTTCGCAGATGGTCACCCCTTCAAAGATATTGCTTACGTCACTTCCCCACTTTTCTGGGAAGGCGTATGACAATCGATTATGTTTTCGCTATAGCAACAGCTGGCTTCAGTTACAGGCTCGGTGTAGCGGAAAAACTGTTAAAATTATATGTGGGTGAGTGGAATTTTGGCCAAATTATGGTGAATAAAATAATATGTGTAAATATAAATCATCAAATAAATAAATATCTGACAACATCACATACATTGCTCCGTTCCAAAGTAAGTAGCTTAAGCACTTGTGTTATGGGTATCAGATCAACGAAGGTTCCACAAATAAATACTTATAGTTCATTCGCGTTAAGAAAATAGTGACTCATCACCGACTGCCGGCCACTAGACAGGCTTGGTGGCTCATTTTGGTAGTGACCTCTGCCCTCTGAGCCAAGGGTCGTGGGTTCGATTCCCGCACAGTACAAACATTTGTGTTCATGAACATGTCTGTTTGTATTGGTCTGGGTGTTTTCTATGTATAATATATATTTATTTACAAAAAAAAAAAAAAGTATATAAGTAAGTTTATCAGTTGTCTAGTACCCATAGTACAAGCTTCGGCTTAGTTTGGGGCTAGGTGGCGCTGTGTGGCCCAGCGTGGCATGTCTTGGGTTATTTATTTATTTATTTATTATTTACTAGTGGCCGCTAGTGGCCGGCAGTCGGTGATGAGTCACTATTTTCTTAACGCGAATGAACTATAAATACAAATATAAACACCCAGACACGGAACAAACACGAATGTTTGTCCCGGGTGGGAATCGAACCCACGACCCTTGGTTCAGAAGGCGTCACTATCAATTGAGCTACCGAGCCACTCTTATCATGCTACAATCAATAGGAGCCGAGCAGTGAAGGGAAGTGTTCGAAAAAGAAGAGGTTTAACTTAAAATTTAGGCACCGTTTTATGGAGGTCCGTTACTTCTGAAACCCGATATCCACGCGTGCGACGCCGCCGGCATAGCTAGTTCTAGACTAAAAAGGCAGAAACTATAATATTTAGATAACAAGCAAAAACAAACTTGTGTCTAACTAAACATTAGTTAGGCCGCCCAAAATGCATTTGAATGCAGCGCCGCCAGATGGCGCGCGTGCGGTCGCGGTCATGACTGCACAGTGCAGTCAGACACGTTCGCGCTGAATAATTGGAAAACATTTGCCTTCTGAGCCAAGGGTCGTGGGTTCGATCTCCACACATTACAAACATTTGTGTGCATGAACATGTCTGTTTGTATTGGTCTGGGTGTTTTCTATGTATAATATGTATTTATTTACAAAAAAAATGTATCTAAGTAAGCTTATCAGCTGTCTAGTAGCCATAGTACAAGCTTCGGCTTAGTTTGGGGCTAAATGGCGCTGTGTGGCTCAGTGTGGCATGTCTTGGGTTATTTATTTATTTATTTGTATGCAGTCGTGTGTCTTTTGGGAACACTACGATTTTCTACGTCATTATCACCAAAGAGCATTATAAACCTTCTCAAAGCCTAATGCCATACTCTCTCGTTCGAATGTTGTCTCCAATCTCCAATCCTAATCATCAGCCTATTGCAGTCCACTGCTGGACATAGGCCTCTGCAGTTGTTCGCCACTTAGGGCAAACGTCTGGAGGATATACCACCACACTGGGCACTTTGGGCAGGCAGGTTGGCGACCGCAGGGCGTAGCTTCTCGCACCGGTAACGCTGCTGCCCGTCATCGGTCTGTGGTATTTAGGTGCGCCTTCAATTGTGACGGTTATACCGCCACCAGGCAGATGCCAGCGCCGACGTAGTCTCCAACGCTACTTACTAATCTAAATATATACGAGTATGTTACCGGCCAAACCCGATTTCAGGACAAACTAAAACACCCAAACGCGGAACAAACACAAATGTTCATTACACGAATGTTTATCTCGGGTGGGAATCGAACCTACGACCTACATTAGAACCTTCCTTACACAGTTTATATAAATCTACCTACATAAAATAACGTTTTAAATAACGACGGGCAACGTCACCTACATTTCAAAAGGGTACCGTTAAAACAGGTTAAGTTTAAATCCCATTTGCGAAGGGTCCAAAGAAGGGGGTGTCCGTAATCCCCGGATTGATCAAATCGTATTGTTCGAAGCAATTTGTTGTGATTTATTCAATAATAAACGGACTCAGATGGAGCGTGCAAATTGATTCGTTAAGTCTCGCCTCGGCTGAAAACATGCTCTACTTAGATTGATGGAGAGATCGCGCTGTTATTTTGCTAAGAGTTTAAATTAGGATTTTCCAGAGAGTCAGTAGGTCTCCGAAATATATTCGTAGAGTCCCCGAAATGTGTCACTAACGACCCGTGCCGTCAAAAAGATATTCAGTTAGGTAACTAATACTAATATATTTGTTTCATACCTATTAATCTTATGCTTAAGGGAGCGATCCATTCTGTACTTGAAATATATTTTCAAAATAACTAGGTATCAGGGGGTGATTAGTGATCGACACTGATGTCTGTATGTTCGCTATATCGCTAATTTAGTACAATTATTCTTCATACTCCTGGGCAGGTTATAGGTAGTATACTTTTAATCACGCTACGATCAATAGGAGCAGAGCAGTGAAGGAAAGTATTGGAAAAACGGGAGAAATTTTTATCTCTACGTTTGATCGCGCATCACGCGAAATGAATGCGGTTTTTACCAATGTATTGCTATAGGTCTAACTTAAAGGTTAGGCACCATTTTCTGGAAGTCAGTTATTTTTGAAACCCGATATCCACACGTGGGACGCCGCTGGCACAGCTAGTACTTAAGTAATACAATGAAAATAAAATAAAATAGTTTATTACTGCAAATAGATTCACTAGTAATACTTTTGTACGTCACACATTTTTTGCTACTAGCACTTCGACGTGTAGCCTGCTAAGAAGAAGTACCGCAACGTTCCGTATTTGGATATAAACAACTAGCCAAACCGCCCTCGCTTCGCTTCGGATTATTTAGGTTGCTATGGTAACGTTTTCAATACACGTCTGTTTGAAAGATAGCTTTTTGGTACTTTTTCACACCTTCGGTTACATTATTAAACTTTTAGCACGGATCCCTAACGTTTTTATAATTATAATATACCCTATGTTCATCGGGGATAGCGTAGCTTTCCGACAGTGAAAGAATTATTCAAGTCGGTCCAGTAGTTTCGGAGCCTATTCATTACAAACATACAAAAATAGGTACAAATCTTTCCTCTTTATAATATTAGTGTAGATATACCCAGACACGGAACAACACTGATATTGTTGCACATCTGCCCTAGCTCAGCCGCCCGCCCTGCGCACGTGGCCGATGTCCGGCGCAGGCCGGCGCGCGCGTTGTGTGCGCGGGCGCACGTGGCCGCCATATGGCGCGGGCTATTTACGGCGGGGGCCTACCAGACACGTAGGAGACAATGCCGAATATACAGGCACTTTTTCTATGGACTATATATATAGACATATATACTTATGGAATTATTTATTTTCTCCACAATCTTTAAATGAACTACTTATAGTTTACAAACGTTATAATTAAAATGTAGATTTGAGAGACTGGTGTCTGAGCTAGAGAGAGGCCTGTATTACAGTCCCTTTACATATTAAGCCTAAAGAGATTTTTTTTATTTTATTTATAGACATGACTGATTACAATCAAAAGAATCACATTATAGGTAAAATATACAATTATAATCTGGATTGCAATATGTGTAACTTAAATATACTTATGTGTCGAAGTAACTTTCCAAAACAGTATAAAAAAAACATAATTATAAAATCAAACAAATAATAAAATCAATGGGAAACAATTGGGATAAACGACCAGATTCAGCCGGCACGCTGGTTCTGGCTCAACACTCCGGCCGGCCACCGGGAGGATTTACCCTTCAATGAAATGAAAATGAATGAAAATGAAAAAATATTTATTCACAAAAAGCATTGGGACATTCCGTGGTCCTTCTCTTCCTTCAATATTCTCACATATGTATTGATAAATTCATTCTATTCTAGATTGCGATTACGATTGTAATCTGTGGCGCTACGAAGTTATCCGGGTAACTAGTATACATATCGATCGCTACCAGAATGGTCTCGCGGCATCGGTCCGTCTGTCCGTCCATCCCGGCGGACGCACAAACATTACATATCTAGCCGCGCCCCCGGCTGCACCTGTGTGCCAACACACTGAGCTAAATGGGTTTGTTTTGCGATGTTTGATATACAATAGGGTTTGAAGAGAGGTAGGGCATGGCGAATCTTCACTCGAATTGAGCCGTCCGTCCAAGGACCTCCACCCTATAGAATACCGCAGCCAAATGACCTTCGGGTCATGTTTCTGCCGGTGAATGGGGATTCCGGAGCTCGTGGGGGGTTAGGGTTGGACCGGCATGGCGGTGGCAACTGACGGAACCTGACCAGTTACTTGCTCATTGTCACAGCGACTTGGGCTTCTCTTTCGCTTTCCATCAGGCGTAGGGAAGCGATTATGTCGAGCTACTATAAAAAATAAAAAGATTTTGGCTCCCTTTGGGTCTTCTACAGACTCTCACGAAGTGCTTGTTTATTTATCTATACCTATTTAATTCTTGGTACTGAAATTTCATACGTAAAAAAATACGTTGAAAACGTTTTCACCAGTAGGTACTTTGTGCTGATAATCGTGAACCTGCAAAATCGAATAGTCTTATATTATTGGAGTAAGAGTCCAGTTCTGACGCTCTGATGGGTGTTCGTTATGATTAATTTATATCCGACACTAAAACTAGCCTAAATATAACTTTAGTCGTTGCGGAGCTGCAGCGTCGCACAGTTCGACGAGAAGCCGTGAGACAAATCTGTTCGAATAGTGAAGTTACCTGTGTAGCGACTTGTAGCAACATCTATCTATACATAGAATCCTACAACGCGCAAGTGAAGTTTTCATCACGGCTCGCTATATAGACGACAAACCAATATGGTCGATCGGAGCACGTCTCTCCCGAAGCCCCCCCACGGTAGGAAACGTCGTCCCCGTCACGTCCTCCTGGACGATGACGATCCCATTACCCTCGCCATGCTGGCCGCCGCCGAACAGCTCGCGACACAGTCAAACACTTCACGCCCGTCGTTCCGACCCCGCCGGCGGGGTCCTGCGCCGCGTCGTCCCCTAGCTTCCGCGTCCCGCCCGGGAAACCGGCCCGGAACCGGTCGCCCCTCTCCTCAAAATATCGTCCGTAGGGACCCTCCCAGCAACGCCCTAAGCCGAGGCCCGAGCCCACTAGGGGGCGCCTTAGCTGTGTTGCTTAGCTTACCTAGGGGTGAGAGCCTTCCGCTCCCCCAACAGTCCGGTGATGATGACAAGGCCGGCCTGGCCATCATCGTAGTCACTTAGAAAAAAAAAGGTCCATCGGAGCGTGGTCCCCGAGCACGATCGGCTCGGCGGATGTGCTTCCACTTTTCGTGGGGACAACTCTGTTTCTGCACCTGTATATCAACAAGGCTGTCCGTGTGCTTCCTGGATTTAGAATTGGGTGGTCCAATTCCCGTTTTATCCTGTAAGGGTCATACTCATAGAAGACGATTAAGGGAATATCAAGAAATGGACAGCAGTGTCTGCCTAGGTAGGTATAAATAGAACCTACTGCATTCATCAGCCCGACTGCCAAGCGTGCTGAGTAAGGCAAATCCTCCCAAATTACAATGGTCATTATAATAAATAAATATCAGACAACATCACATACATTGCTCCGATCCCAAAGTAAGTAGCTTAAGCACTTGTGTTATGGGTATCAGAACAACGAAGGTACCACAAATAAATACTTAAATACAAATATAAACACCCAGACACGGAACAACACAGGTGTTTATCACATGAATGTTTGTCCCGGGTGGGAATCGAACCCACGACCCTTGGTTCAGAAGGCAGGGGTCACTACCAATTGAGCCACCGAGCCAGTCAAATTGTGGGAGGGTCATTGGGGGAGGCCTATGTCCAGCAGTGGACGCTTGGAGGTTAATAATGATGAAATGAGGTTGAACAGTCGACCATAATCTTTTACACCTGCCCGTGGTGCATCCTGCTGAATAACAAGCGAGGCTCTGGCAACCGACTGGTGACGATATAAAACCGTCACAGTTGAAAGCGTAGCTAAATACCGCAGGCTGATAACGGGCGGCAGCGTCACCGGAGCAAGAATCTACGCCCTGTGATCGCCAACCCGCCTGCCCAGCGTGGCGATTATGGGTATATCCTCCAGATGTTGGCTCTAAGTGGCGAACAACTGGAGAGGCCTATGTCCAGCAGTGGACTGAAATAGGCTGACGATGATGATGATGATGATGACGGCAGCAACGTCACCTGAGGTTGGTACGTGGATTTCTTACATCCCCAAACAACAAAATAGGTGAACCCTATTAACCCTATTTTAAGAGAGGTAGGGCATAGCGAATCTTCGCTCGAAATGAGCCGCCCGTCCGGGGAAGGACCTCCACCCTATAGAATACCGCAGTCAAATGACCTCTGAGTCGTGTTTCTGCCGGTGAGTAGGGTTTCCGAAGCTCGTGGGGGGTTGGGGTTGGGCCGGCATGGCGGTGGCAACTGACAGGTAACTGACCAGTTACTTGTCCGTTGTCACAGCGACTTGGGCTTCTCTTTCGCTTTCCATCAGGCGTAGGGAAGCCATTATGTCGAGCCACTATAAAAAAAAAAGCAGGCACTGCCTCACTGTCCCCCTCGTGCAGTGTGCCGGGGGGTGTTTGGGGGTGTCTGGGGGTGACGGGCGCTCGTTAGCCAGCTGCCGGCGCACCTGCGTCTCCGCATTTGTTCCTCACACCTTATTGAACAACTCAAACATGAAACTGAAATATTTGTGTGAAGTATTGGAGCTGTAAGATTGGAATTAGTTCTTGGGTAATTTGTGTTAATGACACAATTTAGCTGTTTTATTGGTTATTCTCTACCTAATTTATGGTACAGATCTCTCATAGATCTTTTACCATCAGTAGCGTGCCTATAGGGTCAAAATCAATCAAGTTAAACGTTTAAATCAAAATACCTTGAGTGCTTTTTTTGACCCGGGGAAAAATGGTATAGTTAGTTAGTTATAGGGTGATTATGATGATCCGGTAGACGTTTAAAATCTACTCAATGGTACGAAACCCTTCGTATGCGAGTCCGACTCGCACTTGGTGTTTTTTTAAACTTCATGTTCTGCAAATGCAGAATCAAAACGCAGATAGAGTTGCGAGGTTGTACGTAAACATTTACACGTACAGATGTTGTTACGTAGTTGTCGTGGGCGGCGGTCATCCGCCGACGCTACCCAGCCGTACACTCGCCTACAGATACATACGTACACTCGCCCACAAATACGTACGTACACTCGCCTCACTCGATGTTATGTAGATTATTGAAAATGAAATATATCCTAATCTATCTGCACTCATCATGGTCAGCCTTTAGCAGTCCACTGCTGGACGTAGGCCTCTCCCAATGTTTGACTGGTGGCTCAATTGGTAGTGACCCCTGCCTTCTGAACCAAGGGTCGTGGGTTCGATTCCCACCCGGGAAAAACATTCGTGTGATGAACACTTGTGTTTGTTCCGTGTCTGGGTGTTTATAATTTGTATTTAAGTATTTATTTGTGGTACCTTCGTTGTTCTGATACCCATAACAAAAGTGCTTAAGCTACTTACTTTGGGATTAGAGCAATGTAGGTATGTGATGTTGTCTGATATTTATAATGTTCGCGACAATGATTCATCCTGGGCTTCTCACATCCAGCACTTGCCAGCCGTCCTGCGCAAGTCGTCCCTCCACCTGGCCTAGGGGAGTCCTACACTACGTTTGCCGAGACGCGGTCGCCACTCCAGAACTCGTTTACCCCAGCGGTTATCGGTTCTGCGGCTGATGTGGCCAGCCCACTGCCACTTCAGCTTACGGATCCGGTGAGCTATGTCGGTGACTTTGGTTCTCTGGCGGCTCACCTCATTTCGGATCCGATCATCCTAACTGGGTCGGAGACTCATTAGGTATTGACCTCTTCCTTCTGAGTCGATCGTGGTTTTGATTCCAGTGCGGTACAAACATTTGTGTTCAAAAACATGTCTGTTTACATTGGTCTGGGTGTGTAATATGTATTTATCTACAGAAAAAAAATATCTAAGTAAGTTTATCAGTTGTCTTGTCTAGTACCCATAGTACAAGCTTCGGCTTAGTTTGGGGCGCTGTGTGGTCCAGTGTAGCGTGACTTACAGACACTCAAAGAAGTCTAAACAGCGTATAGGCTGATCTGAACCTCTGCTGCCACTACTCAGCTGCCGGCGCTTCAAAAATTGTTTACGAAGACTAATTACCGATCGGTCAGACGCGTATTACGCTCGTAATTAGCAACAGATGGCGCCTCGCGTTACGACAGATGCCGCGTCAGATTGTGCCGCCCTAGCGCCCGCCCTGCGCCCGCCCTGCGCCGCCCGCCCAACGCCACAATAAATGCGAATGGAAGCCGAAACAGTGAAGAAACTATGTAGAATTATCGTATTTTTTTATAGTAGCATGACATAATAGCTTCCCTACGCCTAATGGAAAGCGAAAGCTAAGCCCAAGTCGCTGTAATAACTGGCAAGTAACTGGTCAGTTACTTCTCAGTTATCAACGCCATGCTGGCCCAACTCTAACCCCCGACGAGCCCTTTTTCGAATATTCGTAACCAGGACCTTACAATAACATTCGAAAATATTCGTTCGATGGAATCTTTGTACCAAAAATCCTTCCCATTTGTCTCTCCCGTGTTCGTATAAATTAATTGACAGATTTTTGAGGCCTAAAACCACGGGATCCGTCCATTGAATGATAATTTTTTGTTCATCCGATTAAAGCAGTGCTACAGATTTCTCTTACTTATAACCAAAGACATGCCGCGCTGGGCCACACATCGCCATCTAGCCCCAAACTAAGCCAAAGCTACTATGTGTGCTAGACAACTACGTCATATTATACACACAGACCAATACAGACATGTTCATGAACACAAATGTTTGTACTGTGCGAGAATCGAACCCACGACCCTTGGCTCAGAAGGCAGAGTTCACCAAATAAGCCATCAAGTCCGTTGATTCTGGGAGATATCTGGTGACATACATATAACAAAAAAAATCAGTCGAATTGAAAACTCATAATTTATCTATCATCAATTCCGTTTTAGCTGATAGCTCATCACTCACTCTTTATTTTTAACTATCCATTAAAATAAAATAAAATAGTTTATTTCTGCAAATAGATTCACTAGTAATACTTTTGCACGTCAAACTTTTTTCCTACCAGCACTTCGACGTGTAGCCTGCTGAGAAGAAGTGCCGCAACAAACTCAACAGTTAGCCTTTTTTAAAATACTATATAATACAATACAATAATATCGTTTTAAAAAGCGCAAGCGAGCAGACTATCATGTCCATGTAATATTGTCATCCATATAATCTTGTACTTTATAATAACCTTTTGACATTAAAATGGACTTAATGCGAGATTTAAATCTATGTATAGGTAGATCAACAATATTTTGCGGTATTTTGTTAAACATTTTTACACTTTGTCCTATGAATGAGTTACCAGTTTTACGAAGCCTGAGATTGGAAACAGCAAGTTTGCTCTTAATTCTAGTATTGAACTGATGAAGATCTGAGTTTTTACTATATAAATGTATATTCTTACGTACAACCATAATGCAGTCAAATATGTACTGTGATGGGCAGGATGGATTACCCTAAGGTTGTCTAGAAGAGATCGCTTATAGCGATAAGGCCGACTGAATTGTGCAACAAACGTCTAATAAACTTAATTTTAAGTCAATTGTATGGTGCGCAATAAAGAAATGTCTATCTACCTCCTTTATTAAAAGTCGGTTAAAAAATAACAGACTTCCTTGTCGGACTGTACGTACCGGCGCGCACCTGCCTTCTGTTCCTGCTCAGTGTTCAGCTAGACAGCGCTGAACAGCTGGCTTACGTCAGCGTTGCACAGATGCTTGCTGTCAGCGCTGCCCAATTTCAACTAGCGCTCCGAAACTTACAGCTGTCAGTCAAACGCGTTGTTTGTTTCGTATGTGGGTACGTAGTCTTAATTATTAGGTTGTTTGTGTGTGTAAATGTTGTTGTTGTTGTGTGTATAAAAGTGTTTTTCTAAAAACCTAGACAAATAAAGATGACATTGACGAAGGGGCAGCGCAGACGGCACACTTTTTGTGCGATAGAATCTGCGTCTGAGACATTTAAAAAGAGCCACGGATAGTCTGTCGTCTGCCCCTTAGACTTTCACTTTTGACTTTGAAATGCTTTTGTTTGTTGACAGATGGAGACGAAAGTAAAGGAAGAGGTACAAGACAAGGATTACAGTCAGCCCCCCGCAGCCACTGAGAGGCGGAAATGTAAGTGACAATTAAATAAATAAATAAATAACCCAAGACATGCCACGCTGGGCCACACAGCGCCACCTAGCCCCAAACTAAGCCGAAGCTTGTACTATGGGTACTAGACAACTGATAAACTTAGATACTTTTTTTTTGTAAATAAATACATATTATACATAGAAAACACCCAGACCAATACAAACAGACATGTTCATGCACACAAATGTTTGTAATGTGCGGGGATCGAACCCACGACTCTTGGCTCAGAAGGCAGAGGTCACTACCAATTGAGCCACCGGGCCTGTCTGCCTGAATTAATTTACATATTTAAGTTACGCCTAGAACAGATATGTCGCCGTTAACGTTAAATTATGATCTATCTCGCGAGATTGTAAACTGTCGAAAGATTGTGAACTGTATTATAATGCTGTATTATAATGTATTATAATGCTTAATAAGAGAGGTAGGGCATAGCGAATTTTCGCTCGAATTGAGCCGCCCGTCCGGGGAAGGACCTCCACCCTATAGAATACCGCAGTCAAATGACCTCTGGGTCGTGTTTCTGCCGGTGAGTAGGGTTTCCGGAGCTCGTGGGGGGTTAGGGTTGGGCCGACATGGCGGTGGCAACTGACAGGTAACTGACCAGTTACTTGCCCGTTGTCACAGCGACTTGGGTTTCTCTTTCGCTTTCCATCAGGCGTAGGGAAGCCATTATGTCGAGCCACTATAAAAAAAAAAAAAAAAGTTTCACTATTATTTTTCGGTAGACTGTAATCGATCGAAGTGAAATTGTTAAATTAAAATCTGTCACGCGTTAAATTATCAACAATTCCACTCTGATCGATCACAATCTATTTCTTTTTTATTATTAGCGCAGACGGCACACTTTTTGTGCGATAGAGTCTGCGTATGAGACATTTAAAAAGAGCGCCTAGGTCTGCCGACAGAATGATCGAAGATGTGCGTCGTGTGCGTTGAGTCTGTGAAATATCCGCGACAGATTTTTGCGCGTCGTGTGCGTTTACTGCATATAATTGCAAAAAAGTGCGTCACGTAGTCTGTCGTGTGCGCTGCCCCATACAAGCAAGCATTGTGAAGCAAATACTGCATGCCTAAGGAAGAGTTTGCATTTATAAAGCCATAGACAGTCGACCATAGCTCGTGTTGTTTCGCTACAAATGGCGGAGAGCGCCTCAAGTCGCTGCCGTTATTGCTATGAGCTCAACGCTGTATAGAGTTACTAGAAGAGACAGTATAGGTACTTATGTCTCGTTGAAATCATCAATCACATTACATACACATAGGGTTGCCATCATCTAAATTGCCGGCGCCGGATAACACGGCAGAAATTCCGGACATTTGGGCGAAATTTGTTGTTTTCCCAGACACTTCAGAATTTTTTTCATTCATTTTTTATTACTTTGCCGTGCCTTCTTGATCGCTTTTTGACAGGCTCGGTGGCTCATTTGGTAGTGCCCTCTGCCTTCTGAGCCAAGGGTCGTGGGTTCGATTCCCGCACAGTACAAACATTTGTGTTCATGAACATTTCTGTTTGTATTGGTCTGGGTGTTTTCTATGTATAATATGTATTTATTTACAAAAAAAATGTCTCTAAGTAAGTTTATCAGTTGTCTAGTACCCATAGTACAAGCTTCGGCTTAGTTTGGGGCTAGGTGGCGCTGTGTGGCCCAGCGTGGCATGTCTTGGGTTATTTATTTATTTATTTAATACCTAATACGATATTGTCTCTTTTAATTTTCTAAATAACTACGATAGCCAGATAGATAATACCTCAGACCTATGGCGGGCAGCAGCGTTACTGGAGCTAGAAGCTACGTCCTACGATCGCCAACCCGCCTGCCCAGCCCAGCCAAAACTGACGATTATGGGTATATCCTCCAGTCGTTTGCCCTAAGTGGCGAACAACTGGAGAGGCCTATGTCCAGCAGTGGACTGCAACAGGTTGATGATGATGAGCCATCAAAAACCGGTTCACCCTCGCCTTGAACATCGGAAGATTGTACGTATCAAGGAACAAGGGGCCTGGCAAAGAGTTCCATAGTTTGGCCGTTCGTACTATGAAAGTAGAGGCGAAATGTGTTGCGCGAGTCTTAGGAACTTGCACCATATAACGGTGCCTATTCACTGTACGGACAGTATGCTAGGTATATCTGTCGTTTCCGGCCCTCGACGCCTAACAAAATATAGTAAGAAGGAAAATAATAAATAAATAAAAGAAATAATATACCTAGGTAACTATATATGCATATAAATAATAAATAACCCAAGACATGCCACGCTGGGCCACACAGCGCCACCTAGCCCCAAACTAAGCCGAAGCTTGTACTATGGGTACTAGACAACTGATAAACTTACTAAGATAATTTTTTTTTTGTAAATAAATACATACTACACATAGAAAACACCCAGACCAATACAAACAGACATGTTCATGAACACAAATGTTTGTACTGTGCGGGAATCGAACCCACGACCCTTGGCTCAGAGGGCAGAGGTCACTACCAAATGAGCTACCGAGCCTGATATATTATGTACTAATATTAATACAAAAATTTTACACATTTATTGGAGTAGTAAAGCTTATGAACGTCCTCTCTTCAATTGCGGTACCCTTTCAGGGTCTATAATGATCCAACTTACCTATAACATCTTTTAATATTTATGTACCTACATTATAGATGCAATAAATGATTGAGTATTGAGTATTGAACTAAACCACGGGGTAGGTATACGTCGCCCCTATACCCCTTATGATGAAATGTTGAGCACGTCTATTCCAGGGCGCTAAGTCCGCGGGGTCCGTGCCTGGCGCCGCGCGCGTCAGATTAGGCCGCGGCAACAGGCGGACGGGTTCCCACGAACGCTAACACGGACCCCGGGAAACCATAGGTACTAAGCTATAGAGGCTGAAGGTAGAATTTTGTGCCTTGCCGATCGCAACCGTGTAGGTACGATAATGGTCTAAAATCCCGCCATACAACGACTTTCACCGAGACGTTTATTGGATGAAACTTATTTTATATATAACTAGCTGTGCCGGCGGCGTCGCACGCGTGGATATCGGGTTTCAAAAATGACTGACTTCCATAAAATACCCATCTATACCTAGTGCCTAAGTTTCAAGTTAGACCTCTAGCAATACATTGGTGCAAACCGCATTCAATTCCATGCAGTTGTTTTCGCGTGATGCACGTTCAAACATACAGGTAAAAATGTCTCCCGTTTTCCCAACACTCCCGTCACTGCTCTGCTCCTATTGATTGTACCGTGATGAAAAGTATACTACCCTGCCTAGGAGTAAGAAGAATAATTGTACCAAGTTTCGTTAAAATCCGTTCAGTAGTTTTTGTTTCTATAACGAACATACAGACAGACAGACAGACAAAAATTTTACTGATTGCGTTTTTGGCATCAGTATCGATCACAAATGACCCCCTAATTTTGAAAATATATTTAACTAGCTGTGCCAGCGACTTCGTCCGCGTGGAATAGTTTCTTGGGTAGTGATTTTAATGACCCCCAGTGCCTGGCAGCTAGCAGCGGCGCGGCGCAGATCTCGGCGCGCTTTATATACCCGCGCAAACGTACAGCAGGCTCGACGTGATTAGTTAAATGGGCGTAACTTTTTTATTTATGGACCGATTAACATGAAACAAACACTAAATGTTAAGGGAAGCTTCCAGCAATATATTAGTGAAAACCGCATCTTAATCGGATACGCGGTTTCTGAGATTAGCGTGCACAAACATACAGACAAACAGACAAACAGACAAACCGACAAACCGACAAACAGACAAAAATTCCAAAAATCATTGTTTTGGGTACTATTGTCTTAATAAAGGCCTCCCATAATATTTTTTCACAAATATCTTCCATGTACAGACAGCGATTCGTTACATTTTTTTTTTTTTTTTTTTTTTTATTCATTATGGGTTTGCGTTTGGCCACAATTCACCTGGTGTTAAGTGATATTGAAGCCTACGATGGAGCACGCTTACCCAGAAAATACCGATTCACTCTCGCCTTGAACACCTCAAGATCATATGTCTCCGGAAACAAAGAGTCCGGCAAGGAGTTCCATAGTTTGGCCGTTCGCACCAAGAAAGTAGAGGCAAACCGCACCGTGCGGGTCCTTGGGACCTGCACCGTAAAACGGTGTCTCTTGGTCGTATCTCTACTCGTTCGGTGGTAAAATGGAGCTGGGGGAATCAAATTGTGTAGTTCAGTCGCACACTCCCCAAAATGTAACCGATAGAAGACCGATAGGCTTGCAACCTTTCGACGGTGACCAAGGCTTTGCAATTTCACGTCACAAAGCAAGTCGTCGTCGATGAGCCTTTTGGCACGTCTCTCTATGGTCTCCAACGCCTCAAGCTGGTATTTATTATATGTATAGATATAGAAGATGTACAGAATTGACCTCTCTACAGATTTATTATAAGTATATAGATATAGATATAGAAGAAGATAGATAGAAGATGTAATTAAATATGTGAATAAATGTAATGCATATTGGTTGCCGATCAAATTTTGGTCCAGGGTATGTTTTGCTGGATGGTGGAAGAACGGGATGGAGAAATGTGGCGCGAATTACAGGAGGCCAACGTTCACCAGTGTCATCATCTCTTTAAACCACGAAGCACATGTATTCGTAGCGACCAGGAAACACCGCGGCTGGGTCTTTTCAGAGTTTGCAAGTCCGTCTCAGATAAGGACACTGAAAACTAACAATTTTCAGTGTCCTTATCTAGAGACGGACGAACATTTTGCAAATTTTAAACAAACCTCTTAGAGTTTTGGTTATGAAGAATTGTTTTTATATGTACAAGTTTGTTTACGGAACCCTAAGAATCCAAAATCCCAGTGTTTACTCAGTGATAATCGCGTGGGAACCGCAAGGTGTCTGCGAGGGGGGAGGGGGGAGGTGACAGACGCGACGCATCTATTATTCACCTCCAATACACCCCTACTGATTAGTGGACGGGCAGTATTGCGTCTGCCAAAGGGGTGTATAAAACATTCCTTAAACGATTAGAATATTTGATGGTTGAAATATCTATGTATTTTTTGTGACGTGTCAGATAATGGCTAGAGCAGGTGGGGGAAGGTCATCCCTCTCTGCAGGAGCGTCTCAAGGCTTCCCCTGTGCGCGATCGGATCCGAAGAGATCCGGCATGATGAGGTGATCCGGCAGAGAACCAAAGTCACCGACATAGCTCACCGGCTGGCCAAATTAGCTTTAAAACCGATCATCGTTGGGGTAAACGAGTTCGGAGACTGTAATGTAGGACGCCCTTAGGGGGGCCCCAAGTGGCGTGACGATTTGAGCAGGACGGCAGATGCGCGAAGCCCAGCATCGATCAAACATTGGGAGAGGCCTATAAAATCTTCTTTTAAAACACTATCCAAATTACTTCGTTGCATTAGGTACCATCGTTAATACGAGTAGAAACCATTTCTACGAACGATTTTATACTTATGTTTAATCAAATCTTCTCCTGCATAAATTTTTTTTTTTATAGTAGCTCTACATAATGGCTTCCCTACGCCTGATGGAAAGCGAAAGAGAAGCCCGAGTCGCTGTGACAAGGGGCAAGTAACTGGTCTGTTACCTGTCAGTTGCCACTGCCATGCTGGCCTCTAACCCCCCCCCCACAAGCCCAGGAACTCTACTTACCGGCAGAAACACGACCCAGAGGTTATCTGGCTGCGGTATTCTATAGGGTAGGGAGGACCTCCCCGGGCGGCTTAATTCGAGCGAAGATTCACTATGCCCTACTTTTCTTAGTATACATTTCTGTGATTGTACATAATAATATTGATTATACAAAAGTAGCATTACCAGTTTAAAATATATAAAAGGTAAGCACTATAAAACAATTGGTTGCTAATAGCACGTCATTCCGTCCGTATTACTGGTATTAGGCTAACCGATGACTGTGGGGCGCAAACATCATGAATTAGGAACGTGGGAAACTCCGTCTGTTCGTCCCGTCGCCGCTGTAGAGCCACCATGCTTAAAGCGTGATAAGGACTTTTTTATTTTGAACTGGCGACCAGCTCCGGTTTCGTACGGGTGCAATATTTTATGTAGGTACATAGTACACATAAACCTTCCTCTTCCATCTATTAAAAATACCGTATCAAAATCCATTGCGTAGTTTTAAAAATGTAGACATACATAGGGCATTTAAGAAAGACGGACAACAAAAGCTACTTTGTTTTGTACTATGTAAGTGATTTTTTATTATATGTGGGGGGGGGGGGGGGGGGGGGATCACCTTTACACTCCAAGCCACCCTCAAGAGAAGGAAACACATGTCCTAGGCATGATTTCCACATTTCCACAAAGATAAGAATTGCTGAACTTTTTGTGGTCCTAGCTTGTGTAAGGGAGCGGCCTATCATCTTTTCGCTCCAAGCCAACCTCACCTGCCCGTGGTGCATCCTGCCGAATAACAAACGAGGCGCTGGCAACCGACTGGTGACGGTATAACCATCACAATTGAAGGCGTAGCTAAATATTAAAGACCGGTGACGGGCAGCAGCGCCACCGGAGCAAGAAGCTACGCCCTGCGATCGCCAACCCGCCTGCCCAGCGTGGCGATTATGGGTATATCCTCCAGATGTTTGCTCTAAGTGGCGAACAACTGGAGAGGCCTATGTCCAGCAGTGGACTGTAATAGGCTGATGATGATGATGATTGTGGTCCTATTTAATCCCATAACATTTCGCACCATGGCCGCCCTAGCTCTGGCTGAGCAGTGGGCGGGCCGACATAACAAACCCACTGAGGCCGTCATATTTTTCCTTTCTATAAGCTTTGAAAATAATACAAAAGATTATTGCTTTACACAATAATTATTTATTTATTTGGAACATTTCAGTGAAGTGACTTTGTCGCGTTTTGGGTTCATTCAAATAGCCAGAGCTTTTATACAAGCCGTGGCGGTGGCAACTGATTGATTTGGTTACTAGTCTGTTGCCGCGACTTGGACTTTGGTTCCTATAACATCACTCGTTCTTTTGTCACAGCCATTATTCGAATCTACTGGGCCAAATCGGGTATTTGGTAGGATGATATACCTACTACCTAATCATACCTATTATCCAAATAAAGTTAAATGCAAAGAAAATAAATATTTTTTTACATAAGGAAGATTTAAGAGACATTAAGAAAAAAATGTAAGGGAGCGGCCTATCATCTTTCCGTTCCAAGCCAACCTCACCTGCCCGTGGTCCTGCTGAATAACAAACGAGGCGCTGGCAACCGACTGGTGGCGGTGTAACCATCACAATTGAAGGCGGAGCTAAATACCACAGGCCGATGACGGGCAGCAGCGTCACCGGAGCGAGAAGCTACGCCCTGCGATCGCCAACCCGCCTGCCCAGCGTGGCGATTATGATATCCTCCAGATGTTTGCCCTAGGTGGCGAGCAAATGGAGAGGCCTATGTCCAGCAGTGGACTGCGATAGGCTGATGATGACGATGAAGAAAAAAATTCAAACTGTCTGGGTCATAATATCAAATGGAAGGAATGAAAGATATCCTTACGATAACGCTGCATTTGGACGTTTTTTTCAATGATAATTAAATATTAGCAGTTTAGTGTACCTACTCACATCTACAGGCTTCCGTGAAAGAAGCCGCGGGCATAAACAAACAAAGGCCAGTAAATAAGCGGCGGAGAGCGGGTTGACAATGATTGGTGACCGCTTGAGCTCCCCTGGCGGTGGCATGCACTTGACTTTAAGAAGGGGGATTTTGATAGGTCAAGGGTGTTCCGGTTGAAATGATTCTAAGATGTAAGACTAACTACTTAATAGCTAAATAATTATATCATGTATCGCCGTTGATTTCGAAGGCTCATTTGGTAGTACAACAGGCTCATGTCTGTTTGTATTGGTCTGGGTGTTTTCTATGTATAACATGTTTTTATTTTGACAGGCTCGGTGGCTCATTTGGTAGTGCCCTCTGCCTTCTGAGCCAAGGGTTGTGGGTTCGATCCCCGCACAGTACAAACATTTGTGTGCATGAACATGTCTGTTTGTATTGGTCTGGGTGTTTTCTATGTATAATATGTATTTATTTACAAAAAAATGTATGTAAGTAAGTTTATCAGCTGTCGAGTACCCATAGTACAAGCTTCGGCTTAGTTTGGGGCTAGGTGGCGCTGTGTGGCCCAGCGTGGCATGTCTTTTTTTTTCATTTATTTAAATAAAAAAATAAAATTAGATAAATTGTAATAATTAACACAATTATTTTTGGTGTTAATATTGATGCATCACCCAATGATAGAAACAAAAAAAATGGTTAAAAGTTCCTACGTTTGTGTCAAAAAAAAAACAAGGTGGAGGTCCTTCCCCGGACGGGCGCGGGCGGCTCAATTCGAGCGAAGATTCGCTATGCCCTACCTCTCTCAAATGCCGTACAGCTTACATGTTATTGCATAGAGGGATATTTTATTTGAATAACTTAGAGGAGTAGATCACAACCCTACTGGTTTGAAAGTCAAAAAAGGTTTGTAAAAAGCTGATTGGGCGTATTTCCGCTGTGGTATCGATCGCTTCGCTCTTAAAACAGCGGTTATCAGTGAGGGCACAGCCGTAGGCGCGTCGCGTCCGGCTGGAGCGATAACGTGGCCACTAAATTAGCGGATTTAAGCTTCAATATCATCAACATCATCAGCCTATTGCAGTCCACTGCTGGACACAGGCCTCTCCATCCGTTCGCCTCTTAGGGCAAACATCGGGAGGCTATACAAATAATCGCCACGCTGGGCATGCGGGTTGGCGATCGCAGGGCGTAGCTCCTCGCTCCGGTGATGCTGCTGCCCGTCATCGGCCTGTGGTATTTCATTATCCTACTCTGTATTGAAACCTCGTGCCAACTTCATCACATAATATACTGATCCGATTAGTAAGTAGTTGTACGAGTATTACTGGTATCAGAACAACGAAGGTACGACGAATTTAAACTTAAATACATGCAGACATGGAACAACCACAAAATATTGATCACCTGAATTGTTAACGGCTTGGGACTCTTGCATGGCTATAAAAACTTTAAATGTCTTTAAAATTGGGCTGCATTAAAAAAAATGTCGTTAAACCTATTCAGTATGAGCTGAACCATTAAGCTGTGAAATTCTCTTCCAGCACACATGTTTCCTTCTTCTTATATTCTTGGTTCTTTTAATCGGGGCGTGAAGCGGCACTTGAGCACTAACTAAACATGATGTAGATCGCTTACTCGAAAGTTTAAGTTTTTAATAGGGAATTTAAGGATGAGGTATGTAAGGGAGCGGCCTATCATCTTTTCGCTCCAAGTAAATAAATATTTCCAAAAAAAAAGTATCTAAGTAAGTTTATCAGTTGTCTGGTACCCAAAGTACAAGTTTCGGCTTAGTTTGGGGCTAGATGGCGATGTGTGGCCCAGCGTGGCATGTCTTGGGTAATTTATTATTTCATTATTTATATCTGCTTGAGATGAGGGAGGTCGCAGTTTTAGACGAGCTAAAACAAAGAAGAGTAAATCGCTCACTCGCCATTGGTGTGGCCCTACGAGGCCAGTGTTTGCGGAGCGTGCCCTCGCACGCCGGACTCTGCTCAGCGCGGGTCAGTCCTGTCGGCCTTTCGTAAAGTAATTACATGTATTAAAGCCTCGCGCTTTCGTCAAAGCAACTCATCATCATCGTACAAACGTCCACTGCTGGACAATCACTGCGTATAAACTTAACCCGTTATACTAAATCATCATCTGCCTATCGCAGTTCACTGCTAGACTTAGGTGCCTCCAGTTGTTCGCCACTTTGGGTAAACATCTAGATGCCAGTGGCGTAACTACAGGGTGGCATGTCGGCAAAATGCCACGGGCCCCCAGCCGTAAGGGGCCCCCGGTCAGAGGAGAATCCAAAGTCCCAACATTTATTATTACACATTTAGTGAAAATCTCATGAATTTGCCACGGGCCTCGAATGGTATTACGCCACTGCTAGATGCCCAACCCATACTTAATCGCCACGCTCTTGGCAGGCGGGTTGGCGATCGCAGGGCTCAGCCCCTCGCTCCAGTCGCGCTCCTGCCCATAATCGGCCTGTGGTATTTAGTTACGCTTTCAATTGTGATGGTTATACCGCTACCAATCGGTTGCCAGAGCATCGTCTGTTATTCAGCAGGATGCACCACGCGCAGGTGCGGTTGTCTTGGAGTGAAAAGATGACGGGTCGCTCCCGTACATCCCATAGGAAATATAAAAATTACATGGCAATATAAAATCATGCATAAATCACCTTTATACAGGGTGTGTGCGAAATCGCTTGGGCGCATTAACAGGGTGCTGTATGCGTGATCACGGCGCGTTTGCTCAGCCGGCCGCCTTTCATGTGGGGCCATTAAATTGGCGAGCGTTTTCATATTAAAAGTAATGGGTAATGGGAACAGGGCAGGCAAATGATTTTCATATTAAAACAGGAAAAAAAGTTGATTGTATCTGTTTGAGCCATAATTTTTTTTCTCGAGGCTAACCGAAGCGTTATTATGCTTCTAGCCGCCCCCAGGAAGACGACGACACGTGCTTTCGGGCATAGTGGTCAGAGGCGTCGCGCATCGCAAGATGCAGGGAGGACACCACACCGTCCCCCGAGGTGTGCCGTTCATGCTGGGCGGCGCAGCGCTACCGCGCTGTGGGGGGTTGTGTCGAGTCCCTCTGGGAATCCCGACCCCCCTCAGACAGAGTGCTCATAGCCGACCACCGTTGGGCTTAGTGGGTATTCTCCGCTAAATTGGAGTGAGCCTCACATAACCCAGGTGTCCCGTACCCAAGTCCTGGTGTAAGCGTAAAGGCATTTCCGACGAAAAAAATATCCATTACCTACATACCTATGTATTTCGTTACAGGTCGAGTAAAAGCGTAATAAAAACGGAGTGTAGGCACCTATATGAAATACTAGCTGTGCTCGCGACTTCGTCCGCGTGGAATAGTTATTTTTCCCCCGTTTTTTTTTTACATTTTCCATTATTTCTTCGCTCCTTATAGTTGCAGCGTGATGTTATATAGCCTAAAGCCTCCGTCGATAAATGGTCTATTCAACACAAAAAGAATTTTTCAATTCGGACCAGTAGTTCCTGAGATTAGCGCGTTCAAACAAACTCTTCAGCTTTAAGGAGTCTGCCCACTACACCGTATCATACCATGGCCGTGCTATGAACGTGTCAGACAAAAAAGTATTCTTTGTATTGAAAACTATGAGACGATGCCCATTAGACCGTTCCGTCACCGACCAGCACCGTCGCGTGCCATGCACGGACAGTTCAGAATTGTCGGCGAGAATATTTTGCCGGTGGCGGTACGCTCCGCGCACGGCACGCGACGGTGCCAAACCGATGCGCGCCGGCAGCAAAACGGTGATAATACGGGTTATAACCGCGTATAAGGACCGTTATAAACGCGTCTCAAATGCCAAACGGCGAACGGCTTCCTATGAATAGTCACACAAATTACGGGTGGGCAACATACGGGTTGCATACGGACACCATACCGGCATCATACGGGCATCATACGGGTTGCATACGGACACCATACCGGCATCATACCCGTATGATGCCCGCATCATACGGGCATTAAACGCCGTCGACTCGTTTCAGTGGGCAAAGCAAGCCGTATCGTATTACCTTCCGTGCTTGACACGTTCATAGCACGGTCATGGTATGGTACGGTGTAGTGGGCAGAGTCCTTTATAATATTAGTTAAGATTATTTAGTCCAACATAGCGTGTGTAAACCGAAATCGATTAAACCGCCGATCATTCGATACTCGTCCGGAATTAACAGCTCGTCACTCACCCGCAATCCAACTCGAGACCACTCCAATAATTCCATAACAATAGGCATAATGGAATCCGTCCACTCCAGGCTGGAATGGCAAAAAGCTAAGCTCTGCTGGTGACAGAATAAATAAAAGTTTGGCGGGAACGTAGTGGTGCCAAGTGCCGGCTGCCAGCCGCACGCTCGCAGCTAGGGAGGGGACGTGACGGGGGAAAGTTATCGATAGTTTTCTTTATTTACTTTTTGGCTTACATAACATTAAGACGAAAGTCTTCGATCAGTGCGTTCTACCGGTTATGAACATACGGAAACTTGGACACAAATTAGGTATATGGAAAGGGCTATGCTCGGCGGGATCGGATCCGAAATGAGATGATCTGGCAGAGAACCAAAGTCACCAGAACCGATAACCGTTGGGGTAAACGAGTTCTGGAGTGACATAGGACAAGCAGATTCTTGTAGATGCTAGGTCTTGTAGATAGGTTTTAGACCCATTGATCATCATCATCAGCCTATAGCAATCCACAAAATGCTCTCTATTTCTTCGCCACTTTAGGGAAACATCTAGGGGATTTACCCATAATCCATAATCATAATCAAAAGGGTTTTTCCCTATCTTATGAAGCAAAGCTATCTCAATATATATAAAATAATTTTAAGATGCATTGTTTTTAGATAAGATCCTTTTGTAAAATAAAATAAAAATAAATAAATTTGCCACGCTAGGCAGGCGGATTGGCCTACTTAGTACCTTCATATATTGGAAAGTGTATTCTTTTAATTACGCGTATTGGCTTGTGAAGTCACAATGATATTATCCCGCGGTACTATAGCAAGTGTAGCGACATGTTTCACTGCAACCTACGACATATACCTAGTGTTATCATCATCATCATCATCAGCCTATTACAGTCCACTGCTGGACATAGGCCTCTCCAGTTGTTCGCCACTTAGAGCAAACATCTGGAGGATATACCCATAATTGCCACGCTGGGCAGGCGCGTTGGCGATCGCAGGGCGTAGCTTCTTGCTCCGGTGACGCTGCTGCCCGTCACCGGTCTTTAGTATTTAGCTACGCCTTCAATTGTGATGGTTATACCGCCACCATTCAGTTGCCAGCGCCTCGTTTGTTATTCGGCAGGATGCACCACGGGCAGGTGAGGTTGGCTTGGAGCGAAAAGATGATAGGCCGCTCCCTTACACCCCTAGTGTTATCGTATCGTATCTATCGACGGTGTCCCCGGCCTAGTCGTTAGTCGGCGCGTGGCGGCGACACCTCGGCCACAATCAGCGCGGAGCCGTCTCGGGCGCGTGTTTAGCTGCCCTTATTTAGTACAACCTTCATATTACTTACATTGGAGAGAGTATTTTTGTTAATCACCTATGTATGTTTAGATCTTTATATTGCCCGACGAATTTAGATCATCATCATCATCATCAGCCTATTGCAGTCCACTGCTGGACATATGCCTCTCCAGTTGTTCGCCACCTAGGGCAAACATCTGGAGGATATACCCATAATCGCCACGCTGGGCAGGCGGGTTGGCGATCGCAGGGCGTAGCTTCTTGCTGCCCGTCATCGGCCTGTGGTATTTAGCTACGCCTTCTATCGTGATGGTTTTACCGCCACCAGTCGGTTTGCCAGAGCCTCGTTTGTTGTTCGGCAGGATGCACCACGAAGTTAGATGCGGTTTTTGAATAGATAGAGTGATTCAAGAGGAAGGTTCATATGTTATTGTATTAGCTATTAGTCCTATTATGTCACTGAATAAACATATTTTCTTTCTTTCTTTCTTTAACTAGCCGTGCCAGCGGCGTCGCACGCGTGGATATCGGCTTTCAAAAATAATGGACTGCCATAAAATGGTGCCTAAATTTTAAGTTAGACCTCTAGCAATACATTGGTGAAAACCGCATTCAATTCCATGTAGTAATTTTTGCGTGATGCGCGTTCAAACATACAGATAAAAAAAATTCCCGTTTTCCCAACACTTCCCTTCACTGCTGTACTCCTATTGATCGTAGCGTGATGAAAAGTATACTATAACCTACCCAGGAGTATAAAGAATGTTTGTACCTACCAAGTTTCGTTAAAATCCATTGAGTCGTTTTTGTTTCTATAACGAACATACAGACAGAGAGAGAGAGAGAGAGAGAGGTAGGGCATAGCGAATCTTCGCTCGAATTGAGACGCCTGTCTGGGGAAGGACCTCCACCCTATAGAATACCGCATCCAAATGACCTCCGGACTCCGGGTCGTGTTTCTGACAGTGAGTAGGGTTTCTGGAGCTCGTGGGGGGCTATGGTTGGGGTGGCATGGTGGTGGCAACTGACAGGTTACTTACCGGCTACTTGCCCGTTGTCACAGCGACTTGGGCTTTTCTTTCGCTTTCCATATCAGGTTTAGGGGTGAGAGCCTTCCGCTCCCCCAACAGTCCGGTGATGATGACAAGGCCGGCCTGGCCATCATCGTAGTCATTTAGAAAAAAAAATATTTATCAGGCATTATGTCGAGCTACTATAAAAAAAATTATCATGTTGTTTTTGTTGCAGCAAATGCTACGGGAAAAGAGCGGAGGTCTCCAGAACAGGAAGAGGCCAGGACGTCCCCCACCCCCGGTCCCCCCAGTCCGCAGATCAATGGCACTACAGGTAAAAAAACTACATATGACCTATATTATGTTGCCGGTGCCGAATATCTGGCAAGTGACTCGCATCGACTTGACACTCTTTCGCTTGCCATCATGCAACTGGTTTTTATAGGGTTTTATACTGTGCTAGTAAAAAAATAGGAAAAGAAGAAAGAACAAAGGAAAAAAATTGGTACCAAAAATACACAGTAACTAAGAAACCTGTCTGTTTAACAGCCACCCTTTCCTCCACGGAGTCTCTGTCCCCGCCCCTCCCGGAGGGCTCCCGCGCCGCGCCCGCCCTCCAGCGCCTGCGCAGGTTCCTCTCCGCGCTTCAGCAGTTCGCGGCCGACGTGGGCGCCGACACTGGCGAGCGAGTGAGACAGCTCATATACAACCTCGTGGTGAGTGCTCCCCCCTCAAAGTAGCATTTTTTTTATAAGAAGAGCTTTCAGGACGACCTCACTCCACCTTTTTTTATTATTATTATTTTTATTTTATTTTTTTGCCGGGGAAAATGCATTTATGCATTCCCGCTGCTTGGGGGAGCAGCGGGGTATGTGGGACTCATCCCGCGTCGAAGATGGAAGTGAGGCAGGAAATACCCACTAAAAACCCCGGCCCCTTCGTCATGCGCCTTAAAGGTGGTGTCGAGGGTCCTATTTGTATGTACACCAAGACAACCTCACTTCACCTGATGGTAAGCGGTCGTGAGGTCCAAAAGTTAGGACAACAGGCACAATAGAACAAACCCATTGCGCCTGTCGTCCTCACCCTGAACGCTCACTGAGATGCCGTTTCACGCCCCGCCTAAAGAATCCAGGATTGTAAGAAGAAGGATACACATGAGCTGGAACTGCATTCCGTGACTTAATGTCACGGGGCAAGTACGAAGAACTAAACCGCTTGGTGCGCGCCACCATCGTCTGGATGGTATGGTCTTGTTGTTATAGTAGCTCGACATAAGGCTTCCCTACGCCTAATGGAAAGCGAAAGGAAGACACAAACAACGGGCTAGCAACTGGTCAGTTGCCTGTCAGTTGCCACCTCTGGTCATAGGCCTCTCCAGTTGCTTGCTACTTAGGGCAAACATCTGGAGGATAATCCTACTAATATTATAAATGCGAAAGTTTGTTTGGATGGATAGATGGATGGATGTTTGTTCCTCTTTCACGCATTAATTACTGAACGGATTTTAATGAAACTTTACAGTAATATAGCTTATACATTGGAATAACACATAGGCTATGTTTTATACAAATATTCACGCGGGCAAAGTCGCGGGCAGCAGCTAGTATATCCATAATCGCCACGCTGGGCAGGCGGGTAGGCGATGGCAGGGCGTATCTTCTCGCTCCAATGACGCTGCTGCCCGTCATCGGCCTGTGGTATTTAGCTACGCCTTCAATTGTGATGGTTATACCGGCACCAGTTGGTTGGCAGCGCCTCGTGCCTACCGGCAGATTCCTTCGTTGGAAGGAATATCTATCTGTCTATCTGTCCGCAGTCAGGCACGCTGAGCATCGAGGAGTTCCAGGCAGGAGTGCAGGAGTGCACCAACTACCCGCTGCGCGCGTCCGTGCCGGGCTTCCTGCGCGCGCTCCTGCCGCTGGTGCAGAGGGACCTGCACGGGAGGGCCAGGAGGGCGAAACAGGTCAGTTGTTAATAGCTTTCTTGAAAATGAGTTTCATCATCATCATCAGCCTATTGCGTGGCGATCATGGGTATATCCTCCAGAAGTTTGCCCTAGGTGGCGAACAACTGGAGAGGCCTATGTCCAGCAGTGGACTGCAATAGGCTGATGAAAATGAGTTTATTCGGAGCATATTCACAATTTGGTGGGCAACAAATACCGTTAGATTATAATCTATCTTGCGAAATTGTAAATTGTGGAAAGATTAGGATGTACTGTAACATACTTAAGTAATGCTTACAGCTTAACTGTTATGTTCGGTAGATGAAATAAATCAACCAAGACATGCCACGCTAGGCCACACATCACCATCTAGGCCCAAGTACTGTGGCTACTAGACAACTCCGTAGAACACTTTTCAGAATGCAACGGATAGAAAACCGACAATCCAGCATCCTTACGACGTTGACCAGTTTCTTTTTTATAAAAAGAGCGTTTAATATGAAATCTCACCACCTGATGGTAAGCGGTCGTGAGGTCTAAATGTCAGGTCGACAGGCACAATAGGACGAACCCACCGCGCCTGTCGCCCTCACCCTGAAGGATTGTAAGAGGAAGGACACACATGAGCTGGAAGCTGTGATCGTCCGCCGCCAAGATTCTTTAGTGCAGTTGCCCTAATTAGTTTCCGAGCTAGTTTGAACATGACTTATATGCACAGACGCCGTTGCAGTACATCAGATGCCACGAGCACTTGATCCTGGAGTCGGGAGGGGACGGCGGCGATATCTTCGCTACTCCACAGCCCACTGTCAACGAAGCTCTGAAGAGGCGCGCAGGGGAGCCGTGAGTACCACACACATTATCATTTTAGTAGCTCAGCTTAGTATATCATCATCATCATCAGCTCTTTGCAGTCTATGGCTGGACATAGGCCTCTCCAATTGTTTCATTGAGGGTTAGCCGTATAAACAAAGTTTAGCCGTTCGAACTATGAAGGTAGAGGCGAAACACACTGTGCGAGTCTTAGGAACTTGCAACATATTATTATTATACCGGCACCTATTCGCCGTTTATCCGCTTACTACTCAATCTTTACCCAATCGCCACATCTGCGGCAGTGCCCCCGCCAAGTCGAGCAAAAAAGTGGCACGGCCTGCCATCCTGTACTCGAAGTACTTAGTTCAGGCCATTTTAAACCCGCTATAATTTCTTTTTGGATAAAACCAGAAGCTTGTGTATTATCGGCTAAGTCACACACCATAATAAAGAAATCGCAGTGAAGAATCTTAGATTTGGCACGACTTTGTCTATTGGTCTAGATTTCATTACATTTTAGAGATAAACAAGCAGCTCCATCGAGATTTGGCTTGTTTTTACAGAATATGTTTGATGGGATTTAAAGCTACACCATCGCAGCTAATTTCCAACCCCATAATTCCCCATTACGCGCCTCCGACAAACGGCCTACGTACCGTACGAATGGCTGCCAAATATCGCCGCTGTACGCGCGTGTTTTAGCCAAAAACTAGTCTAGATTTACTGCCTAGTTTTTGGCTGAGCTCCTATTTTCGTGGCGTCATCTGCCTGAATGCGAGGCGGGACAATGCGGTGGGTGTTGTTCGTGTTATCGATGGTGCTGTACGGGTGTCAGATGTGCTTGTGAGGGAAAGCGCGGTAAGCCGTTTGAATGAATGAATAAATGAATGAATGAATGAATGAAATAATGTTTATTGATAATTGGGTAGATACATAATAATTTCTAGACAACTATATCAACTTAACCTAATAACATGTATGTACTTTACAACTAGCAAAGGGAGATAGCTCAGCTTGTGCTGTCCGAGGAACCATGTCCCGGATAGCGCTGATTTTCAGCCATTCCCATGATCTCTGCAAGTGTACAACGAGATAGTATGCAATGGGGCTAGTTTTTAATTTCACATTATTGAATATTTCAGGCGAGCAGAAAACAAAAAGAAATTAATTTAAACAAATAATAAAAATAGAATGAATAAAATAAAATAAAAAAAAAAACTCATTATAGTTCATTCGCGTTAAGAAAATAGTGACTGACAGGTCACTGACAGTTTGGTCCCGTCAGTCAGGATAGAATAGTGAAGGAAGAGGAATGTGGCAGTGTTTACGCACGTACTTCGTTAAAGTTCTTGACAACAGCCCTCCCAGATGTAACATGCCATGGCGATCTGGCAGGGTCAGAGGCCCTTCTACAGAAAACGAAAACGATCGTTCGTTGAACGGATCGCGTATTTTTGCCCCATAAATCCCATTCATTTGTCCCTCCCGTGTTCTAATTTATCAATTAAATTGTTGAAAATCGACGTTGATGAATTTTAGTTCGTATATTCGAACACGGGAGGGACAAATGAGAGGGGTTTATGGGGCACGAATACGCGATCCGTTCAACGAAACGGCCCGGAAGGAGACACCCATGGGATAAGATTGCGTGGTTCTATTCTTAGCTCGGAAAGCACACGGACAATCTAAGTGCAAACCTACTCGTATAGGTATTTATTCTGACATTAATATCTTTTTTTTTTTTTTTTTATAGTGGCTCGACATAATGGCTTCCCTACACCTGATGGAAAGCGAAAGAGAAGCCCAAGTCGCTGTGACAACGGGCAAGTAACTGGTCAGTTACCAGTCAGTTGCCACCGCCATGCCGGCCCAACCCTAACCCCCCACGAGCTCCGGAAACCCTACTCACCGGCAGAAACACGACCCAGAGGTCATTTGACTGCGGTATTCTATAGGGTGGAGGTCCTTCCCCGGACGGGCGGCTCAATTCGAGCGAAGATTCGCTATGCCCTACCTCTCTTATCTTCAACACTGATTCGTATTCTCTTCCGTAAATCTGTTTTTCGGCTCACGAGTGGTGTGGGGACGTCCTGTCACATGAAAGGCAGCGGCAGACGGAAGCGAGTCACAATACGATCATGTTGGGAGTTGCGGCAAAAAGTGACGCGGGTGTCACTGACAGCGCGGGTGGAGCAGTGAATACGATATTACGTGACGGGGACGTGATGCGCGGGATACGGGTGTTGTAGTGTTTGGGAAGATGACAGGGGTGAGAGCTTTCCGCTCCCCCGACAGGCACGTGATGATGACAAGACCGCCATGGCTATTGTAGTCATTTGGTCAAACAATAAATCAAGACGACGATGTATTATAATATAATTGTAGTACAATAACTTTAGAAACTTTGTTAAAAAAAATTAAAAAGTAAGTATAAACGTTTACAAATCAAACACCTACCCGACTGTTAAAAACACACTCTAATTAATTACGAATCAAGGAAATAGTCCGCTGAAATTATTGTGTGAAATATTCACAAAATATTTTTTTTTATTCACAAGGTTTCCAGTTAGGTATTTAATTTAATTTTAAACACCTATAAACAATAGCTCCCACAGTTATTACGTTACGCATATATTAATTACTAGCTTTCCGCCCGCGACTTCGTCCGCGTAAAGTTTTTTTTTCCAAAATAAAATTGTGCCTAACTATGTTACTCGTGGATAATGTAGCTTTCGAATGGTGAAAGAATTTTTAAAAACGGTCCAGTAGTTTTTGAGCCTATTCATTATAACCAAACAAACAAAGTTTTCCTCTTTATAATATTAGTGTAGATTAATAAAAACTCGATAAAAATTAATCATCAAAATAAAATATCATCGCTGTTCCAAAATCACTGCTACTTTCCGGAGCAGTTGTGACTTTCAGCGCGCGACTATTGTGTGGGTTTGTCGGCGGCTGAGGCCTGTGGGGGGTGGGGGGGCTGTTGGTACAAATTACCTGTCCACAACAGTCACCTGCGATTATTGATAGTTCAGATTGTCCGACAACGGCAGCTAATGATTTTTCAAGCTGTTTGATTGGTAACTTTTGATGGTATTTTTTTTATGAATATAAGAGCTGAGTAAGTAGTTGCCGTAAAGTGGTTAAAATGTGGATTGTTTGATGTTTAGAATAAAATGATATGAGTATTCTATTATCTATGGCCGAGTATATTATAAGAGGTGAGAGAAAAACGTGGATAAACGTATCAGTTTCTTTAATAGAACCTTATTTTCATTCAACTTTATCGCTATATGATCGCCAGCCATGCGATGAGGCTAAACAAACTGTACTAAGGAGCTGAATTCTCTAGAAGTCTTTTAAGTAGGCATCTCTTAGTAGACTCTTACGACTTCTTCATGGGAAGAAATGAGGCGGTATTTTTCGGTGGCGCCGCGGTCTTGTTCGCTTAACAATGATCGAAACGTTGTGCAACTATTGGCGCGGTCAATCCGATGATGGGTGACCAAAATTTGACACCGATTTCCTCCGTGCTTCGGAAGGCACGTTAAGCTGTTGGTCCCGGGTGCTATCTTTACCAACTTAGATAGCAGTCGTTACATCATATCAGAGATGATGATAACTCTGACGCCTAAACTGGGAATGGGTATAGCTTACCCTAAGTGTTGCGGAGGTCTGATGGCAGTCGCTCTGTGTAAAAGCTTAGCCCTCGCCAAATCTCTCAGTTTAGGAAGCCGACCCTGAGACAATCGGGAAAAAGGCTAGGATGATGATGACTGTAGAGCCCAGCTGGTTTTCATTCCTTTTTCTACAACTATCCGATTATAAAATACAAGTTTAAGTATGTAGAAACGAAAAGTGGAAGTAGGTACTTACTCCTATTTTCGTCGAACTTTTAATTCAATGTTATGTCAACTTTGTTTCCTAATAGTAGGTACTTGATAAATCTTAACTAATATTATAAAGCTGAAGAGTTTGTTTGTTTGTTTGTTTGAACGCGCTAATCCCAGGAACTACTGGTCCGAATTGAAAAATTCTTTTTGTGTTGAATAGACCATTTATCGAGGAAGGCTTTAGGCTATATAACATCACGCTGCAACTATTAGGAGCGAAGAAATAATGGAAAATGTAAAAAAAACGGGGAAAAAATAACTATTCCACGCGGATGAAGTCGCGAGCACAGCTAGTTAACACATAAGATAAGACCGTTCATAAATAATTTGTTTACCCACAAAACCGAAGATAAAGTTTTGTTCCGATCCGGCGAACTTTGCCAGTTCATTCATAACCATAATTGCCTTCAAAAGTAGTTGATAAATAGGTTTCCATCCTTTGAATTGTTGTAAACAAGGGAAGTGTGGAATCGATGGCTTAAGCCGTAGCCAAAGCCATCTGAGCCGAACAAATGATGAAGACAAAGCAAACTTCGAACAAATACTAGGGGACTAATCATTTACATTGGTATGGGGTTAAAGTTAAGGGTTGAAAGCGGTTAAACGATCTTTAGGGGATGTAAGGGATCGGTCTAAAATCTTCTCGCTTCAAGCTAACCTCACCTGCCCGTGGTGCACCCTGTCGAATAACAAACGAGGCGCTGGCAACCGACTGGTGGTATAACCATCACAACTGAAGGCGTAGAGAAATACCACTGACCGATAATGGGCAGCGGTCACCGGAGCGCGAAGCTACGCCCTGCGATCGCCAATCCACCTGCCCAGCGTGGCGATTATGGGTATATCCTCCAGATGTTTGCAAAAAAAAAAAAAAAGGGGTCTCATGAAATTATGTAGTACCTACATTACCACACTCCCCAAAATGTCATCATCATCATCATCATCAGCCTATTGCAGTCCACTGCTGGCCATGGTCTTCTCCAACTGTTCGCCACTTAGGGCAAACATCTGGAGGATATACCCATAATCGTCACGCTGGGCAGGCGGGTTGGAGACAGCAGGGCGTAGCTTCTCGCTCCGATGACGCTGCTCCGTCATCGGTCTGTGGTATTTAGCTACACCTTCAGTTGTGATGGTTATACCGCTACCAGTCGGTTGCCAGCGCCTCGTTTGTTATTCGGCAGGATGCACCACGGACAGGTGAGGTTGGTGAGCTTGAGCGAAAAGATAGGTCGCTCCCTTACATCCCTTGCTAGATTTGCAACGCTTTTTTGCGAGATGTCCGCGAAAAAAACGGTTGTTCGAACTTTTACAAATATGGCGAACGCTCGTAACTTGCACCACCGTCAAAGTCAATGCACATTGCACTGTGCTGTGCAATCGACGATAAATTAGCGATCGGGACGCACTCCGCCCGCAGCCAACTTAACTTGACTTATGCCCCAAACCGCTAAGCTATTGCGCTAACTGTTAATTATTAGTGAAATACTATTATGATGAACTTTACGTTCGTGCGGTGATGGAAAAAATTAAATCACCGCCCTAGTTAGTCGTAAATGAAAACTATCGCCCTAGTTCTTCCTGTGGGTGTCGTAAGAGTCAACTAAGGGATTTCTGGACTTCTAGCCTTCGGACCGCTCCTCCCACTCCCTCTCAAAGAAGTGGAGTTTGAAAAAAAAGTATCTAAGTATGTAATCTTATCAGTTGTCTAGGAGCCATACAAGGTGCCCTACTATAATAATTATTGCCCTAATTATTGATCTTTGCCCTGTAAATGGGCATTTGCCCGTCCCCTGTCCCATTCCTGGGGTAAAAATACGTGATCCGTCCATGGAACGATCGTTTTCATTTATTGTAGTAGGGCCGGAACCGATCCAAGTGGCGACCATTGGGAGAGGCCTATATCCAGCAATGGATTGATGTGGGCTGATAATGATGATGATATTAGAACCCAAAATTTGGCTCAGTTTGAGGCTAAATGGTGATGTGTGGCCCAGCGTGGCATGTCTTAGGTTTTTTTATTTTTTCTTTTGTAAGGCTTGCCAATGTGGGGTCACATACAGAGACCTACAGTAGGCAGTCATGAGCCACAATCACAAGGAATGGGAACCACCCAGAGGGCGCTTAAAGACGCCTCCATTTTTTAATGGATATTCCCTGTCTCCAAGCATCTTGAGCGGCCGGTATGCTTGTAAAATATAGGTCTTTGCTAATCAACCCCTTGATTCCAGGTTCTACGACGGCCAAACCAACGGGTCCCACGAGGAGTACCCCCCGGCCGCCAAGAGGGCGCCCTCCAGCCTGTTCCTGAACGCCTCCCCGTTCCTCTACCCGCTGCCCAGCAACGCCAGCCTGTTTGACTACCACCCCTACCACGCGTATCATGCCGGACAAGGGGAGGTGCCCTTTGAGAGGAGAGACGGTGAGTGATAGTTTAGACATTGTATATTTAATACTAGCGACCCAACCTTGGTGCGCTTCAGATAAACATAATGTATTTTCATCAGGTTATTAGCGTTTCAGTCATTACTTTAAGGATCCCTAGTCGTTTCTAGCAATAAATAAAGCATAAGTTACTTGGGGTGTATGTAGCTCAATGGTCAAAAATCATGAACAAGAGATAGAACATCTCATATTGGACTCTAAGAGATCACTACACTATAACATGTATAGGAATGCCGTTATAGCGAAAAAGTTGCTCCTGGTAGTTAAGCATTTTTTGATGAGGCATCAAGACCTTTTTTTAAACCGGGGAAAATGCTTTTACGTATTCGGGGAAACGACGGGATATGTGGGACTCATGCCGCTTCCAAAAAAACCGGAAGAATTCGCTATGCCCTACCTCGCTATGCCCTACCTCTCTCAAAGTTGAATAGTTATGTTAATTCAATATGAGCTTAGAGTTTTGTTATCATCAGCTCCCTCTTCCAGGAGGCATATCAGTCCGAGACGTGTCCTCTATGAACGCGCCCTTCTCCGAGCCGCGCACGCTGGGCCCCCCCGGCGCGCTGAAGGGCGACGACGAGTGGAAGAACATCAACACCATGCTGAACTGCATCCTCAGCATGGTGGAGAAGACCAAGCGAGCGCTGGCTATACTGCAGCAGAGAGGTAACAACATCTTTTTTTTAATAAAAGCAAGTATATGTTCTTGGCAGGTGAGGTTGGCTTGGAGCGAAAAGATGATGGGTCGCTCCCTTACATCCGTGGTGCATCCTGCCGAATAACGAACGAGGCGCTGACAACCGACTGGTGGCGGTATAACCATCACGATTGAAGGCGTAGCTAAATACCACAGACCGATGACGGGCAGCAGCGTCACCGGAGCGAGAAGCTACGCCCTGCGATCGCCAACCCGCCTGCCCAGCGTGGCGATTATGGGTATATCCTCCAGATGTTGGCCCTAAGTGGCGAACACCTGGAGAGGCCTATGTCCAGCAGTGGACTGCAATAGGCTGATGATGATGATGATACGTTCTTGAGGTTCTGACGGTAAGCGTTCGTGAGGTCCAAATGTCAGGTCGACAGGCACACCAGGGCAAACCTACTCGCCCTCAGGCTAAAGGCCCACTGAGATGCCGTTTCACGCCCCGCCTAAAGAACCCAGGATTGGAGGATCTCAGTATAGATCAGCAGAGTGGTGTGACCGATCTTACAAGGGTATAAAATAGGAGAAGAACGTTGTTAGTTGTGGCATTTTAATGGAGAACCTTAAGAGGCAGCGCAGACGACAGACTATCCGTGACGCACTTATTAGTCTGTGAAAATAGAACCTATGGAATTATTATGCAGTAACGCACACGACGCGCAAAAATCTGTCGCGGATATTTCACAGACTCAACGCACACGACGCACATCTTCGAATATTCTGTCGGCAGACCTGGACGCTCTTTTTAAATGTCTCAGACGCAGACTCTATCGCACAAAAAGTCTGTCGTCTGCGCTGCACCTAAATGGGATGGGAGTGCTTGTTTAGGGTTACTTAGACCCGGGGTTTTTAGTGGGTATTCCCTGCCTCCTTTCCACCTTTAGGCAGGGTGAGTCCCACATACCCCGTCACTCCCCTCGGGTGACGGGGATGCCTAAAAGCATTTTCCTCGGCATAAAAAAAAGGGTTACTTAGACCTGTGTCCGACCGAACTTACGTACTAAAAACACATATAAATCATCATTATCATCAGCCTGTTAATCTTCTGCTGGACACAGGTTCCCAATGACAATTGTCTTTTAGAGGGGTTTGGCGTAGTCAACATTCTTGGGAGGCGGGCTGATGACCGCAGAAGTTTTATCCAGGTAAACGCTGCTGCCCGTTTCCTGATATTCCCTTAGTCGTCTTTTACGACATCCACCTGTATTAGACCTGACGGTTTTCCACGAATACAACAATAACAGACAACTAACTTGGATCCATTATTAGGTGTGGAGCCAACTGAGAGCAACGACATCAAACGAGCTGCCAGCGAGATCATGGCGGCCGCGGTGCGACAGACCGAGGAGCGGGTGGCCGAGGTGCGGAGACGAGCTGAGGATGCCGTCAACCAGGTGAGGAGACGAGCCACTAGCTTGTACCACGCAACGTAACCAAACAGGTAAGGAGAGCAAAGGTGACATCATGCGACTGCCAGCGAGGTCTAGATGGCTTCGGTCTGGCAGACCGAGGAGCGGGTGGCCGAGGTGCGGAGACGAGCCGAGGCTGCCGTCAACCAGGTGAGGAGATGAGCAACCAGCTGACATTAAGCAACTGGATGAACGAGTGCGGAAAATGAAAATGAAAAGCAGAGGGCAGAGGTTGCAGGAACCTGGTAATGAGACGAGCCTTAGTAGCTGAGATCTAGCAGCTTGCAGTTATCACGACGGCTGCTTGTATTGGCGGCCAGTTTACCACCTGCAACTGGCTGTAACTGACAGATACCAGGGTCTCTAAGTGAGGTTTCATTATTCTATGTACAGTAGATCTTAAAAGACACTTATAGTCACGTCCTACCATCTACTAGAGGAACCAACCGATAGACACCACCACACCAGGGAGGGTCTTCTTGAGATTCCTTTTCAGATTATGTACCACTGATTCCATTCCAAAAGGCCCTCGTAAAGGTTTCTCTTCCTTTTCTTCATGTGGTACGACTACGATACCCAAGAATTACTGACTGTGCTTGGTATTCCATTAACTTCTTTAACTCTTCAGGTGAAACGGCAAGCGCTGGTGGAGCTCCAGCGAGCGGTGGGGGCTGCTGAGGCTAAGGCCTTGGAGCTGGTGGCGGCTGAGCGGAGCAAGAACGAGAGGCATCGGCACAGCCCCCCACCGGGGCGGGACCTGAGCCCTAGCGCGGCTGCACAGCAAAACGTGAGTCTTTTTCTTTTTCTGTCTATCTCTCTGACTGAAAAGTCCCAAAGACGGACATGGGGATGGCATGGGGGAGTAACCTATTATCTTTTCACTCCAATCCACTCTCACCTACTGGAAGTGTATCTTACCACCCAAACTCCCACCAGAAGCTCACTCAAAAGAAACAGATTTACTCTCGTTAAAATTCTCTTGATAAGATTGTATCTTTATGCATAATCGCCACTTAGGGCAGGCGAGTTGGTGATCGTTGGGCGCAGCTCCTCGTTCTTCGCTCCGCCTTTAATCGTGATGGCTATAACGCCACTAGTCGGTTGTCAGAGCCTCGTCTTATTTATAGATATTTACACTAACGTAACGTTTTGCGCCCAATGCACCAATGTGTATCGGTACTTTGACACAATGAAGACATTGAGCGCGTTAGTATTGGGCATTGGACCGTGACTGGTCGCAAAGTTGAATCCATTGTGTGGCCGCGGCATAAGATGCACCTCGGGCAGGCTTGGAACGAAAAAATTATCGCTCGCTCCAGGGTTGCCCCCTTAAGTCCCCATACTTTAAACTTTATAAGGAATTAACTTACTTGCCCATCAACTCATTTCTTACATGGCTGTCTCCGTTGTCACAGTGCTGCTGGAACTGCGGCCGCAAGGCGCAGGAGACCTGCTCGGGCTGCGGCGCGGCGCGCTACTGCGGCGCCTTCTGCCAGCACAAGGACTGGGAGAACCACCATCAGGTGAGACGGGAAATGCAGAAGTGGCTGAGCTGCGCAAGGGTCAATATATGCTGGTGATATGGGCATGCGGCTGGAGAGAGTATGGGTACCACCAGGTTGCTCATAAAGCAGAGGAACTGGTCTTTGGAGCGTCACTGGGAGAACCACCACCAGGTGAAACTGGAGCTGAAGAAGTGGCTGAGCTGCGCAAGGGTCAATATATGCTGGTGATATGGGCACGCGGCTGGAGACAGTATGGGTACCACCAGGTTGCTCATAAAGCAGAGGAACTAGTCTTTGGAGCGTGACTGGGAGAACGTCCACCAGGTCAGCCGGGAGCTGGAGAAGTGGCTGAGCTGCGCAAGGGTATAAGGTATAAGGCGCAATATGCTGGTGATATGGGCAGGGCATGCAGAACTGACCAAAGAGTTAATGCCTTTTTCGACTTGGATTCACTATCACAACCAGGTGCCTAAAAGACTAAACCAGTATCTTGTACTGGCTGCTCAAAAGACCAGCACATAGGAAGGTGGTCAACCAGTACACAGCATTCAGTTGTAGAGTGACTTGGAAAACTGGAGACCCACTTGAGGGTGAATATGCTGGAGTTATTGCTTATCCTGTGTCGCAACGACTTAGGTCTTCCTTGCGCTTTCCACCAGGCGACGAGACGCCAATATACTGTGTCACTGTAAAGAAATAAAACCGGTCAATTGTCCTGCTTAGAAAATATGAAAGTCTTTGGGTATGAAGTTAGATATTATCATCATCATCAGCCCATTGCAGTCCACTGCTGGACACAGGCCTCTCCAGTTGTATACCACTTAGGGCAAACATCTGGAGGATATACCCATAATCGCCAGGCTGGGCAGGCGGGTTGGCGATCGCAGAGCGTAGCTTCTCGCTCCGGCGACGCTGCTGACCGTCATCGGCCTGTGGTATTTAGCTACACCTTCAATTGTGATGGTTATACCGCCACCAGTCGGTCGCCAGCGCCTCGTTTGTTATTCGGCAGGATGCACCACGGGCAGGTGAGGTTGGCTTGAAGCGAAAAGATGATAGGGCGCTTCCTTACATCCTTTAGTGTGAAGTTAGATAATAATACCGCAAATGATTTTCTTCACAGGTATGCAGCGGCCGCGACCAGAAACCGACCGCCCTCCTTCGCACATCGCCCCCCGCGACCACCCTTTCGAAAGCCCTCCCCCGCGCGACCACCCCCGCGCCCACCAACCCGCCGCCCACCACCACCGACGCGCGGCTCTCCCTCAGCACCCTCAACTCAGCCGAACGCCTCCTGAACTCCAACCAGGACCGGAGTCTGAACACGCCCAGTGACAGGATCGCCCTCGCAACGCTGTCCACCGCCCAGGGGCTGATAAGCGGGATAGGGGGGAAGAAATGACGTCTCAACAAGGAACCGTTGGCTTGCAACTCTATCAGGTTTCCTAGGAAAGTGCGGAGGTAGATTTTTGTATGGAATCGTGTGAGGATAATGTTTTTATACTAGCTTAAAGTCTTGGATAAAATACCAAATTTTCCTTTGATTTACCAGAAAATATGTAAGTGAAAAGCAGTGATTCTCAAACTTTTTGGATTCCGCCCACAAGGGCTCAACTTCTACGGCAAAAACTGCTAGCAAGAAAATAAACACATTAAAACATTTATTGTTTAGGTTGCTTTTGGAGACCACTTTAATCTATGCAGCCAATAGGAACTCAAATGATAAAACGACAATCTTGGTTAAATATAAACAGAAGCTATGCTTAGGATACTTTGTTATGTTTTTTTAAATAAAATTGGAACCAAAGAAACGATAATCTTAAAAAATATATTGTAATCAATACTTTATTTTGTACATAGAGTTGGTGCCATTTTTATTATTCGTTTGTGATACGTATCATAAGTGTAAATGTAATAATTTAAAAAGAAACTGTACATTTTATTTGATATTAGATAATTTTATAGCATTCCTCAATGCATTTGTAAATAAAAAAATACTTACGGGTAAAAATATGTTTCGTTTCCACAGTCATAGATATAATTATAAATATAGATTCTTGTTTGAATTTTTTATGTAAAGTACCTATTCCTAAGATAACTCATTGTCTGTGTAGTAACTGTAAGAACCATCCATTTAAACGAAAATAAACGATATCCTTTTGTCATATTATAACTTTAGCAAGTTTATCCACAATACTTTTTTCGACATGGATTCGGAAACTTTAAAATTACTACATTACAATTTAACATTTCTGATTGAAAGTGCCAGAAAGTTTCCGAATCCGAACCAAAAAAGGCATTGTTAATATTTCAGCTGAGCTAAGTCGAAACTGTTAAATTGATATTCCGTCGATAGAAATGTCAAATTACTTCAGTACAGTGGCATAACCAAACCGTTTGGGTTTGTTAAAATTAATCGGATTTTTATTATATGTGTAATAAGTCAGGAGTTGAGATTCTCTTCTTACAAGGGCGAGGTCTTTTGCCGACTTGTCACCCCGTAGTTACGCCACTGCTTTTGTGTCTCGGGAAATTGTCATAATATGACTGGATATATAAAACCAACAACTGTAGTTTGTGTAACTTCTACATGTCACTATAGGTACAGGTGTCACGATTTGTGAACCTTACCTATTGTACGAAATACTTGCAACTTAATTAATTATAACAATTAAATATCATAATACATATTTAAAACTCCATGCAGTCCCTGATTATTAAAATATAAGTGTAAATAACAAATAAATATGTGTATTACTTGCTGTGAATGTAAATAAAATAGTTTTTAATTAATAATTAAGGAATTGCCACTGGTTCTGTGTAATTTAATGTGCAATATTAAAACTATTATAATATAATCGGTGTATAAAATTTCGAATTTAATATAAATAAGTTTATAATACGCCAGTGTTTCTCAAACGTTATTTCAATTGACCCCTAGTAGAGTATAACTTGTAAACTTTTAATTATATGTTTCATGAATTGGTACCTTTTTCAATTACAATGCTGAATAAACAATTTGAGAAACACTGGACTATGCACATAATAGTATTATTTAATACAATCTACATCGAAATCGTGAATTAAATACATTAGAAAAATGATTTGTCGTTTTCATTGTTGAAACCTGGAAGGTAACCTAGTAACTAGTAGAGAATGTCCATGCTACATTAAGTCTGCCTTTTGTACACTATTCTTTTGTTCTATAAAGATGAAATAAAGAAATAGTCCAAGACATGCCAAAATGGGCCACACAGCGCTACCTAGTGTCAAATTAAGCCGAAGAGTGTACTATGGGTATTAGACAACTGATAAACTTATTTTAAAATCTATACCTACTTATACTACGTAAATCTGTAAAGAGGTCAATTCTGTACATTAAATATATTTTCAAAATAACTATCAGGGGGTGATAAGTGATCGATACTGATGCCAAAAATAAAATCAGTAAAATTTTTGTCTGTCTGTTTGTATGTTCGATATAGAAAAAAAAACTACTGGACGGATTTTAACGAAACTTGGTACGATTATTCTTCATACTCCTGGGCAGGTTATAGTATACTTTTCATCACGCTACAATGAATAAGAGCAGAGCAGTGACGGGAAGCGTTGAGAAAACGGGAGAAATTTTTAACTGCATGTTTGATCGCGCATCACGCAAAAACTACTGCATGGAATCAAATGCGGTTTTCACACTAATGTATTGCTAGAGGTCTAACTTAAACCATACCATACCAAGCTAGGCTTGGCAACAGACTGGCGGCGGTTTAACCACCGCGATTGAAGGCGTAGCTAATTCCACAGGCCAACAATAATGAGCAGCGTCACCTGAGCGAGAAGCTACGGTCTGCGATCGCCAACCCGCCTGCCCAACGTGGCGATTATGGGTATATCCTCCAGGTGTTTGACCAAAGTGGAGAACAACTGGAGAGGCCTATGTCCAGCAGTGCTATTAGACTGGCTTACTTAGGCTCGTGCCAGATCATACACAGAAAAAGATCTACTTACACAAAAAGTTGAAATGAAATGAAAATACCTTTATTCACATAGACTTAATATAAGTACTTATGAATCGTCAAGTTAGCAACAAGTAATATAAAAATGTGAATAAAGTAATGTAAAAAAAGCTACCGCCGTGTTAGGAAAGTTGATTTCTACCGAGAAGACACGGCAAGAAACTTAGCATAGATATAACCCTGATAGATAGCATACACAGGCTCGGTGGCTCATTTGGTAGTGACCTCTGCCCTCTGAGCCAAGGGTCGTGGGTTCGATTCCCGCACAGTACAAACATTTGTGTTCATGAACATGTCTGTTTGTATTGGTCTGGGTGTTTTCTATGTATAATATGTATTTATTTACAAAAAAAAATGTATCTAAGTAAGTTTATCAGTTGTCTAGTACCCATAGTACAAGCTTCGGCTTAGTTTGGGGCTAGGTGGCATTGTGTGACCCAGCGTGGCATGTCTGGAGTTATTTATTTATTTATTTATATTCCCTTAGTCGTCTTCTACGACACCTACTGCATCGGTCACCAATCCGCCTGCCAAGCGTGGTGATGGAGACAATGGTCATTGGGGGAGAGGAATATCGCTAAACATCACACAGACCGATGATGGGCAGCAGCGTCACCGGAGCGAGCGAGAAGCTACGCTCTGCGATCGCCAACCCGCCTGCCCAACGTGGCTATTATGGGTATATCCTCCAGGTGTTTGCCCTAAGTGGTGAACAACTGGAGAGGCCTATGTCCAGCAGTGGACTGGAATAGGCTGATGATGATGATGATGATTGGGGGAGAGCTATGTCCAGCAGTGGTCTTTTGCAGGCTGATGATGATGAGTAGGTATAGTTATTTTATTATGGCGAGGATCATCATCATCCTAGCCTTTTTCCCCGATTGTCTCAGGGTCGGCTTCCTAAACTGAGGGATTTGGCGAGGGCTAAGCTTTTACACAGAGCGACTGCCATCAGACCTCCGCAACACTTAGGGTAAGCTATACCCATTCCCAGTTTAGGCGTCAGAGTTATCATCAACTCTGATATGATGTAACGATAACGACTGCTATCTGAGTTGGTAAAGATAGCACCCGGGACCAACAGCTTAACGTGCCTTCCGAAGCACGGAGGAAATCGGTGTCAAATTTTGGTCACCCATCATCGGATTGACCGCGCCAATGGTTGCACAACGTTGCGATCATTGTTTTTTAAGCGAACAGCGAGCTCCTCCTATGGCGAGGATAGAGTTGTTAATTCTCTTAGCTGTCTGTGTGCGTTACATTCGCCTCTAACATTACATTCCTGTGTGATAGAATACTTTAATACAAAATTATACCTCCACAACTTGCGTTACGTCATGTTAAAACACATTTCAAAGCAATCCCGCTAACAGAAAATAAAGAAACATTTCTCCGCAACAATTTCACCTATTTCACTCACCCGTTATCTGCCGGCGACGTTTCTTAACAACCCTTTGTTAAACTTCGCCCCTAAAATAAAACGTAACTCTTTGATCTGACTTGGTTCTTGTATCAAAGCTCGTGACGTGACGCCTGACGCGTCTTTGTGCGGTGTGCCCGCGAGCAGACGTCCGCACAGGCCGGCGTCTGACAAGCTTCTGCCGTCATGTTCCGAATTTGAATTTCGCTATCCGCCCCGCGGCCAATCAGCGTCTTTGACGGTGAAACCGTTTGGGGTAGCAATAGCATGTTGTGTGTGTTTTATTTTTATAAATTCAGAGATTGTAAATGATGTAAGGGAGCTAGATATCACCATTTCTTTCCAAACTGAGTTTCATCACCGCACCACACGTAACCGATTGCAAATCCATCTTCATCATCTCGATGGTTTGCGATCCTTGATCGACTGTATGCTTAATGAGGAACTGCTTGCCTCGCGCCTCGGTTCTGTGGAACCAATTTCCTGCGACAGTCTTTCCGAACAGCTACGACTGGGGAACTTTCAAGTGAGCGTACCTATTCATATTTAAAAAATCGGCTGTGACCCTAGAACTCGGCTACCAAGAACCAAGTTCTAGGGTGTCCATGTTCACTAGCTCGTCTGCCGCTTCTTGCATAAAAAAAATATTAAAAAACCACCTTCTCTTGCCCGTGGTCCTTCCGATCTATGTTTAGCAGTAGCCGTTTGCAAACTGATACCTAATGATATGCCTGTAATAGAAAGTCTGATCTCAAACTAAGGATATTTATGCCCACAGACAGGCATGTTCATGCATACAAATGTTTGTAGGTGTACTGTGCGGGAATCGAACTCGCGACTACAGTGGCAGTGTTCACTACCACTGAGCATAATTGTGATATAAGTACTCACAAGTTAAAAACCCTAGCTGCAACAAAGGTCCAATCATCGGAGCTCAGCCACACACATGCATCTCAAAAGCGGGATTGTGACGTCACAGGCTGTCACTTCGGCCGGCCAATTAAATTGATGTCGGGACCAGCGGTGGGCACAGTCCCGAGACCGGCAGTAAGATAGCTCTGTACCATTATACCATTTATATATATGACACTTACTAGCCAAACCGCCCTCGCTTCGCTTCCGGTATTTTAGATAAGCGCTACTTAATACGTATTTATAATTTTTGAAAAACACATCTGTGGATGGGCTGTAAGGGAGCCACCCATCATCTTTTCGCTCCAAGCCAGCCTCACCTATCCGTAGTACATCCTGTAATAACAAACAGATCATCATCATCTGTCTATCTCGTCCTGGGTTTCCAGCATCCAGGACTTGCCAGCCATTTATTTATTTAATCTTTAATACGCATAAAAGATTGTACAAAAGGCCTACCAGACAACTATTGGGCTGAGCAGAAACAGTAGGTAAGAGAAGCCATTGCGTGTGTCAATAAAGTTAATTTATTTATTTATTGAATTACCAACATAAAATACAGCATCAAACTATAGTACACATAAAATAATAGGTTAATATAATCTGATCTCTAATAATCGAATCACATAATGTATGACATGTATATTTTTGAAAAAAAGGTTAATAGTGAGTTTCTTGCGGCACTTCTTCTCATCAGGCCTCATCCTTATCACTTTGAAGTGCTAGTAGGGAAAAAACTATTACTCGTGAATCTATTTGCAGAAATATTTTTTTATTTTAATAATATAATCTGAGCTACTGCTTACATTTACTACGTTTCTCACTGCCCTCATCCACACTGTGTCATGTGTTCATAGGCGAATGGCGCGTCAACATAAGAGGTCCACACGAGGGGACGTGATGGAGATTCGTTGAGTTCGCGGGCACCATACTCACTGCATGATTTGGGATAGTCCTGAATAAAAAACCGGCCAAGTGCGAGTCGGACGTAGGGTTCCGTACCACTATACAGCTAAATAAATGTTTTTCTTTACGTTTTATTATATTGGAGTTAATTAAATGAAAAAATTAGGTAATTTGATTTATGACGTTTAAAAAAAACTACTGGCTAGATTTCATTCAAACCAAATTTCGTTAGTAGTTTTCATAGTGATACACATGATATATTTTTTTCAGTTTTATCATGCCCATATTTTAGAAGTTACGGGGGGGGGGGGGACACTCATTTTACCACTTTGGAAGAGTCTCTCGCGCAAACTATTCAGTTTAGAAAGAAATGATGTTAGTAACCTCAACATCATTTTCAAATACCTATCCATAGATACCTCACACGTATAGGTTCGATGAAAAAAAATTTTTTCAGTTTCAGTTCCATGTATGGGGAACCCCAAAAATTTTGGATATTTTTCTGATTTTACTTTAAAATCTTAATGCGGTTCACAGAATACATCTACGTACCAAATTTCAATAATGTAGCTCTTATAGTTTCGGAATAAATTGGCTGTGACATACGGACGGACAGACAGACAGACAGACAGACATGACGAATCTATAAGGGTCCCGTTTTTGCCATTTTGGCTACGGAACCCTAAAAAGGGAGAAATTAAAAGTGCGTTTGGTACCGCGTGTGTAGTAGGCATTCATAGGCTGCCGTATGGTGGTTTGTCCACCTTAGTGCTATAAAAAAATGTATCCGGGGTCTCTCGTGAAAGTGAGAGGGCATAGGTGCTGTCCGTACCTATTTACTGACTGTGTGTGAAAGATTAACAAATTGGAAAAAAATTATAAAGCAAACCGGCGAACCCCACCTACTGATTACATGAAGATATTGTACTAGTTTGTTTTTTTTGCCTCTAGTTGTTCACCATATTGGGCAAACACATCGAGGGTGCAAGTATAATCGCCACACTGGGCAGGCGTGTTGGCGGTTTGGCGACTGCATGCCGTAGCTGCTCTCCTTGTTCTGGAGACGCTGCTGCCTGTCACCGGCCTGTGGTAGCTACGCCTTCAATCGTGATGGTTATTTCGCCACCAGTCGTTTGCCAGAGCCTCGTTTGTTATTCAGCAGGATGCACTACCCAGGTGAGGGCTTGGAGCGATACTGATAAGTCGCTCCCTTACATCCCTCGTTGTATGGTGACCCTACCCAAATCAGAATCTGTCGTGGCACAAAAGTGTCCCGACGCGACGCTCGTGACATCCCGCGGGATCACTCCACTGCAGACAGCTTAGTGATTAGCGGGCCTAGGGTTACTATAGGAATTCTAGGAGATGTCACACACTTCCATTAACAACAAACCATTAAGTTGTACTTTACTAGGACCTAATATTTAAGGGTAGATACAAAGGCGACATATGTACAATATTCTGGGTCTCTTAAGTATTTTTTGTATGTAATTGTAAGTACCAAATAAACATTATTTTATTCTATTCTTTATACCTATGCTTCCACAACCACATCTCTCTAAGATATTCAATACTTGATTCTATCGAGGGTATTTTTGGGTGGTCTTTCAATTTATCAGTATTTTTGGGTGGTAAAAATGTTCCCTATAACTAATTGGTTTTGTTTGCTAATTCCAAAAACGGTGATAAGTATACCTAATCACTTTAGTTATGAATGACGAAACATAGATATAGTACCTACGTAACGTACCTAGAGATTCTTTTTTGTGTGATATAATTAATTTCGTATTATTTTGTTTGTACTTCAGTGAGGTGATCAAGTGAAAGAGAATCCGAGGCCAAAAGCTAGTTAAACATTTTGACAACACCTTTGCGAAACTTTCTGTAGGTACAGCTTTCTGGTTGACACAACAAGAAAATCCCAAGGCCCCCTGACTAATTCTCAGTTTGTTCAGGTTATTTACCTCTGCATTATTCATCCCCAATTCACATTAATTATTGCTCATTAGCATGTGTCGTTTAACATGCTATATACCTATGTATAACAAAATATTTATGTTGGTAAACATTCCTGTTGTCAAAAAACATCAATATGGATATGAAATAATATATTTCACCGCCCAATAGGGACCAAAATCCTATGGGTGTCGTAAGAGTCGACTTAGGGATTAGTTGAGGTTTGACTGGCTGGTTACCGTCGATTACCGTAGGTACCTCTTCGAAATTCGGTCGGTATCGTTATATCTAGATTATACAGTTTTAATTTTGTTGGTTCGTTTGTTAATGAATGATGAAATTTCAATATCATTAAAACACGTCTATTATCCTAGAAACACGACTTCCCCATGATTCTTTTATTTAATTACTAATATTATTGACGAGTTATTGTGCTAAGGCTAATTATAGCTAAGGTATGCAGAACATTAGGTATAATTAAGTTGAGCTGGGACTATAGTAACCTATAATAGCAGGAAATCCCTTCCTATCATGTAGCTATACCTACATAAGTTTAGGCATTGACTAATTACAACGTATGGGTTTGCTCGATTTTATAATTGATAGGTAGATAGGTACACCATTTTTCCTGTGATACGAAGTGGCGAACAACTGGAGAAGCCTATGTCCAGCAGTGGACTGCAATAGGCTGATGATGATGACACAAGTTTGGTGCATTTTAGTATTCGTTTTAATTTTTTCCACGGACTTGTTAACTCTGGAACGATCTCCCAGCCTTTACCTGTCCTTCTTTAAATATTAAAAAAAAAAAGCATTGCTGCTGTCTATGAGCGGTTACTGTTTAACATAAGACCATAGAAGTAACATGCATAAGACAGGCCGATTGCCCGTCTGCCACCAAAAGCTTTAAAATCAAAAAGGTTTTACTTTCGCAACTATTCTAGTAATCGCTAACTTGATAAGTTGCAATAGGCTATTATGGCCAAAAATTGTAATTAGTCCGTCTTTTAGCTTATTCAAAAATAAAATGAAACGTATTTTTTTATTTGTCAATTAGACTAAAAATTACAAAGTTATAGCTCGTTGAAATTACGCGTGACGTCACTCGGTGTGGCATTTTTATGGGAGCGAGTGACGTCAAAGACTCCCACTCCTGACTTTTGATGCCTTGTATCTTTGCTATTGTTTATTTGAATGAAAAAAGGAAAAATACGTGTCTTTCATTTTGAATAAGATAAAAGACGGACTAATAACAATTTTTAGCCGTAATAGCCTATTAGTAAAGCAAACAAACAGACGGCTGTACACATAACAGTACATTACTTTAGTGGTCATCTTAGGAAGTGAGTGAGCCGGTGAAGGCGATGACTCACTATCTGCCTCAAGTCGTCCCGACACAACACTGACTCATATTGTACTACGAAGTGTAGTAATTGCTACAGTGTAGCTAATGTAAAGTAGAGTAGTTCGGGAGTTCCCGATTTAAATACCTCATCATCAGCTGCAGACATCCAGTGCTAGATGTCATCTTGATTGGTGAAAACCGCATTCAATTCCATGCAGTAGTCTTCGCGTGATGCGCGTTCAAACATACAGATAAAAATTTCTCCCGCTTTCCCTTCACTGCTCTTCTCTTATTGATTGTAGCGTGATGAAAAGTGTACTGTAACCTGCCCAGGAGTATGAAGAATAATTGTACCAAGTTTCGTTAAAATCTGTTGAGTAGTTTTTGTTTCTATAACGAACATACAGACAGACAAAAATTTTACTGATTGCATTTTTGGCTCTGAAGCCATTGATTGATTAGTGATCGATACTGATATCGATCACTAATCATCCCCTAATAGTTATTTTGAAAACATATGTCATGTATAGAATTGCATATATTTAATATATGTAGGTATACTTATACTTCTATAGACTATTTCCTAAATATCTCGTTAACTGCTGGACAAATTGTATGTTGCCCACATTAATTTCCTTTCCTTTTCCTATTTCCTTCTCGTGTAATGCATGGTTTCTGCATGGTTTTAAATGAGAAATAAATATTCTTTAAACCTAAATCGCTCGCCTACTGTCACAACTTAGCTGTGGCGCCAATCAGTGCTCCAACCAGTTTTGCCGATGCAGCCACTCTGATCCCGCAGTAATCAGTTGACCTGTTGACAGAACACTTGTTTTTTTGTCTTTAATTTGATAATACTTAAATAGATTGATAATGCGGACTTTGGTGAGTTGTTTTCGTTATTTAATTCCATCCAAGTAGGTAGAGAGTACTAGAGTTTAAGCAGCTCACTTAAGATTTGTATTCACTTGACAATCATAACATTTAACTTTACACATAAGTATTTAATGATTTTTTTTCTTTTTTGTGAAGAACGTCTTTGTTCTTTTCTTACCTAAATGACTCGGTTGATAAACTGGCTCGGTAGCTCAAGCGGACCCTGGGCCTGGAGGCACAAACCGGGACAACGCTAAGAGGATGATGATGATGATGAATATCTTTTTCCTTGCGAAAATTTTCAAAATTTCGTCTCAATGATACCTACTTGATACTGTAGGAACTGACTTGTCCCTACGAAAAGGGGAAGTAGGTACCTGTCTACTTCCGCCGAGCTAGGTGATCCCGCTGGGGACCGCGGTCCGAAGGACCATCTTGGTTTTTCGTAGGTAGGTATATTTATAGCGAGTCGTGATGAAAACTTCGTATGCGCGTTGTAGGATTCTGTATTGTAGCGATGTACTTATAGATAGAATAGATGTTGCTACATGTCGCTACAATACTAATATTTTTCTCGACCATTTCCAGACCAGCTAACAAACTATTTCCCATTATTTTATTTCCAGTTCCTTATCCTGTCAGCGTTGCTGGTGGTATGCCTGGTCTCCTCGACGCCCATCGACCCCAGCCGTCGGCTGGTCAACCGCCCCAAGGACCCGGAGTACCACAGGTTGCGCCGCTCGCCGCAGCACACGAAGGGGGGCGAAGCGCCAATCAAGGGTAAATAAGAAACTCACTCAATATGAAGGGGTAAAAGGTATCTCCAAACCTAGGTACTGCGGTTTGCCAGTTCTCTTCGCTGGAATTTGGCTGACACGCTCTCGCGTGTCTTGATTACATAGATTGAACCACAACCACATATCGACAAAACTGACTTGACTGGCTCGGTGGCTCAATTGTGGTAGTGGTAGGGTTCAATTCCCACTCTGGACAAACATTCGTGTGATGAACATTTGTGTTTGTTCCGTATAAGTATATATTTGTGGTACCTACCTTCATTGTTCTGATACCCATAACACAAGTGCTTCAGCTGATGTGTGATATTTAGAAAAAAATAACCGTAAATACCGCCTACTGCCCGTGGTGCATAACAAACGAGGCTCTGGCAACCGACTGGTGGCGGTATAATCATCACAATTGAAGACGTAGCTAAATACCACAGGCCGATGACGGGCAGCAGCGTCACCGGAGCGAGGAGCTACGCCCTATAATACTTTGCGATGGAATCAGGCTGGAGGTCGGTTAGAAAACTTTTACCAAAATCCCCCTACAACATTACAAGTTTGAAGAAGAAATCATGTTGTCCCGACCCCACTATAGTTCATTCGCGTTAAGAAAATAGTGACCTCATCACCGACTGCCGGCCACTAGCCAATTAAAACGCTAGAAATTATAATTTCTATAAGAGTGGGATAAGGCAGGAGAATGATGATTATGGACCATCAGACTATCATTACCGCGCACATGTTAACAAACCCATCTCTCCTTCAGGCCGAGTCCCCCTCACGCGGACGCCCTCCCTAAGGAAGGGGGAGTTCCTTTGCGGGAACAAGGTGTGCAAGCTGCAGCCCGGGGAGGTGCCCAAGAACTGCAATGGCGTCTGTCAGTACCCCGTAGCTCTGTATAAGAAGTAGCTAATAAAGTAATAAGTTGTTAGTTATGTAAGATACTTAAGTGTATTTAATTTATTTTTTCATTTTAATAATAATACGACTGAGTGATATCTGTCACCGGAAAATAGCAAGAATCGTAAGTTGATCAATTTCCTAGGTAGTTGATTAACTTTCGAAATATCGAGTGTAAAAAGACCCTTAACGAAGCCGTGAACTACATGTTCTCCTGGTCATGACGAACATCGTTAGTTCTAGAAAAATACCTGGGAAATGTATGGTTCCTGAGATATTGACCTTCAAAGTTGAAAAAAAAAATTTACGTTTTTCATATGAACGCTTATAAAACGTAATTACTAACATTTCTTCTAAAGAAACCATATCTGAATTTTGAATATTTCTCGGAAAACTAGGCCTTTCAAATCACGGCCCGCAATGTACATCGCACGCGCACACACAGTCACTATCCCCTGTAGCGACCGCAGCGCACGCACACGCGCGGGCGCGCGTCAGGTGTTCGCCCGCGTATCGGAGGTCAACGACTTGCGGGCAGGAAAACTCAGCTGATAGCTCGACCCTGTGTAATTTAATAAGTTACCTTACCTAGCTAGGAATGTACCTACTGTATGTAAGTAGCTGCCAATTACAATAATCATCTCATTTCCATTTTATCGACATTCGGAATGCATTACCCACCGTAATCTCAGTTGCAGAACTCAAATCGTGTTAGAATTCCTCTTGGGGGCTTCAAAATACTGCGTTCATTGATTTTCGATGGAGGGAAGATACCTAAATACCAAATTGCACTTACATGTTAGGGGGTTTGCTCCGTATGCCCACTCCTGAACAAATTTCCACCAATCGGTGCTGCTAATCTCGTAGGAGACTAGCCGACTAACGTGCACAGTTGTGTGCTCAAACCCTGTACTTTCTCTGTCGCTATACCCTTATAATCCGATCCGAATCCTACCATTCCGACCGGAGAGAGATCGGTCGCAGGTCATAAGGTGGTTTCCGATGGACTTGGGTGTAATACCGGCACTACCCTGGCTCCGGAGCTACTAAGTAATTTCTTTAAAAAGAAATACCTACCTAGGAACAACTTTAGGGACAACCTGGGATTCAAACCCGGGACTTCTCGATTGACGGGTGACACCTGCGACCAATAAACAGACCAATGAGACTGTAAATGAGGATAGAATCGATCATATTGGGCACATAAAGCATGTAGCGAAAACTTGCATTTAATTTTAATTTCAGTCCAGTCGCAATTTAGGAAGAATACTAACTTTTGCTACTAACTTTCCTGCAGGATTGCATGATATTTCATTGCTAATTTTCAAATTCAGTTATTTATTATTAAAAAGATGATACTATGTGATGATTAATAACGATTGGTAGTAAATACAGCTGTCCTTCGTAATTTACTCGAGAACAGTTAATTTTTTAAGCAGGATTACAAGTAAATGTAACTTTTTTTCTTCATACAAATAGCGCATTCCAAGCGCCTGAGGGAATTCTACCATTTTCCTTATTCGGATTCAAGGACGAAATTAGAGTTTCACAATCAGAAGAGCATTTCTAATAGTCAAAATGTAAGTAGGTACTTGTTGACTACCAAGTACATAAAACAATACATAAGTAAACTCTTAGAAAAGCCACAAATTATTAAAATGATACTTTACGTAGGGCCCCTCTTACGTACCTAATTGTTGATTGAGACGTATTGAAATTTAATTGTGTTTGAAGAGACTACTTATGTTTAAAAGCATGTTTAATTTTACCCCGAGTAGGTAGGACCTACGACATAATCAGAAAACATAAAATACCTGTGAAAAAATACGATAATTTCTATTGCCGACATTGCCGTGGGTGGTGGTGTTGCCATTAGAGCATTCAAATAAATAACTTTTATTATTTAAAGTAATAATTTTATCAAGACAATAAAATGTGTTATTTATTTCATAATTGGGTGTAAGTTTGCCAGCTAACCAAGTTTTTACGTAAGTAGGTAGGTACATTTGCAGCGTATAAGTAAATTATGGGCGGTTATTAACCTGTTCAGAACCTAATGATAAATTGTTGAATGCAACACATTAACGATGAATAATACTAGAAAAAGAACAACTCCAATCATTAGGTGGTAACTTCTGTAATCTTAAACGCTCAGACTCCAGAAAATTTAGGTACCTACTTATAGCAAAAATGTTAAATGAGTGAGAATTATTACATTGCCTTAGCAACTTTCAATAACGTGTATTATTGATGCGGATTTGTTAACTAGTTTAATTTGATTTTTAGGTGAATTACTTATTAGGTATTTTAAATAAATTTTATTAATTAAAATTATTACTAGTTAAGTAACTAGGTACTGTACAGTATATCCATTTAACTAATTGCTAATCTGATTTTGTAATTTACCGCAAGCAAAACGAAATTATGTAACCTAGTTTATAAAATGGCAACATTCGGCGCGCGCGGCGACTCAAAGGATTTCTGCGCTTCCGCGGAAGTTAGGTACCTAATTTTTCAGTTCGGTTCTAAACAACATCGAATGCGTTTTGATTTCGGATAATTTCGCCTCGTTGTGTATTTTTCTTTTGTGTTGAGTTGAGTGTTATTTGTTGTGTGTGTTGTGTTGTTGTTGTGTCAGTGATTAGTGTCGAAGGTGCCATTCCATGCATACAGCGCTTGCGAGTACGTTAACATGGTGTAGGTACGGTATGGCCATACATGGAAAAGTGCTTCTGAGGCACTGCGGCTGTATTCATCGTTCGTTCCACTTGGTACCAGAACGATGGAGCTCCGCCATACATTGTGAGACCCGGCCGTGAGCAATAGCTTGGCAACCAGTAGATCGGGCGGTTCAGGCCCCATACGTGGCCCGCGCGTTCGATAGACTTGACTAACTTGGATTTCATTTTGTGGGGCTTCGTCAAGGACCTTTATGAAGGTTTTCGACCGCCCACCCGCACATCGCCAGTTCGAGCCACATCTTGTCCGCTTGGAGAGACCTACACTAGAAGACAACGATGAGTACTAGGTAAGTACTTAGACCTCATTTAAGGAGACGCGACACGACAGTCAACACGAGCTGCGATTTATGGCGAAGTATGGAAGCACAACAAATGCCAGTGACGTCGCCTATTGCGTCATGTCGTTTGTCTTAAAACCTTTGATTTCATACATTCAAAATAAGTGTTTTTATGTGTAAAATAAGGGTACAATAGGTAGTTTAAACTTAATATTGTAGTTTTCATAAATTTTTGGCAGGTGCCACTTTGGCAAGTGGTAGGCAGGTGGTGCCTAGTTGCCAGTTGAGCAGAGTGGTCTGCTAGGTAGTCTCTTCCAGTAGTTTCTTCGAGGTATCTTGAGGCAGAAGTAAAACTCGATCAGAAGGTAGAATTTGGAATATTTATTCGGTAAAAATGTACAATGTATAAAGGTAAAAAGTGTGTATAACTAGCAACTAAATAAATGATTATAATAGCCCGTTTACACTCGCGTGCGAGTGACGAGGCGAGGCGCGAGGCGAGCGACGAGGCGAGAGTGTGAACACTCGCTCGCGCCTCGCCTCGCGCCTCGCCTCGTCACTCGCAGCGCTCGCGTCGCGAGCGGTTTTTTGGTCACGAGTCAAAGGGCCTCGCGACGAACGCGAGCGGGGTGTTTACACTCGCGCTCTCGCTTCATTCGCGGTTCAGCGTTGTGCCGCGCAGGTCGTTAAAATGGATTAGTCTTATGAGGAAACATTTAGATTTATTGGAGCATTTCAAAGGGAACCAATAGGCTATTATGGCTAAAAATTTTTAATTTGTCCGTCTTTTAGCTTATTCATAAATAAAAGACACGTATTTTTCCTTTTTTCAATTAAATAAACAATACCAAAGATACAAGGCATCAAAAGTTAGGAGTGGGAGTCTTTGACGTAACTCGCTCCCGTAAAAATAGCTCACCGAGTGACGTCACGCGTAATTTCAACGGGCTATAACTTTGTAAGTTTTAGTCTAATTTACAAATAAAAAAATACGTGTCTTTTATTTTTGAATAAGCTAAAAGACGGACTAATTACAATTTTTAGCCATAATAGGCTATTCTGTGGAACCCAAAAATAAATACCATAAAATGAACCAAAAAGTAAACGATGCGTGGAAGAGGTTGTCATTACAAATGAAATGAATAGACCTTTAATTGATTTAAAACATAAGACATTTTACTTTTTTATTTGTATTTAATGTGTGTAGTTCAATAAACCATGACCTGTTGCCGCTAACATTTCGACGTCCTCCATTGTCGCGAGCTCAAAGACAACTGAACTCGTGACGAGAGTGTAAACACCAAGCTCGTTTCGGGGGGCGTGGCGCGAGTCACGAGGCGAGGTACGAGGCGAGTCGCGAGGCGAGAGTGTAAATGGGGTATCAAACAGAGTAAGTAGGTAACAAAATTGTGGCACGTGTAGGGGGAAAGGGATGCAGTGTATGTATCCGTCTCGCTCGCACGATCGGCGCAGCGCAGTCATGATGAATGAAATTGGCGCGCGGGCGCGCGCGGCTCTTGCTCTCATTCCGACGGCGAGCGGCGAGAGGAACTGCGAGGCACATGACGCGACGACTTGGGCTCGCACATGCGCGCGTCTTCGTCGAACTGCGAGACACACGACGCGACGACTTGGACTCGCGCATGCGCGCGTCTTCGAACTGCGAGACACACGACGCGACGACTTGGGCTCGCGCATGCGCGCGTCTTCGTTGGCGTCGTGTGTTGTTACGCGGCGCGTCGATCAGCTGTGCGGTGTGCGTGCAGTGCTCGGTGTCCAGCAGTTTAGAAAAGGCTCTTTTCGGAGCCACCATCCATTGAAACACATGTAGAGTGACAACGGCTCTTTTCGGAGCCACTATCAGTGAAACACACGAAAGAGTGAAATAGTTCTTTTCAGAACTGTGTGCTTCTTATTTCATTGAACCACGTACACGTAAGAGTAGCCACAAATTTCTATCGCACGAGCGCGCGTTCGCGTAGGTATCTAGCGAAAGAGCGGAGACATGCCGCGCGCCGGCGACCGCGCCGCGAGACATAGGTACCTACGCGCTGTACATTGCGTGGTCTTGAAAACAGCTGTTTTTTAACTCATAAAAACCAAAATCATTTCCCTGTCAAAATATTTGAAAATAGTACTCAGCTATAGGAACAGAATGCGTAGTTTCAGGCTTCGTTAAGGGTCTTTTTACACGCTGTCTATAACAAACGGTAGTTGAAATGTATTATTTAACGCGATGGATTTCAGTTAGTTGTACAACTTACGGTAGCCTGGCAGTCATTTAACATTTAATAGTCATTACGATTTTGACATAAGTAAAATCGCCCTCAAATGGGCCAATCGTTGCTCAATGTACTATTTAACGGTGCACTATTACCCGTAACTTAATACACTGTTCCCTGATTGGTTGCCGGGATAATGCCACGTGAGCCATTGAACCAATCAACGTTCACCTCACCTTCGTCGGATGATTTTACGGCAAGACCCCGTAAAATGATCAATTTACTAAAATACATAAGTTAAATAATACATTTCAACTGCCGTTTATTATTTTCCGGAAGTTAATCAACTACCTAGGAAATTGATCAACTTACGATTCTTGCTATTTTCCGGTGACAGATACAAGGCATCAAAATGTAGGAGGTCTTTGACGTCACTCATTTGCGAAAAACTCCCAAAATCTGACGTCACGCGTGATTTTAATGGGCTATATTTGTCATTTTTTGTCTAATTTAAAAATGAAAAAATACGTGTCTTTTATTTTTTAACAATCTAAAAGACGGACTAATTACTTTTTTTCGGCACCATGCCTTGCGCGAAGATTCGCTATGCCCTACCTCTCTTAAATTCTATCAGACTCAACAAAAAAAACACAAATTACATCAACATTTTTATTCCCCTGTTTTCTCCCCTTTCTTCCGCGCCTGCTCCCACTTCTTCTGCGAGGTCTTGAAGGTGTTCAGATCCAACTTGGCGGCGACCAGCCGGCCGTAGCTGGTGCTGTTGAGCAGACTGCTCTTGTCGGCCAGCTCGGACATGATCTTGACCTGCTGGTCAGCGCTGGCGGCCTCGAACACCTGCTCGAAGGCTCGGGAGCCGTACTGGGAGAGAGCTAGCTTTTGGTAGAAGCCCTGAAAGAGACATGGTCAGTGAATATATCGTAAAATAGATGTGGCGTCCCGCCTTTTTGGTATTCAGCCTCATTGTCATCACACATTACAAATTGTAAAAAGTAAATTGTATATAATGTCATTCTCTTTATCGCTGTCATTCTTCCGCATATGCATCCATCTATTTCGTTTGGAGTTCATTACGGCTGTTTTATTGTGTATTTTCTACTTGTACATATTCTTCTATCCTGTCGCGCATTCTCCTTCTCTTCCTTTGCATTATAACGTGAGACGTGAGTCTATTGTAAATATAATAGTGTAAATAGAACCCCATCTTTTACTCGTGCACCACGTCCCACAATAGACAAAAATATAATATGCAACTTCAATCGTGATGATTATACCGTTACCAGTCGGTTGCCAGAGCTTCGTTGGGGTGGCTTGGAGCGAAAAGGACCGAAAACCATCTACATCATCATCATCACCAGCCTATTGCAGTCCACTGCTGGACATAGGCCTCTCCATTTGTCCGCCACCTAGGGCAAACATCTGGAGGATATACCCATAATCGCCACGCTGGGCAGGCGGGTTGGCGATCGCAGGGCGTAGCGAATCTTCGCTCGTTTTTGAGCCGCCCGTCCGGAGAAAGACCTCCACCCTATAGAATGTCGCAGCCAAATGACCTCCGGGTCGTGTTCCTGCCGGTGTAGTAGGGTTTCCGACGCTCGTGGGGGGTTAGGGTTGGGTCGGCATGGCGGTGGCAACTGACAGGTGACTGACCAGTTACTTCCCGTTGTCACAGTGACTTGGGCTTCTTTTTCGCTTTCCATCAGGCGAAGGGAAGCCATTATGCCGAGCTACTATAAAAAAAAGAAAGCTGGGGGCGAGGCGACGAGAGTCCCCGCCGTCGGGGACGGAATGACGGTTAGTCTGAAGTGTTATTAATGGGGATGGCCAAGTTACCTTCAGCTTCCATACCAGCTTGTCCCTGGCCTTGACGCCGACGCAGGCGCTGCCGCAGAGCGCGTCGGCCACGTGGCAGCCCTTCGCGTCGCTGAAGATCACCACCAGCTCTTCGGGGGACAGCTCCAGTAAGCTGTTCACGGCTTTGGCTGGCCGCTGCACAAAATATTTATCCAATTAGGGACCATCCATAAATAGGCTATTATGGCTAAAAATTGTAATAAGTCCGTCTTTTAGCTTATCCAAAAATAGAAGACACGTATTTTTCCTTCTTTCATTCAAGTAAACAATAGTAAAGATACAAGGCGTGACAATGTATAATACAATGTGACAATGTATAGGGCGTAGCTAAATACTAAAGACCGGTGACGGGCAGCAGCGTCACCGGAGCAAGAAGCTACGCCCTGCGATCGCCAACCCGCCTGCCCAGCGTGGCGATTATGGGTATATCCTCCAGAAGTTTGCCCTAGGTGGCGAACTACTGGAGAGGCCTATGTCCAGCAGTGGACTGCAATAAGATGATGATGATGATGATGATGATTCTCATACCTGGAAGCCGAGTATGGTCTGCAGCACGACGGAGCCGTGCACGTGTATGAAGTACTCCTTGTGCAGTTGGGAGATGTCCACGCGGTCGGCCGGCAGCAGGCGCAGGCAGTAAACAGACAAGTACAGGTTCTCTTCTGTGCACTTGAGCGCTGCCTCCAGGCTCTGCGTTCAGAATAAATAATATATATCACATCACAACATTGAGGAGCTCGGTGGCGCCGCGGTCTTGTTCGCTTAACAATGATCGCAACGTTGTGCAACCATTGGCGCGGTCAATCCGATGATGGGTGACCAAAATTTGACACCGATTTCCTCCGTGCTTCGGAAGGCACGTTAAGCTGTTGGTCCCGGGTGCTATCTTTACCAACTCAGATAGCAGTCGTCACATCATATCAGAGATGATGATAACTCTGACGCCCAACTGGGAATGGGTATAGCTTACCCTAAGTGTTGCGGAGGTCTGATGGCAGTCGCTCTGTGTAAAAGCTTAGCCCTCGCCAAATCTCTCAGTTTGGGAAGCCGACCCTGAGACAATCGGGAAAAAGGCTAGGAGGGTGATGAAACAACATCACATACATTGCTCCGATCCCAAAGTACGTAGCTTAAGCACTTGTATTATGGTTGTTAGGACAACGAGGGTACCACAAATATACTTAAATAAAAATATAAGCATCCAGACACAAACACAAATGTTCATCACACGAATGTTTGTCCCGGGTGGGAATCGAACCCACGACCCTTGGTTCAGAAGTCAGGGGTCACTACCAATTGAGCCACCGAGCCAGTCGCAAATTTGATACGTTTATTTATTTTTTCTTTGTTTTGTTGGAAACTCGACAGCTTTTTACAATGAACATTTTACGTTTGGGGGTCTACGGCAACTTATACTAAGGATCTATGGCAACTTACGCTAAGGGTCTATGGCAACATACGCCGAGGGTCTATGGCAACTTACGCTGAGAGTCTGTGGCAACTTACGCTGTTAGTCTATGGCTATTTACGCTAATGGTCTATGGCAACTTACGGTGAGGAACTGTGCCTGCCTGGCGCGTAGCCGCAGACTGGCCTTGGCCAGCGCCACGAGCACGCCGGTGTTGCCGCCCGCCAGTATCGCCGGCAACTTGTCGGCCAGCTCGTCGAACATCGGCTCGAACTGAACACAACAACGTTCATGAATTACGTCAAAGAGATATAACTATACAACAACTACACTTACGTGAAATATATTTTCAAAATAATTATCAGGGGGTGATTAGTGATTGATACCCGAAGCCTAAAATGCAATCAGTAAAATTTTTGTCGGTTTGTCTGTCCGTCTGTTCGTTATAGAAACAAAAACTATTTAACGAAACTTGATACAATTATTTCTTCATACTCCTGGGCAGGTTATAGTAAACTTTCATCACGCTACAATCAATAGGAGCAGAGCAGTGAAGGGAAGTGTTGGGAAAAAGGGAGAAATTTTTATCTGTATGTTTGATCGCGCATCGCGCGAAAACTACTGCCTAGAATTGAATGAGGTTTTCACCAATGGATTGCTAGAGGTCTAACTTAATATTTATGCATTTAAATACAAGACCTACTTTGTTGCAGGACTTTATAAGTAAAATAAATAAATAACCCAAGACATGCCACGCTGGGACACAGCGCCACCTAGCCCCAAACTAAGCCGAAGCTTATACTATAGGTACTAGACAACTGATAAACTTACTTAGATACATTTTTTTTGTAAATAAATACACATTATACATAGAAAACACCCAGACCAATACAAACAGACATGTTCATGAACACAAATGTTTGTACTGTACGGAAATGAACCCACGACCCTTGGCTCAGAGGGCAGAGGTCACTACCAAATGAGCCACCGAGCCTGTCATAAGTACATAGTCAACTAACAATAATCCCATACATACCTCCTCCTTAACTTGACAATTATCTACAAGCCGTTGCACTGTGAAATTCAACATGGGCACTACGGCGAGTCTGCCCAAGCGGTTGATGAAGCATTTTGCATATATTTGTGTGTACATTTTCTTCTTCGCCACGAAGAGAGCTGCTTCCAGTAGCCTGAAATTTGTTTAAAAGTATGGTATTAGAATGGATTATTTTAATTTTGTCAATAAATCAACCGGTGGTGATATAACCATCACGATTGAAGGCGTAGCTAAATACCACAGGCCGATGACGGGCAGCAGCGTCACCGGAGCGAGGAGCTACGCCCTGCGATACCCAACCCGCTTACTTAGCGTGGCGATTACGGGTAAAGCCTCTAAGTGTTTGCCCAAAGCAGCGAACAACTGGAGAGGCCTATGTCCAGCAGTGGACTGCAATAGGCTATTTTAGTGTTTGTGGCTGTCAAAGTGTGATCAATCAGTGTTACACTAAAAAGTCGTCATGCTTACAAGTTTTTTGGACTTAGCCATCCATTGAATGTCAGGTAGGACCCAGTCATTTTCATGACATGGCAATTTAACGAAATACAAAAGAAAACTACTCACCTGACAGCCGACTGATCTCCAAACACGGGTGGCAAACCACTATCATTAATTACACTGTCATCATTCAAGCTCTCCTTATTATCCACATCATATTTCTCTTTTTTCTCATCCGAGCCTTCGTTGACCCAATCATCGGGTGCAAAGCTCTCATCCAGCAACTTCTTCAACAAATCCTTAGTTATACCACTGTCTGCGTTTTTGATAGCGTATAACAATACTTGTAGTAATGCCGATGTTAAGCTCTGGTACGGTAAGTCTTTGAACTGGGGCCAAGAAGATAGACGGTTAGCGAACTCTTTGACTAATTCGCTGAATTCTTCGGGAACCTTTTTGTAGTCCATTTTGGTGAGATGTGGTGGGATGCCTGGAACAGACAGTTAAATGAATAATGTCAATAGAAACAAGGTGATGTCTGCTAGTCTATCTGGGACTAATGTGCCAGATAAACTGAGCATACTCATATTTGTTATCATCTAGATAGGTGCTTGATTCAAATTCAAATTCTTTATTACAGACTAAGTGATACATTTTGGTCTTAATAAATCATAGGTTCTTAAGAACTTAGTCACCCTTTTTGGGCATTGTAATGTATTAAAGGCATTGTATTTGATTCAAATAACTACAAGACACAACAAATCTGCTCATAGTCTCAGAAGACTGATTGCAGATAAAATAAGAGTTTTTTTTTAAGTTATCCTACAGGCTGGTGTGGCAACTGACTAAATCACAGTTGCCATAGTTGCTTTGCTGTTGCCATAGCCACTGGGGCCTATCTTTCAATCTCCATTATCTCCTTTTCTCAAAATAATCCTACTTCCTACTAATAATATAAATTTAGAATTAAAAGATTTTAATGAAACTTTACAGTAATATAGCTTATATGTTAGATTAACACATAGGCTATGTTTTATACGAATATTCACACGGGCAAAGCCGCGGGCAGCAGCTAATCTACATTAATAGTGAAAACTAGAAGTATTACCTTTTTTATCATCTGCAACAGTTTCTTTAAACATATTAGTTTTAGGCTTCTCCCCAGGCAGCAATGTTATCCCGCTCAAACATTTCAATGCACTACGTAATATGTGATTCGCATACTGATCCCAAACGAAATCCTCCAAATTGTTCAGAGCGTATTTACAGATCTTTATCGTGAAATCGTAACATTTTTGTATGTGTTCCTCACTATACTCCGATTCTTCTTTAGACTTCTTTTTCTTCTTCTTAGGGACCTCATCTTCTTCATCATTCTTCTGTAAGCTTTCCGTAGCTCTGTCACATGAGACTCTAAGCAATGTTTCAACGACGTGACTTGTGAAGTTGTCCGAGCAAAGCCTACGTAGTTCCGGGGACAGGACTTCGATGAACCGCTCCAAGTCTTCGGCTGACGCGAACGGGAGGAGCAACTCAACCACTCGACAACCAAGCTGGTTTCCAACAACATTTAACTCTTCACCTTTTGTCCGTTCAAGTACGTTGTTGACTAAGGCCACTGAAAATGTAATTAAAAAATTTTGACAATGATAATAATTTAATTTAATTTTAACGATGATGATAATTAATGTTAATTCTTCTTCATTTTACCGTTCCTTTCAAGTTAGTCAGGGCCTAATTCAGCAGTAGGACAACAGATTTTGTATTTTGTCTGAAATTCATGTATTCAGGTACCCATGCACTATGATAATGAATTTATTACTAAGCGCCCGCACTCCCTTTGCGGGAAACTACTAGGTGGCGCTAGTGTGTGTACGCGGTTTGCTATAAAGCTCTTTATACTGGAACAGTTACTATTTTACTACAGATATGTAGCAAGATATTGAATAGATATGACTTAGAGACTTTCAAAAAGTGAGTCTACAAAATGTCTGTCTGTGACTCCCCTGGTGTAGTGGTGATTAGAGGCTTAAGTGATCACATACCATCAGATGATATTTAGGTCTTTTTTTTTTTTTTTTTTTTTATAGTGGCTCGACATAATGGCTTCCCTACACCTGATGGAAAGCGAAAGAGAAGCCCAAGTCGCTGTGACAACGGGCAAGTAACTGGTCAGTTACCTGTCAGTTGCCACCGCCATGCCGGCCCAACCCTAACCCCCCACGAGCTCCGGAAACCCTACTCACCGGCAGAAACACGACCCAGAGGTCATTTGACTGCGGTATTCTATAGGGTGGAGGTCCTTCCCCGGACGGGCGGCTCAATTCGAGCGAAGATTCGCTATGCCCTACCTCTCTTAAAAGGGTCTCTTAAGGGTCTGTTTGCCCTCTGTCATAAAAATAATAAGATAATATTCATATCTTGCCCAGCAATGTACTTGCAACTTGCAATGTTTGATACTTTCAGACCCTTTAATTCTGACCCTCAACCCGGTTTCTGTCCCACATAATAAGTGAAATAAACATCCTGACCTCTTTCGTCCTTGTCCTCTACACCCTGCTTCATCACATCGAGGATACCAACAAAATACTGATACAACTCCTCGGGCATACGAGTCCCCCGACCCATTTGCCCCTTTTTCGCATATTTCTTGGCGTTCGCAAGGAAATTCTTGCGTTTCTTCCTATTTCTTTTCTGTTGCGGTTTATTCTCCACCGCTTCTTCACTCATTTTTTATTGATTTAGCGTTTTATTTAATTAAAACTTGGATGTAAACAGTGGTACTCAGGTGGACGGTTGAGTTTGAGGTTATGTGTCACTGTCAAATTCACGTTGCACTGAGAAAAAACAAATGTCAAAGATAAGGATATGACATTCACAGTTATACATCCCTCTTTTTTAATTATTTAAAAAACTTGCAGTTATTCTAAAAAGTCTGTAAAATTATATTTATATAATACCTATTTGGATTCATTAGGAAATGTATGTGTGTACAAATAATCATCGTCCACTGCTGGACATAATACATGTAATTAGCCGACTGCCAAAGGAGGAGGGTATTGTTTTTTACTTATCTTTCGCCTTGAACATCTAAAGATGATATCTCTCTCTAAATGAAATAAATATGAGTATGAATGTATTAACAACATACTTTTGTATTTATATTTCCTTAAAACGGTTACTTCATTGTATTAAAAGCTAAACGCCAGGTGCCAAGGTTTTGTCAGAGGTTCCCAATCCTGTTAAAAGTTGTTACTCATTTAATAGATTTTGATTCCAATGAAACATATTTAGGTATACAATACAAAATATTTTAATAATCATCGCGTGATAACTAACTATTCAGTGATAATTAGTCATATTAAAAGTATTCATAGCGACTCAAATGGAAACAATATTACTGAACTGTTTACCATATCACATCGTCAGGTGCACACACGTTGAATATAAATCAGGGAATTATAATTACATGTTTATGGAATCCACGTAATAGGTAACTGACTCGTCCAATGGTTGACTGGTAGAGAATATTCATATATCTACATTAACATAAATAATAATACCGTACATTGACCACAAATGGCACCAAGGCGCAATAGTTAAAGTGTTCTCGCTTAAAGCGTGGGGAACTGAGTTCGAATCCCAGTCGAGTTAAATCGAGGAAATGAACTTTTCTATGAGTCTATGAGATGACATCTGAACAGAAAAACTCATGAGGCGATCATGCTGCCCGTACTGTCTTGTTCAGCCTTGAAACAATAACTTACTAACTGGCTGAAATAGATAACAGCAATTAAAGTAAGTATGTATTAAAATCGTAGGTAATCCATATGGTTGTCTAATAATTAGGAATAAGTAATAATTATTCGGCATGCGATAAAGGAAATATCAGTAAAGATGTAGACATGCGATGTGACCAAAACGGTTCATGTCATTGCAAATATTGAGTCTGGATTCGTTCCTAGGATTTTAAATACAAAGATCCTATCGGGCAAGATTGAACACGGCCTGCGCACGAGTTGAATGCAAATCGCCGGCATTCTTGCGGGCCATCAATGAAACTTTATCGGTAAGTAGCGGGAAGGGCCCTCCCGTTCCAATAAGATTGGAACAAGACGAAAGATCGGGCGTCTCAGTCGGGAGCGGGGAAGCTGGGGCTTCGTGATAGCGGGGAGACAAACGAACCATGAATTAATCTTGAACAATACTTTAAGGGGGTAGGAGTTTGCTTTTTTTTAGGAATTTGTTTAGTTATCTGCAATCAGTCGCCAGACTATGGGTTGGTTATCAGGGGTTGATAGATGATGTTTGTAGAGCACTAAACATCTTTCTTTTCACCATTGTGACATTGTTAACTAATCCAAAGGCAAGTGGATTCAGTTGCCGCTAGATCGGAGTGACCCCCCTCATAACCCAGGTGTCGTGGAGTAGACAAATAGTGTGGGACGTCAGGAATAAGGGCCCCGTACTCGTGTAAAAGCATTCCCGACGAAAAAAATGGTCTATTGGGGGAAGTACATATAATAATTAAAGTGATTTTACCTCCTAGGTTCGAATAATTAAATAAAAAATAATTTTAAAACTCGAATTCAAGAGAAGAAGGTTTAGAAGTGAGATCAAGCGCAGGACTAACGGGTTAACGTGCTTTTCTATGTTGGAAATTCTTTCCTATGTTGACGTTCAGCAAACAAAAGCATCCGTCCCCGCTCTGATGAAGCCCCGGTCCTACAACAGCGAATGCATTCACGGGCAGTCAACCAACCAAACTAGTTTGTGTAGTTTAGCGCCGGCTTTCGGGGACGCCTGTGCTCGTTGCTAAGTGAAAACTTTTACGCTTATTCAGTTAATTCGTTTACAAAACCCCCCATAAAAACTTTCTTGAAACAAAACCTCATTGGTGAATGAAAGTGTGAATTCGCGTGTATAAAAAAGTAAAAGAAATTGACAGATTTCTGCGAATTCGAATTTCGAACTCGGATTCCGAGAAGCGGGCTTTTTCTTTTTTTCGAAAACTTCCTCGATTGAGCTCTATGGTTTAAAAGTGTGTTTTCTTGTGTCGGAGGATTTATTTCAGCGGTTAGAGGTAAGCAGTAAATAATAAAATAATAGTGTTTCTACTAATTTAGTTGAGGCGGGACCGGTCGGGAAATGCCATGAGAGGCGTTGACCGCACCAATGCGTGATGCGTGTGGTGACACAAGATGTTAACTTTGTTGCACAATTTTTCTCTGTTGACTTTGCTTATTACTTTTGAACCCAATACAAATTAATAATTAAGTCGGTCGTTCTTTAAATGGATTGATAACGATGTAATTTCAAGGTTCGTTAACTAAATACCAGTAAAATGCTCATTTAAATGTATTAATATTGAATGATTTCAAAATTATAAAAATATTTTCTTTCTCCTAGGTGTTACATTGGTTTGATTTAAATATTAATTTTAGGTTTACTTGGTTTCTGATACAAAAGCACTCCAGGAACATACATAAACCCACAAATTGATCTGACACGAATCGAAACGAGAATTTCCGCGTAATGTGCGAACGCCTTACGCACTAAGATGCAGGCCACGCAAGGATCTTGCGTCTGTCTATGGTGCATCAATAACATGTTTTGTTATTAAAGGTGGTATTTATTTATGTATGTCTCAGTTCATACACAAAATCCCACACAAAAGGTTTAAGGCTAACGAAATGTAGCATTTTGTTAAGAAGCATTGGAATTATCCCGTAACATCGCTTAAAAAATTTCGTAGTAAGAATTTACGCCAGTTACTTTTTACCAACGAATCTCAGTTTGGGGAGCCGACCCTGAAACAATCGGGAAAAAGGCTAGGATGATGACTTTTTTTTACCAACGATGTGTTATCGTGTTGACCGCCAAGATTTATTTTGGGTATCACAATAGACGGATATTTTTAAAGTACATATTTCTTTTCTTTACATAATGTACCTACCTAATCGATGTAGATAAAATTTTTAACACTCCAAAAGGTTGTATAGAAATGTTTAGTTATTTAAATTACTTCTATTAGTTAAATAAATTTATACGAAAGTTTGTTTAAATGCATGGATTAATGTTTGTTATTTTTTCACGCATAACTACTAAAATTTTTAATGAGACTTTACCATTAATATAGCTCATGTTATTAGATTAATGCTTAGAAAGGTAGACTCAAAGACAGTCTGGAAGACATGGCTTATAGCGATAAGACCGCATAAATTGTACAACAAACGTCTATTTTATACCTAGTTTGATGTAAACTATAAGACTATCGATCTAACAATATTAACACGGGCAAAGCTAGTACGAGTAGGTATTACCTATAAATATGATTGGTAGGTACGGTATATTTAGTTTAATAGATTGCATAGATTTGATCTTTCAATCTATTGACCTGAAGGTTATCTGGAAGAGATCGCTTGAATCTGAACGCTGAAAGATGTCTATTACCTTTTTCTTTCTATTTTATTTTGAATATCTATTTGTTTAACTGATGCATTAAGTAAGGTACCACTGAATTGTAATAATGTAGGTTTTTTTTTGCGAAAAAGAGATATAACACACTTTGACTGATTGGTATTCCGAGAAATACAACATTTTAATATTTTAAAGAATCAAATTTTCCTCTTTCTTGAGATAGATTTTTATCAAAATATCAATAAGACCAGGCAAAAATTTACCTGCCTAAACATTATGACGATATTAGAAACAGGTTACTGAATCACGGTTCAATGGTCACATAGCAAGGCGCGGGTAGGCTCTTTTTATAGACTGGACAGGATTTTAGTATCACCTCAGCAAGCTATAGAGTTTTTGCTAACCTTATTTTTTAATGATAGCAACAAACTACGTCTATGTTGACTAAGCTCCTTAAAAAAAAAAGAAAAAAAAACTAGCTATGTTATTTAAAACTACATAGCAATACCTACTTTTTTTTTCTTAAGGGGAAAGCTTTAGGCACCGTCATGATGGTGTAATGGGACTCACACCTCCCGGAAGGGGTGGGCATACCCACTAAACCCCCCTGGGTCGCCAGTGGGCAGCAAATTGCAGGGACGCGGGTAGCACCGAAGCATACTGCCATATCCCTGCATGCGCTGACCAGCTAGATGAGAAGCGGCCGGCACTCCTAGTCCGGGGAGGGCAAATATCCCTTCTCCCGGCTCCGGGGAGCAATAGGGGGTCTCCGGGAGGACCTCGTGCAACGGAACATAGCAATAGGTACTTAGGTCACCATCATCAGCCTGCAAATGTCCACAGCTGGATATATATATCCAAAGAAAATTTGAGGGATTTACCTTAGTAAGTCTTGGTGGGCGAGTTGGTGACCGCAGTAGGTTTTATTTATATGTATGTACACAGGTAAACGCTACTACCCGTTTCCTGATACTCCCTTAATCGTCTTTTACAACACCCACGGGCTGAGTTGGGGTGGTCTTATTCCATCGCTCTCCGGAAGCCAGGGGTATTTGCCCTCCCCGGATCAGGAGTGCCGGCCGCTTGTCATCTGCGACTGGCTTGAGCAGGCAGGGATGCGGCTTCGGTCCTACCCGTCCCTGCAAATTGCTGCCCACTGGCGGTAGGGCACGCCCTCCCATTTCGGGAGACTATTTTAAATCTAGAAACTACACTAAGGATAATATCAAACAAAAATCCGACCGAGATTCAAAACCCAACTATCGCGTCTTAGCCGCACCCCGAGGTCGTGAAATGGTTGAAATCAAACTATTATTTTCTTATAAACCCATAGACATCAATAGAGTCCAATTTACTTCATCTTCAATTAGTTTTCAGTAGTGCGTCTATGGTCCTTATGCACTAGAACATAAGGTTGTGAATGGATCGTCTCGTCAGAATTAGGGTACCGTTGCTAATTGTAGGTCGTGTCTTAAATTACATTTAATTACAAGCGTTCTACGGGAAGCCGTATTATGGCTGTTATGGGGTATCAATACTGACGGTTAAAATGGCTGTATGGTATTTTTTCAAATAGATAGATAGGTACTATGTAGGGGGGCGACCTATCATCTTTTCGTTCTAAGCCTCCCTCACCTGCCCGTGGTGCATCCTGCTGAATAACGAACGAGTCTCTGGCAACCGGCTGATGGCGGTATAGGTATAACAAACATTATTGAACGCGCAGCTAACTACAGCAGCAGCGTCACCGGAACGAGGAGCTACGCCCTGCGATCGCCAACCCACCTGTCCAGCGTGGCGTGGCGATTATGGGTATAGCTAACCTCCAAGTGTTTGCCCAAAGGGGCGAATACCTGGAGAGGCCTATGTCCAACAGTGGACAATAAATAGTTATTCTTTAGTGCACAAAATAGGTTCAAACATTTACAGATAAAAGTATTGCGCTTCAAGCGTATTATCTTGGTATTATAAAGGGCTAGTGCCCACAGATTACAAACATCTTCTGTGAATGTCATAGAGACGACTATGGGGCGTCATGTAGCTAGCGCGGGAAATGTTACGAAATTAATCTGTCAAATCCCCAAGAAAAGAATTTTCAACTAAACGTCATAAGCATAGAGTCTATTGTCCATTGAGATACTTTGACAGATTTGGGTGACTTATTGCGTGTCTCACCGCAGGATATTTTAATGTGGACACAGCGGTTAATGAACAGGATCATACGACACACTTATTAGGGTCAGATTAGAAGTTTAGAAGCGTGGCTACTAATTAGGTTTGCTTTTTAATGTGACCTCTTTAAGTTTTGATGACAATGAATGAAAATCCTTATCTTATCGGCTGTCCAAGGGTGATCGGCCATATCAAATTAGTCAGTTTGATCGATCTCGATCGGGGAAGGACCTCCACTCTATAGAATACCGCAGCCAAATGACCTGCGGGTCGTGTTTCTGCTGTGTAGGGTTCTGTGCTCGTGGGATAGCTGCAAAGGCAGGCAGAGGCTAGGGTTGGACCCGCATTGCGGCGGCAGCTGACAGGTACCACTGTCGTAGTGGCTTGGGCTCCTCTTTCGCTTTCCATCAGGCGTAGTACTATATGAGACACAACATTTAAACTCATTTAAATGCAAAAAATACAACATGCGTCATTCTCAAGATAACATTGACAAAAATCATTGTTACTTTTCAACGGTTGTAAATATAGTCTTCAACTAACACTGACCGCTAAAGATTACGCTAATTACCATTGCATTTAGCTAAATTAGCTGGACATTTAGCAACATTAGCCGTCTTTAGCACCGCTTAGCATTTTCGGTACCTATTAGTTTTAAAGGAAGCGTAGATGAATAGGAATATTTTAGCCTTTGTTCATAATTATAATTGGCATCATTTGGTCTGCTTATCTATGGTAGATTTGTCATATATAAGAATGTATGAACTGACAGGCTTTTTAAAAAATGTAAAATAATTACAAATGTTACTTGTAGGTCATCACAGGTAATGACTAATACCTATTACGCAAGATGAGGTTTAGTTCAAAATTCCATTATGTAAATAACCCAGGACATGCCACGCTGAGCCACACATCGCCATCTAGGTAGCCCCAAACTAAGCGAAGCTTGTACTATGGGTACTAGACAACTGATATACTTACTTAGATACCTTTTTTTAATAAATACATAGTAACACCCAGACCAATACAGACAGAAATGTTCATGAACACAAATGTTTGTACTGTGCGGGGATCGAACCCACGACCCTTGGCTCAGAAGGCAGAGGTTACTACAAATGAGTATACATATCGTAAACAACACCAATAAACAAGTACCTATTAATTATAGTTATAGATAACAGTGGATATCAAATATCTCGATAGCCCTATAGAGTGTCGGTTATGAGACGCGTAGTGAAGCCGATCGGTGCCCGGCGGAGCGCGACCGTCGCCTCGGCTCGGCCGATGACCTGCTCTCTAGACGTTTAGAGAAAAAGGAATCTTTTTTTTATAGAGGGGAATGCATTAGGCACCTTCATGCCGTCTCCGGAGGGGAGGCGGCATGGTGTGTGGGACTCACACGTGACAAAGTGGGAGGGGATACCCACTAAACCCTCCTGTGTCGCCAGTGGGCAGCAAGTTGCAGGGACTCGGGTAGCGCCGAAGCAAACGGCCACATCCCTGCCTGCCCTGGCCAGCCGCAGATGATAAGCGGCCGGCACTCCTGGTCCGGGGAGGGCAGATACCCCTGCCCCCGGAGAGACAGACAACTAATCTAATGCATTTGTAAAGTGGATATACTGTCCTAAGACTGTATCTTGATAAGTAGATTGCGCGGCACGAAAGCTGTGCGGATGATATTTGGGCTCATAGTCAGGTAATCGCAGTCCACCGCTGGACATAAGCCTAGAGGTCACTGGAGACAGTTGTTCGCCACTTTGGTCGAAAATCTTGGAGGCTTTGCCCATAACCGCCACACTGGGTAGGTTCTCTGGAGCTCCCCGCTCCGGTGATGGTGCTGCCTGTCTTCGACCCCTACGTCCTCAATAGTGATACTAAGCAATAGGGAATATGCATGAAAAATAGTTTCAGGTATTTACTAATTTATCGTAAAATAGATCAAAATCTACTACGAACAGTGAAAACAAAATCAAAATTGGTTGAAAAATGGGCGAGATACAGTCATTGAAAGTGAATATATCCGTCTCTCTCTCGCGAAACAGATTTTTCTATGGAGTTAGTACGGCGCTTACGGTACGTGACGTCAACTACCGCATCGGATCTCTCTGTCTAATCAATAACTTTAACGCTTTATAACTCGCTTAATAGAAAAGATAGTTTAAAAATTCTTCGATATTTATGTATCTGGAAGACAAAAGATCTCAATAAATCCATAAAAAAAAGTCATGCATATTCCCTATTCACTGAGTGGATACCAATTTGGCTGCACATTGTATAGCATTGTAGCTTAGTTTTAAGTTACTTTACTTAGATTTAGTACACCCTTGTATTTTTTTTTTTAATGTGCGCTGAATAAACTATTTTCTATTCTATTCTATTCAAACGCTTGTACTAAACAATAGATAAACTCACTTATTTTAAGTATAATAACATAATTTTTTGTAATACCTACCTATATTTAATAGGTACCTATAATTATACATGATAAACATCGAGACCAATACAAACAGACATGATCATGCACACACGTGTTTGTACTGTGCGGGGATCGAACCCGCGACTGGTGTGATAGAGGCAGCATTCACTGCCACTGAACCGAACTGATCGTCAATAGAAAAAGCTATTAGATTTTATCTGTAGAAAGCTGTCGGCAAGCGCCTTGCTAATGATATACGTATATATTTAGTACCTGCTTAAGTCATTCATAGGTATGACTAGATTCTCACGTTCTCAGTATTCTTTGTGTGGGATACTTAACTTTCCTTTAGATTAATGCGCCTGGCGTGTGCATTTAATAGCCTTACAATGCGCCACCGAAGTTATAGTGACAACTAAATATTGTAGAACAGACTTGTCCCCACGAAAAGTGGAAATGGAAGGACCCGAGCACGATCACCTAGTTCGGAAGAAGTACTTCCACTTTTCGTAGGGACAAATCTGGCTCAGTATATGATTTTTTTTATAAGAAGAGCTTTCAGGATGACTTCACTCCACCTGATGGTAAGCGGTCGTGAGGTCCAAAAGTTAGGTCGACAGGCACAATAGAACAAACCCATTGCGTACAACCCTCACCCTGAAGGCCCACTGAGATGCTGTTTCACGCCCCGCCTAAAGAACCCAGGATTGTAAGAGGAAGGAAACACTGAGCTGGAAGGGCATTCCATGACTTAATGGCACGGGGCAAGAACGAGGAACTGAACCTCTTGGTGCGCGCCACCATCGTCTGGATGGTATGCGGATGACAACGCTGTTGGGAAGTGGAAAGAAGAGGATGGATGGATTTTGTAACCACGATCATTAAAATTTGTCATCGGGGGAGGCCTATAAATAAATAAATATCCCAAGACATGCCACGCTGGGCCACACATCGCCATCTAACCCCAAACTAAGCCAAAGCTTGTACTATGGGTACTAGACAACTGACAAACTTACTTAGATACTTTTTTTTTTGTAAATAAATACATATTATACATAGAAAACACCCAGACCAATACAAACAGACATGTTCATGCACACAAATGTTTGTACTGTGCGGGGATCGAACCCACAACTCTTGGCTCAGAAGGCAGAGGGCACTACCAAATGAGCCATCGAGCTTGTCATAACCGCAGTGGACGTTTGCAGGCTGATGATGATGATGATGACATGGTATTGTTGTGTTGGCAGGAGCGAGATGCGCGAGAGTCTGCGCCGGCTCGCGTCCGAGGAGCGCGTGAGCCGCGGCATGGGCGGGCAGCGGCGCGTGCGCGTCGAGCTGCTGGACGGGGAGCACATCAACGTGGACCTTGACGTGAGTACCCCAGCGGACAACCTGAGTACCCCAGCTGACAACCCGAGTACCCCACACGGGAACCTGAGCACCCCGCCCCACAACCTCGCTACCCCACCCGATAACTTGACTACCCCACCCGACAACCTGAGTACCCCACCCGACAAACTTAGTACCCCACCGGACAACCTGAGTACCCCACACGGGATCCTTAGTCCCGCAGCCGAACAATCTGATTACCCCACCCGATAACTTGAGTAGGTAACCCACCTGGCAACCTGAATACCCCATCCAGCAATTTGAATACCTCACCCAACGACCTCAGTGCCCCACCCAACAACCAAAGTACCCCATCTGGCAACTTGAGTACACCACCAGACAATTTGAGCTCAGCACCAGACAACATGAGTACTCAACCAGACAATTTGAGCACCCCACCCGATGACCTGAGTACCCCACACGACAACCTGAGCACCCCATCTAACAACATGGATCTCGATCATAATACCCCGAATAAAAATTACAGTAGTTTAAATACCTAAGAGACCCTCCTAACTATCCCACCAGACAACCTAAGTATCCCACCAGACACCTCAAGTACACCATAAATTTCGATATTAGTACCTCACTAGACAACCAGTACCCCATTCAACAAAATTGACCACTACGCGAGTACGCCGACACACTTCAACATCGATGCTGCCAGAACCTCGTTTGTTATTCGGCAGGATGCACCACGGATACCTCGGTGAGGGTGGCTTGGAGCGAAAAGATCATGGGTCGCTCTCTTACCTCCCCTAAGTACCCTACCTAACAACAATGGACAAGACCTGAGTATCCCACCCCCGTCAACGTCTCACTAGTTCCTATAAAACACACATACTTACTCATGTGCTGTAACACAAGTATTATGTAACATGAGCATCTCTTGCGCAGTTGGCTAGTTTCCATAGATCTTAAATATTGTTATTGTTATTATGTTCGTCACAAATAGCCAAGTAAGAGCTTCTCACATAAAACACTTTGAAACAGATCAACAGCTTTACGATCTATCGCTGGATCGCGATCTCCGTCAAGATGATTTACTATCTGCGCAGGCGCATAAATAGAGCACGACGGCGCACGTCAAACAATACTGTGTAATAGTGTGCTGTTTACATTAAACTGTGGAAATAAATAAATATCTGCCATTACATAATCTTCGCTGCGTATTTTAGCAAGAGCCTTGTCTGTTATTCGGTAGGATGCACCACGGGCAGGTGAGGTTGGGATTGAAGCGAAAAGATGATAGATCGCTGCCTTGGGCGTAGACCGATGTCCTCCGGTTCATAAGTATTTACTTGATATCAATGATTTCCTTAGTTTACCTATCTTCTATGGACCTAAATACCCTATCTTTTCGCTTCAACCCTTACTTGCCCGTGGTGCATTCTGCTGAATAACAAACGAGGCGCTGGCAGCCGACTGGTGACGGTATAACCATCACGATTTAAGGCGTAGCTAATGACGGACAGCGGCGTCATTGGTGCAACAGGCTGTGGTACCCTACCCGCCTGCCCAGCGTGGCGATTATGGGTATATCCTCCAGATGTTTGCTCTAAGTGGCGAACAACTGGAGAGGCCTATGTCCAGCAGTGGACTGTAATAGGCTGATGATGATGATGAACCCTTGATGAAATTATTCTCTAGCCGCCGTGGTCATCTAGTTCTGGTCTGCTCCATGTTCCAGCGCAAAGCCCGCGGAGCTGAGCTGCTGGACCGCGTCTGCGAGGTTCTGGACCTGCTGGAGAGAGACTACTTCGGGCTGGTGCACCAGCAGCGCGGGGACCCGCGCGTCTGGGTGGACCTCAACCGGCGTCTGTCCAAGACCTTCAGGAGTACGCCCGTTTGTTACTTATCATCATCATCATCAGTATGTCATAACCGGTAGAACGCATTGATAGAAGCCTTTCGTCTTTAGGCACTGTGGGATCGACGGTGCGAAGACCCGACGAAGTTTCCCAAACGCCTAGCTGAATTCTCCTATTCACCTCGTCCTCAAAGTTGTTTCCACTTAACTGCAATGTCTGCCCGAGGTAGACATATTTTTGAACAACTTCGAAGACGGAACTTTGTTACTTGTATACTGAACTAAACTATGGAACTCTTTTGCCAAGCTCCTTGTTCCTCGAGACGTACAATCTTCCGATGTCAAGGCGAGAGTGAACCGGTTTTTGATGGGTGAGCTCTCCTCCGGTGAGCGCTCCATCGTACGTGGGACGACACCGCACGCACACCGATTGGCAGAGGCCTCAATGAAGCCCCATCTAGACAGATTGTCCTTACAGTTTAATTTCAAACCGTCTAGTAGGTATCTAAACATAGATAAACAGACAGACATTTTTTAGATCTTAATCTATTTTTTTACTACATATATTTGTTGTTCCTACCATATTGTTTTTGTCTGTAAAACAATAAAAAACATCACCATAGAAATACCCATATATATGTATTGATTGTTTGATTTCAGACGAACCGTGGGACGTGAGGTTCGCGGTCAAATTCTACCCTCCGAGCCGTCGGAGCTCCGAGATGACGTCACCAGGTACCAGCTCAGTCTGGCAGTGAGGCGCGATCTGTTAGAAGGTTTGTAGACAATCATCCATGGTGTTTGCCCTAAGTGGCGAACAACTGGAGAGGCCTATCACATTTTCGCTCCAACCATCCTCACCTGCCCGCGGTGCATCTGCCGAACAACAAACGAGGCTCTGGCAAACCGACTGGTGGCGATAAAATCATCACCATAGAAGGCATAGATAAATACGACAGGCCGATGACGGGCAGCAGCGTCACCAGAGCAAGAAGCTACGACCTGCGATCGCCAACCCGTCTGCCCAGCGTGGCGATTATGGGTATATTCTCCAGAAGTTTTGACTGGCTCGGTAGCTCAATTGGTGACCTCTGCCTTCTGAGCCAAGGGTCGTGGGTTCGATCCCCACACATTACAAACATTTGTGTGCATGAACATGTCTGTTTGTATTGGTCTGGGTGTTTTCTATGTATAACATGTCTGTTTGTATTGGTGTGGGTGTTTTCTATGTATAATATGTATTTATTTACAAAAAAAAAGTATCTAAGTAAGTTTATCAGTTGTCTAGTACCCATAGTACAAGCTTCGGCTTAGTTTGGGGCTAGATGGCGCTGTGTGGCCCAACGTGGCATGTCTTGGTTATTTTTTTTATTTTTTAAGTTTGCCCTACCCCAGGAGGGTACCGTGAGATGCGGAGAATCCCTCTCTGAGCACTGTCCTGTCTCTGAGGTAGGACAGTGCCCAGGCCGCCCCTCGGATTCTGGGGGGGGCAACTTTCGCTCTAACATATTATCGACGACGACGGATACAAAACGGAAACTCGTCCAGCAGGCCTTCCATCCCAGTCTGTTTATAAGACCCAGAAGTGCGTCTCTGGGAAGTACTCCTCCAGATAACCCTGATGCACAATCACTGTTCAGTGGGAACTCGGAATATGGGCAAAAGCCTACTGACAAAGCCCAATCACAAGCATCGGCTTCCCCAACATCTGAAAAGCCCCTAGCCTGGACACAACCACCTCCAGAATGGCAACGTGTCCCCACCAACAAAAAGCGCAAGATACGGGAAGATTCCCCTCCAATGCCACCATCCACGCAAATAGGGAACTCATTCACTGGGCTACCACTGGATGCGGAAGAAAATCTCAATGTTCGCGCTAATCGCCCGAATAAACCACCACCTATAATATTATATGGAATTGAGGACGTTAATGAGCTAACCAAACTAATAGCATCTGTCATCTCATCATCAGAGTTCAAATTCAAAATAGTGAACAAGAATCATCTTCGCCTGATGGTATCCTCAGCAGAAAATTACAAAAAAGTTATCGACTTGGTCAGACAGAAAGGACTAATAGGGCACACATTCACAAGGAAAGAATCTCGGCCCCATAGAGTTGTAATAAAAAATCTTCACCACACAACTCCTCATGAAGTAATAGTGGAAGAAATTGAAAAGACGGGAAACAAAGTACGCGGTGAAATAATAAATGCACGATATGGTGTCGATAAAAAACCGTCATACACATTCTTTGTAAACCTGGAACCCAGTGCAAACAACAAAGCAATCAAGGACATTAAATATATCTACCACCAACGAGTGAAAATTGAGGACCCTCGTAAATCGAAGACAATAGTCCAATGCCAAAGATGCCAACAGTATGGCCATTCAAAAAACAACTGTATGAGACCATACCGCTGCGTCAAGTGTGGGGAAGGGCACAAAACATCAGACTGCCCCAAAAAAGACAGGAACACGCCAGCTAAATGTGCCCTGTGTGCCAGTGACCACCCTGCCAACTACAAGGGCTGCCAGGTCTACAAGGAGATCCTTACCAGGAAAACTAGGCAAAAAGAGCGTCCCGTTATTCCAACACACCCCACTGCTAAATCGAAACATATCGATAAAACAGAAATTGAGAGTCATGGTTCCATCCCAAAAGCCCCGTCCAGCCCTTTGAGCTATGCAGGTAAAACCAGAAGCCCCAAAAAACCAAACTCAAAGAAGTCACATGAAATCGACCACAGCCAGCAACCTATAACAAGTGAAAACCTTCACAGTCAACAAACTACCACAGTAGAACAAATTCTCATAAGACAATCTGAAAAGATAGACCAACTCCTTCAACATATCAGTACTCTGATGGGCCTTCTCACTGCCATGATCTCTAAGCTGAATAAATAATGAAATGGCGTCGCTTAGGGTTGCTACGTGGAATATAAACGGACTGTCATCTAACATACACGAACTCGAGAGTCTGATAATTTCAAATCGCCTGGACGTCGTCCTAATTTCTGAATCCCACACTACAAGCAGGAGTTCATTCCGCTTAAAGGGATTCCAAATTTACTGCACTCCTCATCCGGATGGCGGCGCCCACGCTGGTACTGCTCTGGTGATCAAATCAAACCTAAAACACTGCCTGTTGGAACCCTACTCATCTGATCACCTTCAGGCCACTAGTGTACGACTCGAGGACCGCTCAGGCCCTATTACCCTATCAGCCACCTACTGTCCACCGAAATACAATATTACTGACAGTATGTTCTCGACTTACTTTAAGACCTTGGGTAATAGGTTCATATCTGGAGGCGATTGGAACGCAAAACACACATTTTGGGGCTCTAGGCTGACTGTGACTAGGGGAAGACAGTTGAAGACCTGCATTGACCAACATAAATATCTCACTTTGTCAACTGGCGAACCAACTTATTGGCCTACTGACCCGAGGAAGGTGCCCGACTTACTGGACTTCTTCGTGATGGGTGGCCTGAGTGAGGTATCTTCTACTGTTGAGTCCAGCTTGGACGGATCATCTGACCATACCCCTGTGATACTAACCTTGAGCTCAACCATAACTTACCGAGATGGTCAGACTCCACTACATAATAGAAGGACGGACTGGGAATGTTTCCGCTCCTATCTTGATGAACATATCAACTTGAAGACCCCAATGAAAACAAGTGAGGATGTTGAGGAAGCCTGCCGCTATGTCACGAACCTCATTCAAGTCGCAGCTTGGAAAAATACGCCACTAGTCAACATCACCTGTAAACCGAGGATGATACAACCGGTAGTAATCCGAAATTTAATAGCTGAAAAACGCCGCCTGAGGAGAGTCTGGCAGACGTCCCGAAATCCCTCGGACAAAAGGAAGCTCAACAAAGCTATAAGGGAGCTGCGATCAAGCCTTCACGAATTCCGAAATAACAGCCTAAAGCAAACTCTAGAAGCGATGTCTCCAACTGGGCGAGGTGAACACTGCCTATGGAAAGCCGCCAGCTGCTCTAAGAAACCCCAACAAGCATCTTATCCCTTAAGATACCACACATCATGGGCGCGAACAGATGAGGACAAATCGGAAGCCTTTGCTCAACATTTGGCACAAGTGTTCCAGCCAAATGATGGCATTCTAGATGAGTTGGACATGGACACTATACTCAACCAAGACTTCCAGCTGTGTCTACCCATTAGGCCCACGTCGCCCAGAGAGATCATAAAAGAAATAAAGACCCTCAACCCAAAAAAGGCTCCAGGTTTCGACCTTATCACTCCTCGAATCCTGAAGGAACTCCCAAAGAAGTGTGTCACATTTCTGGCTTGCCTTTTTAACGCTATCCTCAGAACATCTCATTTCCCAAAACTGTGGAAGGTCTCCGAGATCATTATGATCCACAAGGATGGTAAGCCGCCACACGACTGTTCATCGTATAGACCCATAAGTCTCACACCAATTCTCTCCAGGCTGTGGGAAAGAGTTTTCCTTGATAGACTCAATGAAATGAAGGTGCAAGACATCATACCCGGACATCAGTTTGGATTCCGAAGGGCACACTCGACTATTGAGCAGGCCCACCGTGTCTACCACACAGTAAGACAATGCTTCGAGAACAAAAAGTACTGCTCTGCTGCATTTTTGGACGTACAACAAGCTTTTGATCGTGTTTGGCATAAGGGACTGCTCTGCAAAATCAAGGAAAAACTGCCCCACTCAGTATTCCCTGTCCTGAAGTCATACCTCTCGGACAGACTGTTCCAGGTCAGACACGGTGACTCCAGATCTTCCTTGTTCCCCATTAAGGCGGGGGTGCCGCAGGGCTCGGTGCTGGGACCGATACTTTTACTTTACAACATTTACTCGTCAGACCTTCCCACCTCGCAGGACGTTGTGACCGCAACTTACGCAGATGATATTGCTTACCTGGCGGTGGACGATGACCCCGCATCGGCGAGTCAAAAGCTTCAAAGGGTTCTTGTGGATGCCTCCGACTGGCTTCAAAAGTGGCGCATCAAAGTTAGCGCGCAAAAATCGAACCACATCACATTTACCTTGAGAAAAAGTGATTGCCCCCCCGTTCACCTCGGGGACAACATCTTGCCCCACACTGACTGTGTCAAATACCTCGGATTCCACTTGGACAGACGCTTGACATGGAAGAACCACATCAAAGCAAAGAGGGATCAAGTTAATTTCAAGTTTAAAAATCTGCTCTGGATGATGGGCAGAAACTCAGTCCTCTCGGTGGACAATAAACTCCTTTTGTACCAAGCTATACTGAAGCCCATATGGACCTACGGCATTCAGATATGGGGAGTTGCCAGCAAGAGTAACATCATGTGCCTGCAGAGAGTGCAAAACAACATACTCAGGACAATTGTGAGCGCTCCCTGGTTTGCGAGAAATGAAGAAATCCATGGATATTTGAAAGTCTCAACAGTTACTGCTGAAATAGAGCACTACAAAAAACAGCATGTCGAACGACTCATCCATCACCCGAATCCACTTGCCTCTGGATTAGTTAACGATGTCGATGTGGTGGAAAGATTGAAGAGAAGCCACATACTTAAATAGACAGTGAGACAATGGTCTCCTGCTCTACAAGCGTCACCCTCACTCAACACATCTGATCATAGTCTGGCGACTGATTGCAGATGACAAATCAACAAAAAAAAAAAAAAAAAAAAAAAAGTTTGCCCTAGGTGGCGAACAACTGGACACGTCTATGTCCAGCAGTGGACTGATATAGGCTGATGATGATGATCAACTGTGGCCGAAGGCACGTGTCGCCGTCTTCCCCGGGCCGCTACTCCTCCACGAGTCTAAAGGCCCTTTTAGTCGACTCTGACTACAGGCAGGGATCATCATCATCATCAGCCTATTACAGTCCACTGCTGGACATAGGCCTCTCCAGTTGTTCGCCACTTAGAGCAAACATTTGGAGGATATACCCATAATCGCCACGCTGGGCAGGCGGGTTGGCGATAGCAGGGCGTAGCTTCTCGCTCCGGTGACGCTGCTGCCCGTCACCGGGCTGTAGTATTTAGCTACGCCTTCAATTGTGGTGGTTATACCGCCACCAGTCGGTTGCCAGCGCCTCGTTTGTTGTTCGGCAGGATGCACCTCGGGCAGGTGAGGTTGGCTTGGAGCGAAATGATGATAGGCCACTCCCATACATCCCAGGCAGGGATACCAAGGAAGTATTTTAAGAAATAAGAAATGTTTATTATTTTTGGACATCACAACATGATATACAGAACATACAAATTACACTTAAACACAAACAAAAATAAACATAATACACATAACAATTAAACCGGGCACGGCCGTTGCGACGTCCAAAATAAAAGGGCCTCACTCAGCATTGGGCCGTGGCCCCCGTAGAAACCACGGCGCTGGTTTTCAGTGAGTCCTGCTGCTGAGTGAAGTCCATGGACGATTGTACCTGCTCTCATAATATTCTATATTTTACAATAAATAGGTATATTTAAATATATTGGTAATAGATAGATACATACATATAGGTACTATTAATTTATTATTATAAATATTTTAAGCCCTATGCGGCAGTTTCGCGACCACTGCACCAGCGACCCAACTACAAAAGTGAACCTTGGGTATGATGCAGGGCGCCTGGTGTGCTCCACCATCACGTACGCGCTGCTGGCGTCGTACGTGCTGCAGGCCGAGCGCGGCGACTGCGAGGGTGAGGCCACCCCCCCTCTCGCTGCACACCGCGCCGCCCCTCTCAGCGTCATCACGCCGGACCTCGAAGCCAAGGTGGATGAGCTTTACAGGAAACACAAGTGAGTCAGCATCTCTTCAACAGCTTATATGTTATAATAGCTAAGTATAGTGGCTTCTCCTCGATTCCATCATCATTATCATCAGCCTATTGCAGCATCAAATCAATATTTACCTACCAATACTTTCACAATAATCTCATTTATCTGCACACATCTAATTTTCATGGCCTCATTTTCACAGTTAAAGAAAAAAAAAAATAAATAGCAAATTGGCATCTCGCCAGAAGCAAAATCGTTACCAGGCCTGGGCTAAGGCGGTGGCATCTAAGGATCCAAATACCAGTGTACTCAAGAAAGAGTATAACTTTGCTGCTAGGTCATTTAAGAAGGAGATTTATTCAATTTATTCATTTATTAGAAATCAACAGCGTATACACTTGATTACATTAATTAGTATAGGTAATTATTAAGGCCAATTACAGATTTCTTTAAAAAATTAAATTTTCATCGATACCTATAACAATTTCGTTGTGTTTTGTTTGCGTGTGTGTGTGTGTGTGTATGTGTGTGTGTGTGTGTGTGTTCGAGTGTGTGTGCGTTTAAGTCAGCGTCAGTGAGTCAGTAACTTAATTTGACCGCTTCAAGCACTAAAAAAGTGCCTAAAGCAGTCAAATCAAGCTACTCCAGATCAAATATCGTGAACCTGCATGTACCCGCTACACCGAGGAGTCAATTACTCTCTCAATGAGAGATCTTCGGAACGATGGCTTAGAGCCCATGAACAAATCAATCTCGCTAAATGAGGCGTTGTAAACTTTGGCGAGGCGTAGCAACGTACTGTTGGCTGCGTAGTTGGTGGTGCGCGCGGGCGCGTGCAGCAGCGGCGTGTGGCGCGTGCGGCGCGTGGGCGCGCTGTATGATACGCTCCCCACTAGCTCTGGGCAATCCAACCCACCGTTTACAATATCGTGAAGAAAGCACATATCGAGCACCGTGCGGCGTTCCTCCAACGTGAGAAGCTTATATTTACGGCAATCTGCCAGATATGAATCGCTGGAATGACGAAACCGATAATTAAGATGTTTAACAAATTTCCTTTGTATGCTCTCTAATTGCTGCTTATATTTTGCGTACTGCGGAGACCATATGGGGCTAGCGTATTCGGTAATGCTACGTACGTATGCATAATAAACCATTTTCAGAGAAGACTGATCCTTGAAAGGTGCACACGCTCGCATCACGAAACCCAAGTTCCTGTAAGCCTTCGTGACAACCGCGTCTATGTGGTCAGAAAATTGCATCCCCGAGTCTAGCAGCACCCCGAGGTCCCGGACAACTTTAGTGTTATCTATTTTGTTACCATCGAACTTGTATGTAAAAATGATAGGTTTACGTTTGCGGCTAAATTGTATACATTGGCATTTGTTTATGTTTACTTTAATTTTGTTTGATGAATAGTATCTACATAAATTGTTAATATCTTGTTGTACATTTTCGCAGTCTTTAATGTTGTTAATTTTGCTATATATCTTCTTGTCGTCTGCATACATTAAATGCCTAGAGTGTTTGAAGCAATCTGTAATGTCAAATATGTATGAGTTGTAGAGTAAAGGTCCGAGATGGGAGCCCTGAGGCACGCCCGTGGGAACCTCCACGAAGTCTGACCTAAACCCTCCCACCACGACCGCCTGCGATCGATTATTTAGGTATGATTCCACCCACCTCAATAAACTACCATGTATTCCCAGGGCCTGAAGCTTGCCGAGCAGGATGACATGATCCACGCGATCGAAGGCTTTTTCAAAATCCGTGTAGATCACGTCAACCTGCCCGCCCCCATCCATACCTTTCAGCACATATTCCGTAAAACATGCCAAGTTGGTAGTAGAGGATCGTCTTTTCAAAAACCCGTGTTGATGGTTCGAAATACCACGTGCCAAAACTGGATAGATGACATCGTACACCAGCCTTTCAAACAACTTGCCCAAAGTACTGAGTATTGAGATACCTCTGTAATTCTCAACTTTGGTTTTGGAGTCTTTTTTGTGTAGTGGTATTATATGGGCTTTTTTCCATATAGACGGAAATATACCGGCCTGGAGTGAGCTGTTAAATATAATGTAAATAGGCGGAGCCAAGCTTTGTGAACAATTGGCCCAGAAAATAGGAGGTATACCGTCAAAGCCTGCTCCCTTTGAGAGGTTAAGCCTCTTCATTGCGGTTTCTATGGTTTTTAAAGGTATGTGTACACTAGCAATCGAGTCGTTCCCGGAGTCCCTCACCCGGGATACACCCCCCGTGGAGGGCTCCCCAAAGACACTGTGAAAGAATTTATTAAAAGCGTCACAAATCTGCCCGCCGTCATAATACTTCCGGTCCTCGTATGAGACCACTCGTGGATACGCAGAACTCCCACGCATAGATTTCACGTAAGACCAAAACAGCTTGGGATTCGATTTGACCCTATCTTCTGTGCGACGTATGTACAGTTCATAACATTCTTTTTGTACTCTGCGCTGTCTCTTTCTCAGTAAGGAAAATTCGTCATAATCTAATTCACTACCGTATCTCTTCCAACGTGCGTGTGCCTTCATTTTTTCGTTTGTAATCTTTATTAGCGCTTTGCTATACCAAGTCGGATATCTTTTATTATTATTTTTATACTTTTGTTTTGGAATGTGTTTATTTATACATTCTTGTAAAATATTGTACAGCATTTGGGTTGCCTTTTCTGGGTCATTGTATGGGATCGCGGTGTACCAATCAATATTATGTAGATATTCGTTGATGTCAGAATAGTTACCTTTATTAAAGTTATATCTTAAATTAGAATTTTCTATCAAGGGCTGCACAGAAAGGTCCAAAGGAGTTATGTCTAGGGCCGGGTGATACCGATCCTCTCCGACAAGGGGATGGCGACATGCACCAATTGTCACAGAAAGAGTCGAGAAGACCAAATCCAGTGTGTTACCACTGTAGTTTTTCAGACTATTATACTGTATATACCCTAACATAGTCAGACCACTTACAAAATGATGTGCTGCTCTTTGAACTTCTGTAGGGCCAGATTGCTAAGGCAAAGTCGTCCTTTATAGGGCGAATTGGCGATAGACTGGCACGTCTCCCTTCGGGAACGCGTGCGTTTTGGTCTCTTTCCAAGGCTGTCCTAGGGAATTTCAGTGTCCCGTCGTTTCCACCGCTGCACATAACTGATGAAACTCTGGCCCACACTGCGAAAGAGAAAGCCGATCTCTTGGGTACTCTCTTCGCATCCAACTCGACCCTGGATGATCAGGGGAAAACACCACCATTAATACCGCATTGTGCGAGTTCCATGCCTAACGTTCGGTTCTTGCAAAGTTCTGTCCGGAGGGCTCTTCTTTCCCTTGACATCCATAAGTCGAGTGGGCCAGACGGAATCCCACCAGTTGTGCTTAAAGCTTGTGCTCCTGAGTTGGCACCGGTACTAACGCGTCTTTTCCGACTCTCATACTCTACTGGCGTAGTCCCGGAAACGTGGAAGATAGCTCTTGTGCATCCGGTCCCTAAAAAAGGTGATCGCTCTGATCCAGCGAACTATAGGCCAATCGCCATCACATCCTTGCTGTCCAAAGTAATGGAATCCATTACTAATCGCCAGCTCTTGAGGTATCTAGATGAGAACCAGCTATTAAGCGACCAACAATACGGTTTCCGTAGCGGTCGCTCTGCTGGTGATCTTCTGGTTTACCTCACGCATAGATGGGCAGAGGCAGTGGAGAGCAAAGGAGAAGCCTTGGCAGCTGGCTTGGACATAGCGAAAGCCTTTGATAGGGTTTGGCACAAAGCGCTTATTTCCAAACTTCCATCGTACGGGCTTCCGGAAGAGCTGTGTGCATGGGTCTCCAGCTTCCTCTCTGGGCGTAGCATAAAAGTCGTCGTCGACGGCTCATGCTCGGACTTTAAGCCCGTCAATGCTGGTGTCCCGCAGGGGTGTGTGCTGTCGCCTACTCTTTTTCTCCTGCATATCAATGATATGTTGCGGTATAGCAACATCCATTGTTATGCAGATGACAGTACGGTTGACTCAACATACAAAGGATGCACGCGTGCTTCTCTGGAAAGCGTCGCCGAGAGCCGGAATAAACTTGTGTCTGACACTGAGAACATGTTAAGTCATGTTTCAGACTGGGGCCGACTAAATTTAGTCCGCTTTAACCCCTCCAAGACACAAGTTTGCGCGTTTACTGCTAAGCGTAGTCCCTTCGTCGTAACCATAAATTTCGAAGACACTCCCATTATTGCCAAGTCGACTATCGGGATCCTGGGGGTCGACATTTCGAGCAGCGTTCAGTTCCGTGGACATCTGGAGGGTAAAGCCAAACTGGCTTCCAAGAAACTGGGTGTGCTTAATAGAGCGGGACAGTATTTCACGCCGACCCAGCGCTTACAACTTTATAAAGCACAGGTCCGGCCTCATATGGAATACTGTTCCCACCTCTGGGCTGGAGCACCCCAGTATCAACTCCTTCCATTTGACCGAATCCAGCGTAGAGCTGCTCGTATTGTCGATGACCTGACCCTGTCAAGTCGACTCGACTCACTGGCATTGCGAAGAGACGTTGCATCCATATGCGTTCTCTACCGCATCTATCATGGGGAGTGTTCTGAAGAATTGTTTGGTTTACTGCCTGCAGCGGAGTTTCTTCACCGCACCACACGTAACCGACTGAAATTCCATCCACATCATCTCGATGGCTGGAGATCCTCGACTGTACGTTTTATGAGGAACTTCTTGCCTCGCGCCTCGGTTTTGTGGAACCAACTTCCTGCGGCAGTCTTTCCGAACAGCTACGACTTGGGAACCTTCAAGAAACGAGCGTATTCATATTTAAAAGGCCGGCAGCGACCCTAAACTCGGTTAGAGCTGCGGGTGTCCATGGGCGGTGTCGACTGCTTACCATCAGGCATCACACTTGCTCGTCTGCCGCCTCTCGCATAAAAAAAAAAAAAAAAAAAAAAAAAAAAGATAAAAATAGATATTTGAGATTATTTTAGATTAATAGATAAAATTATACTGCGAACAGTGAAAACAAAATCAAAATTGGCTGAAAAATGGGCGAGATATAGTCGTTAAATAATAAATAAAAGTTTACATATCCGTCTCTCTCACGCGGAACAGGTTTTTCTATGGAGTTTGTATGGCGCGTACGGTATGTGACGTCATCCGCCACGTCGGATCTCTCTGTCTAAGCAATAACTTCAACGCTTTATAACTCGCTTTTTTATAGTGGCTCGACATAATGGCTTCCCTACGCCTGATGGAAAGCGAAAGAGAAGCCCAAGTCGCTGTGACAACTGGTAACTGGTCAGTTCCCTGTCAGTTGTGACCAAAAAGGCCGGCCCAACCTTAACCCCCCACGGGCTCCGGAAACCCTACTCACCAGCAGAAACACGACCCAGAGGTCATTTGACTGCGGTATTTTATAAAGTGGAGGTCCTTACCCGGACGGGCGGCTCAATTCGAGCAAAGACTCGCTAGGCCCTAGGTACCTCTCTTAATAGAAAAAATAGTTACTTTTAAAAATTCTTCGATATTTATGTATCTGGAAGATAAAAGTTTTCAATAAATCCATAAAAGAAAAGCATGCATATTCTTATTGGTATCGCAGAGGCCAGACTCCTGCCGAGGCCGAGCTGAACTACCTCGAGAACGCCAAGCGCCTGCCGCTGTACGGCGCCGAGCTGCACTGCGCGCGCGACTCGGATGAAGTGGACATCGTGCTGGCCGTCTGCGCGAGGGGCGTGGCCGTCTACCGGGATGGGTGAGCGTCATCAGCCTATTGCAGTCCACTGCTGGACGTAGGCCTCTCCAGCTGTTCGCCACTTTGGCTAAACTTTTGGTCAGACTTGACCACGAAGCAAATACATCCGTGGACTTTTATTTATTTATTTATTTAAGGAATAACAACAGCCACACAATTGAGACTTAAACCAATTTGTTTACATAAAATTACTTAGGCCAAAAACAGTTACTCACAACTTGTTTACATTACTATGCTTAACTTATTAATATGCTTATAATTTGTGATTAAAACTAATTACAATTTTTTCTCCCCGACATGTAGTACTAAGTACTAAACTGTTGGCGACTCAAAAAGTTTGATTCTACTTTCATCACAATATTATTATATGCGTCTCTGATCTTATTTAGAAATGTGTTTCTGCTACCGATGAATGGATCTATAAAGCCAAACTCATTGTTATAACTACGAGCTATTCTAGTTAACACTGCATTGCAACCATAATAGGGAACGACTTGACACATAATAGGGAATATCGTGGGGAATATGCATGCAAAATAATTTCATGTAACTATTTACTAATTTATCGTAAAAAAAGATAAAAATATATTACAAACAGTGAAAACAAAATCAAAATTGGCTGAAAATTGGGCGAGGTACAGTGAAAGTAACTATATCCGTCTCTCTCACGCCAAACAGATTTTTCTATGGAGTTTGTATGGCGGGCACGGTACGTGACGTCATCCACCACGTGACGTCATTCGCCACGTCGTATCTCTCTGTCTAAGCAATAACTTTAACGCTTTATAACTCGCTTAATAGAAAAGGTATTTTAAAAATTCTTCGATATTTATGTATCTGGAAGATAAATGATAAAAAAAATGATAAAATAAATGTTCAATAAATCCATAAAAAAAGTCATGCATATTCCCTATTGTTTCTGTTTTGTTCGTAAAAATTTGTGTATTTGCTGTATTCGTTATTTTTTTTTTATATAATAGCTCGACATAATGGCTTCCCTACGCCTGATGGAAAGCGAAAGAGAAGCCCAAGTCGCTGTGACAACTGGCAAGTAACTGGTTAGTTACCTGTCAGTTGCCACTGCCATGCCGGCCCGACCCTACCCCCCACGAGCTCCGGAGACCCTACTCACCAGCAGAAACACGACCCGGAGGTCATTTGGCTGCGGTATTCTATAGGGTGGAGGTCCTTCCCCGGACGGGCGGCTCAATCCGAGCGAAGATTCGCTATGCCCTACCTCTCTTAAATTCCCTATCTATCTATCTAAGTAGTTTAACTAACTCTAGCATCTCTATCTCCCGTCCCAGGGTCCTCATGAACCGGTTCCCGTGGGCCAAGATCAGCAAGATCTGCTACAACAAGCGCGTGTACACGCTGCGGCTGCGGCCCGGCGACTGCGACGACTGCGAGACGCAGCTGCTGTTCCGTCTGCCCGCCACACGCGCCTGCAAGAAGCTGTGGAGATGCAGCGTCGAGCATCACATCTTCTTCAGGTACCTGATCTGTCAGCCACTGTCCCAATATAGGGCCTGCAAGAAGCTGTGGCGGTGCAGCGTGGAGCATCACATCTTCTTTAGGTACCTGATCTGTCAGCCACTGTCCCAATATAGGGCCTGCAAGAAGCTGTGGCGGTGCAGCGTGGAGCATCACATCTTCTTTAGGTACCTACCTGATCTGTCAGCTACTGTGCTGGTCACTGTCTCAATATGAGGCCTGCAAGAAGCTGTGGAGATGCAGCGTGGAGCATCACATCTTCTTCAGGTACCTGATCTGTCAGCAACTGTCCTAGCAACAGTCCCGTCTATCTGTCCAAGTGTAGGTCCTGCAAGAAGCTGTGGAGATGCAGCGTCGAGCATCACATCTTCTACAGGTACCGGATCTGTCACCCATTGTCCATCAAACAGCTGGCAGTGGAGCATCACATCTTCTTCAGGTACCTGATCTGTCATTCACTGTCCATCAAACACCTGGCAGTGGAGCATCACATCTTCAGGTGCCTGACTGATCTGTCACCCACTGTCCATCAAACAGCTGGCAGTGGAGCATCACGTCTTCTTTAGGTACCTGATCTGTCAGCCACTGTCCATCTTTGGCAATGTAGCGTGGAGCATCACATCTTCTTCAGCTACCTGATCTGTCATCAACTGTTCTAGGAACAGTCCCGTCTATCTGTCAAAGTGTGGATCCTGCAAGAAGCTGTGGCGCTGCAGCGTGGCGCATCACATCTTCTTCAGGTACCGGATCTGTCACCCACTGTCCATCTGTGGCAATGAAGCGTGGAACATCACATCTTCTTCAGCTACCTGAGCTGTCACTCACTGTCCATCAAACAGCTGGCAATGCAGCGTAGAGCATCACATCTTCTTCAGCTACCTGAGCTGTCACTCACTGTCCATCAAACAGCTGGCAATGCAGCGTAGAGCATCACATCTTCTTCAGCTACCTGAGCTGTCACTCACTGTCCATCAAACAGCTGGCAATGCAGCGTAGAGCATCACATCTTCTTCAGCTACCTGAGCTGTCACTCACTGTCCATCAAACAGCTGGCGATGCAGCGTGGAGCATCACATCTTCTTCAGGTACCTGATCTGTCAGCCACTGTCCATCTATGGCAATGTAGCGTGGAACATCACATCTTCTTCAGGTACCTGATCTGTCACCCACTGTCCATCTATGGCAATGTAGCGTGGAACATCACATCTTCTTCAGGTACCTGATCTGTCAGCCACTGTCCTGGTCACTGTCCCAATAAGGGGCCTGCAAGAAGCTGTGGAGATGCAGCGTGGAGCATCACATCTTCTTCAGGTACCTGATCTGTCATCAACTGTTCTAGGAACAGTCCCGTCTAACTGTCCAAGTGTGGGTCCTGCAAGAAGCTGTGGAGATGCAGCGTGGAGCATCACATCTTCTTCAGGAACCTACTGTCCTGTCTGCCTGCCTGTCAATGGAGATGCAACGTCGAGCATCACATCTTCTTCAGGTACCTGATCTGTCACCCACTGTCCATCAAACTGCTGGCAGTGGAACATCACACCTTCTTCAGGTACCTGATCTGTCAGCCACTGTCCTGGTCACTTTCCCAATAAGGGGCCTGCAAGAAGCTGTGGAGATGCAGCGTGGAGCATCACATTTTCTTCAGGTACCTGATCTGTCATCAAATGTCCATCAAATAGCTGGCAATCACCAACTGTCCATCTGTGGTGATACAGTTTGTCGAATTGAGAACCTCCTCCTTTTATTCTTCATAAAAATAAAAGCATCCGGGTAAGTTCAGTGGTCTAGTAGGTAGGTACTCATAGTGCAATCTCCGGCTTAGTTTGTTACTAGATGGCGCTGTGTGCCCCAAGTTATTAATTTACTTAGAAACCTTTCTTGTCCTCAGACGCGAGTGCCCAGTGAAGGTGGAGCGGATCTCAGGGTTCCCTCGCCTGGGGTCCCGCAGGCTCTCCTGCCGCCGGACCCTGCAGCAGCTGAGGGCGAACCCCCCCATGCCCAGGGAGGTCATCGCCTGACATTGTCAAGAAAATTACTGATTCCTCAAGGAACAGAACTCCCTGTTCGGTCGAACCTGGTGTTGCCAGCGTAATAAAAGTTGGCTAGAAATAGATAACCCTGATGTCATAGTAGATAATTAAAGAGTAGGACTGATTTGTGGATGGTGGAATTATAGTGAGCGGCCTTATTATCTTTTCCCTCCAAGCCAACCTCACCTGCCCGTGGTGCATCCTGCCGAACAACAAACGAGGCTCTGGCAAACCGACTGGTGGCGGTATAACCATCACAATTGAAGGCGTAGCTAAATACCACAGACCGATAACGGGCAGCAGCGTCACCGGAGTGACAAGCTACGCCCTGCGATCGCCAACCCGCCTGCCCGCTGGGCATATCTGAGGGATAGATTATGGGTATATCCTCCAGATGTTTGCTCTAAGTGGTGAACAACTGGAGAGGCCTATGTCCAGCAGTGGACTGTAATAAGCTGATGATGATTTAGATTTACCTACATTTATTTATGGCGATGTGTGACCCAGCGTGGCATGTCTTAGGTTATTTACTTATTGAAAAATTTTAAAAAGGTACTTTGGCATTTTGTCAAGAATATATCAAACTAAAAATGTATGTAACTTTAAGGTTCTTTTTTTTTAAATTGTGGCTCTGTGTGTGATTTTTGTTAAGAGAGTATGAGAAAGTAGTTAGACGCCATTTAACCTTCACTGTAAAATCAATGTACCTATTTCAAATTCACTTGAAATCTATAAACACAAACAGTGGGTTTTAGGATAGCTTAAGATAAAACCGAAGTGCCATTATTATTATTAAATAGGCATATTATTAGTGTTACAATACTGTAGAAAGAAACATTTGATATATTAAACTTATATTTTTGTTAGATAATTATGTCATCGTAAAATTTTAGTTAAATACCGTTAGATTGCATGTCCTTATATCAAGCGAGATTACGTTTAACAATGATCGCAACGTTGTGCAACCATTGGCGCGGTCAATCCGATGATGGGTGACCAAAATTTGACACCGATTTCCTCCGTGCTTCGGAAGGCACGTTAAGCTGTTGGTCCCGGGTGCTATCTTTACCAACTCCGATAGCAGTCGTTACATCATATCAGACATGATGATAACTCTGACGCCTAAACTGGGAATGGGTATAGCTTACCCTAAGTGTTGCGGAGGTCTGATGGCAGTCGCTCCGTGTAAAAGCTTAGCCCTCGCCAAATCTCTCAGTTTGGGAAGCCGACCCTGATATTAATCGGGAAAAAGGCTAGGATGATGATGATATCTAGCGAGATTGTAAACTGTCGAAAGAACTGTAACATAATGATTACTTACATTTTAACTATCATTAACTATCTTCACTTCACCTAGGTTACATAAATGAAAATTATGCAGTTTTTGATCGTTCGACTGTTATATTCAAGCACCAGCAAACCAGAAAATACAGAGAAATATTTAGTAAATATTTAGTAGTATCAATACATGTACATAACACGTTACTTGTAACATTTATGTGTCAAATAAAGATTACTTATTCTTTGTACAAGTTTCTTTCATTCCTTTGTATATGTCACCGGAAAATAGCAAGAATAGTAAGTTGATCAATTTCCTAGGTAGTTGATTAACTTTCGGAATATAACAAACGGTAGTTGAAATGTATTATTTAACGCAATGGATTTCAGTTAGTTGATCAATTTACGGTAGCCTGACAGTCATTTAATAATTTACGATTTTGACACAAGTAAAAAGTCCTCAAATGGGCCAATCGTTGCTCAATGTACTATTTAACGGTGCACTATTACCCGTAACTTAATACACTGTTCCCTGATTGGTTGCCGGGATAACGCCACGTGAGCCATTGAACCAATCAACGTTCACCTCATCTTCGTCGGATGATTTTACGGCAAGACCCCGTAAAATGATCAATTTACTAAAATACATACGTTAAATAATACATTTCAACTGCCGTTTATTATTTTCCGGAAGTTAATCAACTACCTAGGAAATTGATCAACTTACGATTCTTGCTATTTTCCGGTGACATATATAAACTAGCGCAGAGTCGAAGCGCATCGAATACCTGCCTTTGGGGTAGGGGTACACGATTTCTGGGGTGGAAACTGTACCGTAACCAAACCATAGTAGGACCCTACTTACCATCATCAAAATCGAAAACTATCGTTCGTTGAACGGATCGCGGAGGTAGGTACTGAAAGCACCATAAATCCCTCTCATTAAAATAAAATAGTTTATTTCTGCAAGTAGAATCACTAGTAATACTTTTGCACGTCACATTTGTCCCTCCGGTATTCGAATAGGTACATATATGAATTTTATTAATAAAAACGATTTTGACGAATTTTGAACAGTTACTTGCCCGCTGTCACAGCGACTTGGGCTTCTCTTTCGCTTTCCATCAGGCGAAGGGAAGCCATTATGCCGAGCTACTATAAAAAAAAAATTTTAGTTCGAATATTCCAACACGGGAGTACCTAAGTGAAAAAGTCCACGATCCGTTCAACGAACGATAGTTTTCGATTTTGATGGTAGGGGCCCAGGAGTGACGATCTGCGCAAGATGCCTATTAAGAGAGCAGGATATGAGTGGCCCATGACCAAGCAATGTGTAGGGACGTACAGATATGACACGGTAATGCCTACGTATAGGTACCCCTACGATAATGGTAGGTTAGGTTCAGAGGCCCTACTACAGAAAACGAAAACGATCGTTCGTTGAACGGATCGCGTATTTTTGCCCCATAAATCCCTCCTCTCATTTGTCCCTCCCGTGTTCAAATAATATCTCGTTCTCGTTTTCTCTGTAGTAGGACACGAGTAAATGTATACCTATCATTAATTAAAAACATTTCTTTCTTTCTATCATTTTACTATTTTAACCTGACGACAAAAGAGTTGCGAGTTGTTGTTGGCTGATTGAAGCCGGCCTGGGCACGGAGCGGAGTCTCCGGAGGGGCGCGGCGAGGTGTTCTTCCACGAGACTCCTCTTCTCCTGGTGGGGGGGCAGCGCCTGGCGTACATGCCTAGTGTTCTGAACGAGCCTGTCTCCGAATTTATGTTGGTCCTCCACCTGATGATGAGCCATCGCGGCTACTGGAACATTTTACAAGGTAAAGTTAGAAAAGCATTGTTAATTTTTATAAAAATCCAGACTACCTACAGTCCCACAAGGATCTTTTAAGGCCAAATTCGAAACTAATTGGCGTTTTTAATAAGGTGGCCCTTATACTACTTAAACATCGGTATTTGACGGCATTCGGGTCGGCGATCGCAGGGCGTAGCTCCTCGCTCCGGTGAATGACGCTCCAAAACCCATGAAACTTTAATTATTTGTGCACATGCAAAAATAAAAATAGATTTGGCGTTGAAAAAGTACCCAACTGTCGAGTTTCTTATAGGCTTCTTGCCCGTAGAAACCATCTTCCGAACCTAACCTTCAGATATATTTGTGCTCGGAGACGTAACTAAGAGTGCAAGTTCTTCATATTCTTGGTTAATGTGTGGTTAGAGAAAAATCTCAACTGCCAATATTAATTTTGTAAGAGAGGTAGGGCATAGCGAATCTTCGCTCGAATTGAGCCGCCCGTCCGGGGAAGGACCTCCACCCTATAGAATACCGCAGTCAAATGACCTCTGGGTCGTGTTTCTGCCGGTGAGTAGGGTTTCCGGAGCTCGTGGGGGGTTAGGGTTGGGCCGGCATGCGGTGGCAACTGACAGGTAACTGACCAGTTACTTGCCCGTTGTCACAGCGACTTGGGCTTCTCTTTCGCTTTCCATCAGGTGTAGGGAAGCCATTATGTCGAGCCACTATAAAAAAAAAAAAAATTATTCATTACACATTTAGTGGGATGTAAGGCAGCGGCCTATGAGGAATTCGCTCAAAGCCCACCTCACCTGCCTGTGGTGCATCCTGCTGAATAACAAACGAGGCGCTGGAAACCGACTGGTGGCGGTATAACCGTCACAATTGAAGGCGTAGCTAAGTAAATACCACAGGGCCGATGAAGTTTACCGTAAGCGAACAACTGGAAAGGCCTAATATCCAGCAGTGGACTTCTGGCTGGTGATGATGACACAATCCGATGAATTTGCCATGGGCATAGTATAATATCGAATGGTAGGTACGCCACAGTTAATGCTTATGTATTTCTTCTATTAAATTAAAATAACAATTATGTCTTACAACAAGAGCCAACGCGAAGATGATCAAGCAAAGTCTCGCCATGACTGTTCTGTCCACGGAAACTCGATGAGAAACGACGCAACAAATCTGCCTTATATAGGTAGATGTTTTGCTTAGCTACTAGGCATTAGGCTCTCTGTCTGGGATCCGAATTAAAGCTTGCGCAGACGAGGCATTTTTGTATGCGGAGTTTTTTGTCCTCTAAAATAGATCGCTTACAACGGGTATGGGGTAACGCAAACGAGGGATTAAAAAATACCGCGTACAAAAAATCCCCCTAACAACCAAGGACATGCAGGGATTATTTCTTGTTAAATGGCTACGATGATGGTCAGGGCGGCCTTGTCATCGTTGGGGGAGCGGATGGCTCTCACCCCTAGGTAAACTTAGTTACACACTAGGGGGAGTGGGTCTCGTACCTCGGGCTCAGGGCGTTGCTTGCTGGGAGGTTCCCTACGGACGATGTTTTGAGGAGAGGGTGGGCCGTTTGCGGGCCAATTTCGCGGTCGGGACTCGGAAGCTAAGGGACGTCTCTCTGACTGAATATCTGCTTCCATACTGCACTTATCATACATTTCCGGGCAACAAAATTCGCACACCGGAACTTTTATTCGCGCAGTGACATTTTTCTCCGCGCGGAGATTAGTCCGCCGTCTGCGCAGGCCATTATACTGACACACATGTATAACAAATCAGGATGGTATACGCTGGAAGCGCGTATCCAAAACCGGTCGTTTTATTTTTGTGCAAAGTTCATATAAGTAAGCAGTTAAGCCAAGGCTACCAAAAATTTACTAGATATTTCGCGAATCACACATGCCATCTTCGCCCTACTAGCAGAGCAACTACCTCCACCCTATGGAATACCGCAGGTAAATGACTTTTGGGTCGTGTTTCTGCCAGTGAGTTGGGTTTCCAGAGGTCGTGGGCATAGGCCTCTCCCAATGTTCGCCACAATGTTCGATCCTGTGCTACCAGCACTTGCCAGCCGTCCTGCGCAAATCGTCACTCCACCTGGCTTAAGGGCGTCCTACACTACGTTTGCCGAGACACGGTCTCTACTCCAGAACTCGAGTAAATGTATGTCATTAATTAAACAACTTTTCTTCTTTCTTTCTTTTATTTTACTTCTTTAACCTGACAAGAGTGTTGCGAGTTGCTCGTTGACTGCCGGCCTGGGCACGGAGCGGAGTCTCCGGAGCGGCGCGGCGAGGTGTTCTTCCACGAGACTCCTCTTCTCCTGGTGGGGGGGCAGCGCCTGGCGTACATGCCTAGTGTTCTGAACGAGCCTGTCTCCGAATTTATGTTGGTCCTCCACCTGATGATGAGCTATCGCGGCTACTGGAACATTTTAAAAGGCGGGGTAAGAGAAACATATATTTTTTAATCTAGACTAGGTACATACCCGCAAGGAACTTTTGGCATATGGCCAAATTTGGAACTAATGCTGCCCATATACTAAACGTAATCAAAATAATGTATCACTATCGTGGATTCTTTGTAGACCAATCGTCCCGTAAGCGTTTCAAATCGTCATCGGAAGGTAACTATACTACGCAAATTCTTGGTTAACGTATGGTCAGAGGAAAATCTCAACTGCCAATATTAATCCATTAACATTTAGTGGGATGTAAGGGAGCGCCCTATCAGGAATTCGCTACAAAGCCAACCTCACCTGCCCGTGGTGCTTCTGCCGAATAACAAACGAGGCGCTGGCAACCGACTGGTGGCGGTATAACCATCACAATTGAAGGCGTCGCTAAATACACAGGCGGAAGACGTTTACCGTAAGTGGCGAACATCTGGAGAGACCTATGTCCAGCAGTGGACTTCAATAGGCTGATAATGATGACACATTCCGATGGACTTTGCTATGGGCAAGTATAGTATCGAATGGTAGGTTCGCCACAGTTTATGCTTGTGTATTTCTTCTATTAAATTAAATAACAATTATGTCTTACCAACAAGAGCCAACGCGAAGATTATCAAGCAAAGTCTCGCCATGATAGTAACTGTTCTGTCCACGGAACACAGATGAGAAACGACGCAACAAATCTGCCTTATATAGGTAGATGTTTTGCTTACGCTACTAGGCACTAGGCATTCTGTCTGGGATCCGAATTAAAGCTTGCGCAGACGAGGCATTTTTGTATGCGGACTTTTTTTCCGCTAAAATAGGTCGCTTACAGCATCGAGTAACGCAAACGAGGGATTAAAAATACCGTGTACAAAAAATCCCCCCGAACAAACCAAGGATCATGCAGGGATTATTTTCTACGGCCTTATCGTCATCACCGGACTGTTGGGGGAGCGACAGGCCCTCACCCCAAGGTAAACTAAGCTACACAGCTAAGGGCGACCCCTAGTGGTTCTCGGACCTCGGCTTCGAGCGTTGCTGGGAGGGTCCCTATGGACGATGTTTTTGAGGAGAGGGGCGAGGCGGTAGCGGGCCGATTTAAGGACGTCTCTCTGACTGAATATCTGCTTCCATAGCCATACATAGTGCACTTCACATACATTTCCGGGCAACAAAATCGCACCACCGTGTGCGCTGAGTACACGGTGAATTTGACTGGCTCGGTGGCTCAATTGGTAGTGACCTCTGCCTTCTGAGCCAAGGTCGAGGGTTCGATCCCTACACATTACAAACATTTGTGTGCATGAACGTGTCTTGTTGTATTGGTCTGGGTGTTTTCTATGTATAATAAAAAAATTTAAAATAAGGAGCCTGGAAAAGCGACGGAAAATGCAGGATTTAAATAACTTACATAGGATTATATCCGGCTCAATGTCCACCACGCTCTTATCGGAGATTGGCCTAAGAGTGCCTAATAGGTCTTGCAGACGTGAGTGCCCCTTCTCACTTCCCTTATGCAATAACAATGTCTCCTCCCACAATCCCATTATAAGAATGTGTCGCGAATACAACTGCTTGGTGAGTCAAGTGGGAGACAAGCTCGACGTCTACAGTCATTCCATCGGAAAATGGAAATACATTTTGTCTGACATCAAATAGTGCTGCTTTTCATTAAATTTCTTGTTTTTTTTTTTTTTATTTGTAACTCTTGTTAATGTACCTATTAATAATTATAATGTATTGTCTGGTGATTAAGATAATTATCTAGCATATAATATAATTATAGTGTATGCCTGTCCAATTGGTTGCATTAGATATTGTCTAATGCAACCAACTGGTTATGGGTATTTTATGGATATTATATGCATTTATAGGTGTTATATATATATATTATATTTTTGTCTTTTATTAAAAATTGTTATCTATGTCGGACGTAGTCAAACATGCTGTTCACACATGTTGGTGGAGATGCAGCCTAACTTGTGTCGTATTAGCTTGTATCACTAAAACTGTAACTACTGTATGTCTGTTGTGTGTGTCAAATAAATAAATAAATAAATAAATAAATATGTATTTATTTACAAAAAAAAAATGTATCTAACTAAGTTTATCAGTTGTCTAGTACCCGTAGTACAAGCTTCGGCTTAGTTTTGGGAACTAGATGGCGCTGTGTGGCCCAGCGTGGCATGTCTTGGGTAAAAAAAAATTCCCCAGCGGAGTTTGTATCCGCGCAGCGTACAGGTAGGTCTACATTTTTCTCCGCGCGGAGATTAGTCCGCCGTCTGCGCAGGCCATTATACTGACACACATGTATAACAAACCAGGCTGATATACGCTGGAAGCGCGTATTCAAAACCGGTCAATTTTATTTTTGTGCAAAGCCCATTTACAGGTGTTAAGCCAAGGCTACCAAAAATTGGGTAGGTAATGATTATTCGCGAATTATGGTCATTCACGGTCATGCCATCGCGTCAAATGGCGCCCCACTACAGGGAACTACCTCCACCCTATTTAATACCGCAGCATTTATATGACCTCGGGATGTAAGGGAGCGGCCTATCATCTTTTCGCTTTAAGTCAACCTCACCTGCCCGTGGTGCATCCTGCCGAATAACAAACGAGGCGCTGGCAACCGACTGGTGGCGGTATAACCATCACAATTGGAGGCCGTAGCTAAATACCACAGACCGATGACGGGTAGCAGCGTCACCGAAGCGAGAAGCTACACTCTGCGATCGCCAACCCGCCTGCCCAGCGTGGCGATTATGGGTATATCCGAACAACTGGAGAGGCCTATGTCCAGCAGTGGACTGCGCTAGGCTGGTGATGATGATGATGATGAAATGACCTTCGGGTCGTGTTTCTGCTAGTGTCCGACACGAAACTGGTTTTCCGGCCGAAACCGTAACCGAACCTTCGGTTCGGACACTAGTTTCTGCCGGTAAGTGTTTTGAAAGACCCCTCTGGTCCAGACTGTAAGGAAAAGTCGTTACGACTTTATTTGTTTTAACATCGTGAACAATTATTTAATTAATTTGCAGAGACTAGGTACCATCAAACTTTTAAAATAATATCTATTAATTGCCCTGACCTTTGAACAGGTTATCATAAATTGTTATCTATGCACTTAGCTCACTCTATTTTGATGTATTCGTTTAATCTTTTTAAAAGGAGAAGCTGTCTTACATATACCTATCAACGTAAGTATATCTTAAACTAAAAGTGTTGAAAAAGCAGGGGTTCTTTATAACCTAAGGGAGCTCTAAAAAAAAGGAACAACTCAACTTACACGGATGATTGATTTAGGAACCCTTGCTTAGATAGGGTCAGATCAAAATTATGATATACTACGTATGTTTTTATACGACGAAGTTTGCGGGATACACACTACCCTTAAAACGGGAGGGCGGCACTAGGGCGCCGCCCTTTGAGGTGGGCCTCAAACTGGTGAAGAGGCAGGGAATCCCCACTAAAACCGGGACCGTCAGGCACTCTGCGGGTGCTGCCCAAGACCTTAGCTAGACTGGCTCCACGTTGATTCCGCTCTAGCCCATCCCTGGGCACTAACAAAAGGAACTTTTCAAATTATTCTAAATGCTAGAAGTCTTAGTCACGATTGGACAATCATTTTGCAAATGCTAGAAAGATATTAGTATAAGAGCAAAACAAACTAGTGGATACTAGTAGAACCAGTTTTGAAGTTTTGTTATCACGTTATCACATACTACTTTTATACTTATAATAAATAATAAATCTGTAGAGAGGTCAATTCTGTACATTAAATATATTTTCAAGATAACTATCAGGGGGTGATTAGTAATCAATACTTATGCCAAAAATGCAATCAGTAAAATTGTGGTCTGTACTAAGTTTTATTTCCTGATATTCCCTTAGTCGTTTTCTACGACCACGGGAAGAGATGGGGTGGTCCAATTTCAATCTGAAAACCACAGACTACTTACTCATACAGTTTACGGTAATAGCAACATAATATCTTGATCAAACTAGACCTTGCACTTGAATAAAACATAATTGTGTGTCATGATGTCACTTAACATAATCGGGTCGTTAGGATTCTACACAAATGTGGAAACAAGAGTTGTGTTCCGAGAACATTTTTTACGTTCCGTAACCAGATGGTAAAAACGGAACCCTATTAATGGGGATGTAAGAGAGCGACCCATCATCTTTTCTCTCCAAGCCACCCTCACCTACCGGTACAACCTGTCGAATAACAAACGAGGCGCTGGCAACCGACTGGTGGCGTAGCCACCACAATTGAAGGCGTAACTAAATACCACAGGCCGACGGGCAGCAGCGTTAACGGAGCGAAAAGCTACGCCCTGAGATCGCCAACCCACGCCTATGTCCAGCAGTGGACTGCGATAAGTTGATGATCATGATGATTAATAAGACTTCGCTCCGGATGATAGGTAGACATTTGAAACTTCCACAAAATATTATGTATTTGTGTAGATACCTACTAAAAATAAAATATTTAGGGGGCTCCTATACAACAAACGTGATTTTATTTGTCGCTTTTTGTCCGATATTAAATTCAGTTTAACAAGTAAACGCTTCACTTGATAATGAAGAGAAACTACCATTAACTTGATAATACGGACGGAACCCTGTGTGCGCGAGGCCCACTCGCTTTTTGCCGGGGTTTTTTAAATGAAATATGCTCGTGTACACATATCAAGCAACACAAACATGATGTGTGTCCGTATGTATTTTTTTAACTGACTAGCCACCCAACCTTGGTTCGCTTTGGTATATCTTCAATACTTATAATAAATCTGTAGGGAGGTCAATTCTGTACATGAAATATATTTTCAAAATCACTATCAGTGATTGATACTGATGCCAAAAATGCAATCAGTAACATTTTTGTCTGTATGTTCGTTATAGAAAAAAAAAAACTGGACGGATTTTGACGAATGTGGATACAATTATTCTTAATACTCCTGGGCAGGTAATAGTATACTTTTCATCACGCTACAATCAATAGGAGCAGAGCAGTGATGGGAAGTGTTGGGAAAATGGGAGTAATTTTTACGAAAACGACTGCATGGAATTAAATGCGGTTTTCACCAATGTATTGCTAGAAATCCAACTTAAAATTTAGGTACCATTTTTTTTTTTTTTTTTATATTGGCTCGACATAATGGCTTCCCTACGCCTGATGGAAAGCGAAAGAGAGGCCCAAGTCGCTGTGACAACTGGCAAGTAACTGGTCAGTTACCTGTCAGTTGCCACTGCCATTCCGGCCCAACCCTAACCCCCCACGAGCTCCGGACACCCTACTCACCAGCAGAAACACGACCCGAAGGTCATTTGGCTGCGGTATTTTATAGGGTGGAGGTCCTTCCCCGGACGGGCAGCTCAATTCGAGCGAAAATTCGCTATGCCCTACCTCTCTTAAAACTATATTAATTATACTCTTTATTGTACAAACACAGACACTACAGGAAAACATATCACAAACAAAACATAGTTCAGATCACTATTGTTTCAAGTGGTTTATCATTTGTTCAGCCGTTAGAAGTAAATAAAAAATATCTGCCACTACTTAACTTTGTACGAATACACGTGTTATGTATATTAAGTAATTCATTCCTTTGTAAACATAATTGTTTAGGTTTTGAAATAGGCAGATAAAAAGTTTTTTTTTTATATTTCAAGATATTCGGTATCGCAGTGTGCTGGGAAATCATCCTGCTTACGTTCTGTTGGAGAAAGGCGAAAATTATTTGTGACCATAAAATATATTATTTAGGTAGGCCATGATCAAGTTTACGGCCGAGTGAACAATTTAAATGTAAAATGACGTCTATAAGTGTATTAATTAATACACAGTTAAAAATAAATAAAAACTTGTTTGAATTTATAAAATAAATTAGGATCTGGTTTGAGTTGTTATCAAACAAATTATTATTGACGCGGAGAATGTCAGAGTGTTGTACACACAGGCACAATTACAGGTTACGAAAAATTTACAAAATTATTCCATAGATAATTTGGATTCCATGGTGTCGTAGAAGACGATTAAGGGAATATCAAGCAAGTCCAGTGTTTACCTGGGGACAAATAAAACCTACTGAACCCGAGATGGCGTAAAGATGTGACGAAGCTCCCCAAACGCTGCCCAGTCCAATCGAATTCTTTCTCGAAGTTATTTCTACTAAGTATATTATCAATATACCTATGTACCTACACCTGTTTAATCCGGATTCGGATCTTACCATTTTGCAGAATATATCTACATAATATGTAGATTATAATATTCCGTGAAATTAACAAACATTTATTTTATTGGCTATACAAAAGCATTCGATATTCTGACTCCTGGCTACAAAGTTAGTGCCATGGCAACGCATACACATTATAATGGGTATATAATGGGTATATACCTACCTAAATGTATACTACAACAATAAAAGAACTGTGTCTGTCCATAGATATTAATCATCTACATACATACTCACTTTTTCCCGTCCGGATGAAGAATTAGGTTTCAGTAGGTTTTATTTGTACCCAGGTAAACGCTGCACGCTGATGCATGTTTCCTAAAATTCCCTTGGTCGTCTTTTACGATCCCCACGCGTTGAGATAGGCTGGGTGGGTGCTAGGTCCAACGTAAGTACAATTACCTACGTTGATCCGGAAATCGATTATTGCTACTCGTGATCTGCTCTTCACAATTTGGAATCGACAACGAGGCATCATTATTAAAGACCACGCGAGCGAAGTCGAAGGAAGCAGCTAAGCTTCGAATAAAAGCGTCTTTAACCCATTGTCATTTATATTTCGTATTATTACGTCAGCTACCAGTAATCCACATTACATATTTGCGTAAATAATTCTAACCAATTATCGTGAGTAATATTTTAACATTTAAAGAACAATTATTTACTCAAATGTCAAATGCCAAAAAATTGTTGAAGTGTGACATCATAATAATCTTTATTCGTACCTATACCTACATAGGTTTTTGAAAAACACTTCACAAATAGACAATCTATCACCGACCGATTCGGAAAACAGTCCAGAAGAAACTCATGTACCTTAGTTGGTCTTTTAATATCAATATTATTTATGGCTATATGACTATGCCATAATATATGACTATGACTGGCTCGGTGGCTCAATTGATAGTAATCTCTGCCTTCTGAGCCAAGGGTCGTGGGTTCGATCCCCACACATTACAAACATTTGTGTGCATGAACATGTCTGTATTGGTCTGGGTGTTTTCTATGTATAATATGTATTTATTTACAAAAAAAATGTATCTAAGTATGTTTATCAGTTGTCTAATACCCATAGTACAAGCTTCGGCTTAGTTTGGGGCTAGGTGGCGCTGTGTGGCCCAGCGTGGCATGTCTTGGGTTATTAATTAATTTATTATTTATAAACACTACACGTACACGTTCCTGCCCCGTGCCAGTAAGTCATGGAATGCCCTTCCAGCTGATGTGTTTCCTTCCTCTTACAATCCTGGGTTCTTTATGCGGGACGTGAAACGGCATCTCAGTGGGCCTTCGGGGTGAGGGCGACAGGCGCGGTGGGTTTGCCCTACCTAATGTGCCTGTCGACCTAACATTTGGACCTCACGACCGCTTACCATCAGGTGGGGAGATGTCGTCCTGAACGCTCTTTTATAAAAAAAAAAACACTATTAGTCATTATAAACATGGTAAGAATAATGGCATCATAATACAATACCCTAATTATGGAATATTACCTAGTGCAAGTCTGAAGTCTGAATAGGTAAAGATATTTCAGTTTAAGTCGTATTTTGAATTGAAGAACCTGTAAAACAAGTTTACCATTATCTAACTAGTTTATATTATAAATAATTACCGATAAATTATTCTGTATGTTAGAAACTTATTAACAAGAGTGTACAAGTACCTACCTATAGACACGATTAAAAACAAAATGTTACATTATTATCAATGGAAAACCATTTAGGTCGTTACATAAAAGATATCTTATACGTAGGTATGTATTTAAATTTTCGTACCTTTTGAATTAAACCTTGTAGTATGTTAACTGACATTACTATGAATAAATTATTTGAAATAAATGTTGTATAATAATTAGGTCTGTTAGATAAAAAGATACACACACGTTTCTTGTCGATAATTTATTTTCTAGAATGTTACCTTCTAGACCATCGATAGATTCGTACAGTGACGGATAAAGAATACAAATCGCTCATCTTCTCGTAGATGTCGTAAGAGTCGACTAGTGTCTTGAGATTTCAGATTTTCCGATGCCGATGCCGATGGTACGGTTTACCCTATATGGCTGGTGACCACTGCACCTGTACTCGGCGAAATACCTGTGAAGTGGCTCTGGTTTAAAACTAGTGATTTTCTATATGTTGAGCAGATTTTTAAGTTATATAAACAAAAAAAAAACATTCAAATCCCTAAATTGCTGTTACGTTCAGTAATTTCTAAGATTAGGTAACAGCATTTTTTTTTATATTTTTATAAAAATATTCATTGTGCCTACACATATTTTTTATTTACTATGTCCCTACTTATTGATTAAATTGCCATCAGGCGAATCGCAGTCAAGCGCAAACTCATTTTGAATAAAAAAAACTTCTAATTTATAAACGTTTAGTTATTATTATTTTTTAATATAAAAAAACATTCGTATCAAGCGTACGGATCCCTAACTAGTTAAGGCATATGAAGGTAGGTAAGTTCGACGAGTACTTAAATGATCTATGGCGAGTGTCTGACCTGCGTCTGCGCAGGCTCAGTGCAGGCAAGGTCTCGGTCGACGCGACTCGATCTTGGAGAAAGCATTCCGTTTTATTTTAAATTTTTAAATAAATTTGGCAGTATTTTCTGATACGTAAATAATTTTTAAAAAAATTTGGAAGTCACAAAAAAAACTTCCCAATTTAAAAAATAATACGTTTAGTTCATGATATTATAAAATTCGTAACTGTTTTACTTTCCTTTGTTTTATTAATAGTAATTTTAATTCGAGTATAGGTATTTTGACGAATTTTGTTAAGAGAATTACAGAAAAGCTATATTTTTTGTGATGTGGGTAGATAAAGCTATGGTAAGTACTTTTTCTTCTTTTGTTAAATTCAAATACAAATTTTTTTTTTCAAAAAATTTTCTTTGATCTTCTAGATTCTAAGTTATGTCGTGAATAAATAATTTATAATCTATATTCTTGTTTGTAAATTTTCACAACTGCTTAGTCTTTGTAGCGTATTTCGAAGTTATATTTTCACGTTACTTTGATGTTTAATAAGTTATAAATAAGTAGCTTTCGTGGATTCCATGAAATCTCGTCTTCCCGAAGGCAAGTTTCAAGTCGTCGTCTGTAGATTCGTACCTACCTACCCGCCAAACAATCCTGTTAACTTATAAAACTTCTAGCTGTGCCCGCGACTTCGTCCACGTGGAATATACTTATAATAGAACTAGCCGTGCTCGCGACTTCATCCGCGTCGAATAGTTATTTTTTCCCCGTTTTTTTTACATTTTCCATTATTTCTTCGCTCCTAATAGTTGCAGCGTGATGTTATATAGCCTAAAGCCTTCCTCGATAAATGGTCTATTTAACACAAAACGAATTTTTCAATTCGGACCACTAGTTCCTGAGATTAGCGCGTTCAAACAAACAAACTCTTCAGCTTTATAATATTAGTTATAGTTATTAGTTAAGAAGAGTTTCATCCCCTTGTGTCGCAGTCATCTGGTTGAATCTGCTATTCAATTGAATGACTAGCGCGTTCATTGAATGACGACATTTAATTGAATGTCTAAAGGACAACTCGTCAAGTTATTGAATGAAACGTTCAACGTCTTGACTGAACGTCATTTTAGCATAGTCGTTGAATGGGTAAAAGCCGACTGTTTAATATTTAGTTTTTAATTTTTCTTTAAAAGTATCCGGAGGCGGTGTATTAATAGGTAAATCCATGCTGTCACACTATTTTATTACGTATAAGTCAGTTTAAAGTAAATCTAATCAAAAAAATATCAACACTCAGGTGATCATGTTCGACGCCATATTTGTTTTAGTGACTACTAACGCCGCGCGGGAAAAAAATGAACTAAATTACAATCACTTGACTGCTTTTACGTCCGCTCTTTTCAAAGAGCTATGTTTCAATCCGCTACTTAGTTGGACGTTAAGTGACGCGTGTTTAGTCAACGTTCGGTCTAGTCATTCAATTGAATGTCGTCATTCAATGAACGCGCTAGCGATTCAATTGAATAGGAGATTCAACCAGATGACTGCGACAGATAGATCACTATGTGAGTCAGTCAGTCACCTTTGAGTTATTCATAATATTAAGATACTGGTACATGTTTAACCTTACTACTTAAGTGTTGATCGATCAACATTACCTACCTAAGATTGTTAATTCATCGACTGATAACTCCTGCATATCTCTAATCGATTTCTGATTGATACATAAGTTACTTACTTAATTGTTGTATTTAAAAATGTGTGTAATATAACCGTAAACTAATCAGATTTCAATTAATTAAAGATTTTGTGTAACCACAATATTAATAATCCATAAGAAGACATTACATTTACTTGTAGGTGTACCTAGGTACCTAAATTTAACGTTTTGTCTTATCAAAATCAAATCAAATCAAAAAAATTTTTATTTACATTTATCATTTTATACTTCTTTTGTTCCGGTGGCAACTAAAAGGTAACTGACCAGTTACTTGCCCGTTGTCACAGCAACTTGGGCTCGTCTTTCGCTCTCCATCAAGCGTAGGGAAGCCATTATGTCGAGCCACTATAAAAAAAAAAGTGTGGCGCGGTAAAGAAACTCAGCTGCAGGCAGATTTACCGAACAAGCTGCATCCTAGTGTAATGTGTAACTTTCGTCAGCAGATGTGGCCTGTGGTGGCGTGTGCCTTGCTCAGCTCGGCAGTGGCCGCTCAGGACCTGCTCCAGTCTTTGTCCCGAGGCCTGCAGAAGGAAATCGTGGCCGCCAAGGCTCCCGTGGTGGAAACTGTCGCCACCATCGGGTCTAGTCAATGTGAGTGAGCTATACTTTGTAGTAGGACAGCTAAATCTGGGCCAAAGATGGTCTGAATCATCAAAAATGGTCAAAAAACTACAAAATTGTCGATTTGTCGCACTTGTACTGTTGAGTCCTCCTATTCTAAATCCAAAAACCACACATCACATAGCATAATAAGTACTTAAGCTAGTAAATTATATAAATACTAAGAGCTGTGCCCGTGACTTCGTCCGCGTGGAATAGAGTTTCATCACCTTTTTTATCCCCTTGGGAGTAGAATTGATCCTTTCTTAGCGGATGCCTACGTCATAACATCTACCTGAATAACTTTCGGCCAGATCCGTCCAGTGGTTCGGACTATGCGTTGATAGATCACTATATCTGTCAGTCACCTTTGAATTATATATTCTGAATTATACTTATACATATATTTAAGATAATAAGAATGTTTGTGTTCTCCTGTACAGGCTCTAACGTGAAGAAACTGATCGGCGTGGACTACGAGCAGATAGCGGGCGCCAAGGAGCCGGACCTGAACCAGCTCTCGCTCAAATACGTCACGCCGTAAGTGTGCTTACAGTATTCATCATCATCATCATAGCAGTCCACAGCTGGTCGTGACCTAACCACGAAACGCGCCAACCTGCTTGATCAGCAGCCCCACTCTTTTGTTTCATTGGTAGTGAACGTTATAATAATGTCACATACTTCACGCTAAGAAAGAAAGAAAGAAAACTGGTTTATTTTTACACTTGTTCTAAACACATAGTAAATGCAAACATGTAGAGTACCAAAAAGGAGACACATTTGGCTACAGTACGCAATGCAAAAATTAACAATTAGTATAATTATATTGACGATAAGACAATAATAGCTATACCTATTACTAGAGAAAGTAGAACTTCAAAAAAGTAGAACAAGTAGGTAAGTACTCGTACAATCTAACAGATAAGTGTTGGGGTCTCACCGCACTATATGGTAATTTTTCATGTCAAACCTTTTCTATTTATCTTTTAAATTTAATGGCGACTCTCAACCTACGTAGGTATAACTTTTATCTCTTTCTATCTAATGAGGCGGGTCAGCGATCACAGGGCTCCTCGCTCCGGTGATGCTGCTACCCTTCATCGGTCTGTGGTATTTAGCTACGCTTTCAAATGTGATGGTTATACCGCCACCAGTCGGTTGCCAGCGCCTCGTTTGTTATTTGGCAGGATACACCACGAGCACGTGAGGGTGGCTTGGAGCGCGAAAAGATGATAGGTTGCTCCCTTACATTCCTACACAGGGAGAGATACAGTATGTAAGCCATGAGGCTTATACCGCAGAGCGCAACGACGTAGGAACAGACTTGTCCCTACGAAAAGTGGAAGTACTTCCGCCGAGCTAGGTGATCGTGCTCGGGGACCGCGGTCCGATGGACCATCTTGGTTTTTCGTATATAAGTATAGCGAGTCGTGATGAAAACTTCGTATGCGCATTGTAGGTCTTCCATACAATTTGTATGGAGCGATTTCATTTAGTATAGGCGCGGATTTTACGTCGCCATCTGTTGTTAGCTGGCGGAACTAGTGATTGCATGTTGTAGCGACGTGTAGGTTGTTGTAGCGGTGTGGAGATAGGTGTCGCTACACGTCGCTACAGACGTGACCCAAAGTGACCGTTCGCAGGAGCCTGAACATATCGTTCAACATCAACACGGTGAGCGAGGTGCTCCTGCAGCTGGGCCAGGCGAAGGGCGGGCAGCGGCAGCGGCTGGTCATCTTCGTGCACGGCTTCACGGACGACCCGACCAAGGCCTCCTTCGGGGACATCAGCGATGCCTTCGTCAAGAAAGGTACGCCTTGTTAATTTGTGACTGGCTCGATAGTTATCGATTTGGTAATACCCATAGACCAATATGTACAGACTGAAAGTAATAACCCTCTATGCCTCTTAAACTTTTTTTGCTTATAAATAAATAATAAAATAAATAAAGCAAATGTAGACATGCCACACGGGGCCACACATCGCTACCTAGCCCCAAACTAAGCCAAAGCTTGTACTGATACCTGATAGTTATTTTGAAAAAATATTTCATGTACAGAATTGACCTCTCTACAGATTTATTATAAGTATAGATAGATATGCATGATTTGCGTTAATGACATCTTAAAGAATGCCAATTACGGGATCATTGCAAACCAGACATATCTACAAGACAACCGATGATTGCTACTATTTACATAACTTGCTGCATACTTTATTTAGATTAATGACCGTAATTGTGAAGATCGGGTTTACTTATGTAAATAGACTCGTAAAGACATGTAGCCTTTATCAATAGTTCAGTAGTTCCAAGTAGCCTTGTATAGGTCGACCTGTTCGGGGTTAGACTCTATAAGCAAATACAAAGAGGAGACAGCCGTCGTATAGATATATGCTATAGATATAAGAGAGGTAGGGCATAGCATAGCGAATCTTCGCTTGAAATGAGCCGCCCGCCTCGGGAAGTACCTCCAGCCTATAGAATACTGCAGCCAAATGACCTCTGGGTCGTGTTTCTGCTGGTGAGTAGGGTTTCCGGAGCCCGTGGGGTGTGTGCTGCATCGGCAGCCCGGTTAGGGTTGGGCAACGCGCCTGTGATACCCCTGGTGTTGCAGGGGCGTCCATAGGCTGCGGTAACCGCTTAACATCAGACGAGCCGTACGGCCTATGACAAACAAGCCTACGCTTGTTTTCCCATCTTAGTGGTACCTACATTACATATATAAAAAAGCACTGTGATTCCCGAATGAATCCTGACGTAACCACTGCAACATCATGAATGGGCGTGGCCTTTTGGTCTGCTCGTGTAGCTGCCGGTGTTCGGACTTGCATGCAGCTATGTACCTATTCAATTATTTTGTAAGCAATGCACCATCTGGCATACTGTCAAGATGAAGAACCATAAAAGTTTCAAAATGCCTGGAAATTATATAGTTAGATAGATAAACTTTACCTACTTATTCGAGCAACTAAAGATAATGGTTCATAGTTAGTTATGGTTTGTAGTTAGTTCCATAACACAGCGCAGTACTTTTAAATCAGATTACTTGTACTTACGTATACCTATAATAGGGAAGGAATCATCGGTGACCTTCGAATGCGTTTGCCATTCAGTGAAGACGCCGGACACGCGAAGATACAATTACGATAAAGATGCAATCCGCTGTGTTTATCTTATTGCCAATGATGGGACGCAATTTTATGAATTACCGAGATACCTACGCAGTCAAGTGAATAGATACAATGCACGATTAGACCGTATGGTTTCCAGATTTTAGTTAACCACCTCATCGCATGGGTGTCGTAGATAGAAGTCAACATGGAATATCAGGAAACAGGCAGCAGCGGTTACCTGGGTACAAAAAAACCTACTGCAGTCACCAAGGCGGGTTGGCCAAGCGTGGTGACAAAGGCGGATCCCTTCAAATGACAATTGTCATTGGGGGAGGCCAATGTCCAACAGTGGACGTTCACAGGCTGATGGTGATCATCCATCTCACACACTTAAACATTAAGATTTTTTTATGCAAATGAGATGTCTGATGGTAAGTCAACACCGGCCATGGACACCCGCAACATTGAACGTTCATGAACATGTCTGTATTGGGATGGGTGTTAACTATGTATCTTATTTATTTATTTACAAAAAAAATGTATCTAAATAAGTTTAGGAGTTGTCTAATACCTAGGGTTGCCATCACCTAAATTGCCGGTGCCGAATAACACCACAAAAATACCGGACATTTGGGCGAAATATGGTCTTTTCCCCGGACACTTCAGAATTTCTTCATTCATTTTTTTATTATTTTGCCGTGCTTCCCTGATTGTGGATTTATCGCTTATCTATAAGAATTTAACTTTTCGATTTCAAATGTGTCCGGATTTCACCCGGCCACTTTTAAAAGCCCCGGCCGGATGGCTACTACTAGTACCCACAGTACAACTTCGGCTTAGTTTGGGGCTAGATAGCAATGTGTGGCCCAGCGTGCCGTTATTTATATTACTTACATACTAATCAGATATCTGGATGAAATAAAATATCAGTGCAATAATAAAGCCTCCTGTTAGGCTAATCTCACTGGCAATTTTTTAATGAGTAGCGCTTGACTTGCCTGAGCCTACTACGGAGCTATACCAGATAAATATAGATACCAGAAAAGGTAGCATTACCTTCAAGGTATTGGCAGTAAGCTTGTCTTCAAAACAACTAAAGATAAACAGATGTAGATAAGGAAGGAAAAATCGAGATAGCTTCACGGAACTCCATTAATCGGAGACGCCCTTGCACTTTATGATCCGAAATATTCCGCGGAGTGGAGAGGTCAATTGTAAAAGCTTAATGTGAATAATGTTACGATTAAGGAATCTCTGCGATAAACCCGCCTACATCGTCGTATGTACCTACCTATGTGTGTAATCATTTTTTCGTGAGTGATTTATTTTTTGTGTCACTCTTAAAATGCATCAAATGCCTATCGCAGTCTACTGCTGGACATAGGCCTCTCCAGGTGTGCGCAACAATATTAGGTAAAATAACATGAGATTCAATTTCTGTTCAGTAAAGTTTAGAACAAAACATTTCTTTGAACTAAATGACGATTTCCATTTTATTTACATAGGAGTAGGTATGATAATAATAGTAACTACTTAGGTAAATTAGCATCAAGCATACTCGTATTATGCATAATGCTAATTTAGTTAATGTGTCAGCTTTATAAAAGGAAGCTAAGCTATAATTACTTTAATTTATGGCATCTTTTAAGAACAGATTTAATTTCAATATTATAAACAGGAAAATTTGTTTGTTGATAACGGAATATTTATAAACTATTATAAATCTACATTCTGATTAGGTAAGTGTATAGGTAACATGTATATCTACAATATTATGAGACGTCACATGTTTGGTTAAGAAAACGTGTTTATTAACCGTATACCTATTTCCGAAGTGACAGGTAAACCCGTCTATTATTAAATGTAAATAAATGATGTAAACAGTAAACAATCGTAGAGCGCCATTGACCATCCAGTTCCCACCGGGGTCACAAACTGGTTTAGTTGTTACACGACCAATTAATGCATCATTGGATTTTCTAAGAACCATGCGGTTTTGCATGGCGTTGTACTTGAGATTATTATAATCAGCTGGGTTAGTAAGAAACCCAGCTGGCCACAATGCCTCCGGAAAGATTTCCTTCGGAAGCTACCCGCTAGCTATCGAATCGAACAATCTGAATTTTATACAGCGGTAATGTCCTGCCGAATAACAAACGAGGCTCTGACAACTGGTTGGTGGCGGCATAACCATCACGGTTCAAGACGTAGCTAAATACCACAGGCCCTGCGATCACAAACTCGCCTGCCCAGTGTGGCTATTACGGGTAAAGCTTCCAGGTGTTGGCCCAAAGTGGCGATCAACTGGAGAGGCCTATGTCCAGCAGTTGACTGTGTAGGAACATACTTATCCTTGTGAAAAGTGGAAGTACTTCCGCAGTGCTAGGTGATAGTGCTCAGGGACCGCGGTCCAATGGACCATCTTGGTTTTTCGTATATACCTATAGCCAGTCGTGATGAAAACTTCGTATGTGCGTTGTAGCCTTTCTTGTAGCTCTAACATAGAACTTGTATGGAGCAATTTCGTTCAGTATGAAGATAGTTTGGAGCCGGGGTACATCGCCATCTGTTGCTACCAAGCGGAACTAATCGTTGTATATTGTAGCGATGTGGAAGTAGATGTCGCTACAGCTCCAATAGGTCGATGATGGTAAATTGGTAAATAAATAATAATAATAACCCAAGACATGCCACGCTGGGCCACACAGCGCCATCTAGCCCCAAACTAAGCCGAAGCTTGTACTATGGGTACTAGACAACTGATAAACTTACTTAGATACTTTTTTTTCTTTTTGTAAATAAGTACATATTATACATAGAAAACACCCAGACCAATACAAACAGACATGTTCATGCACACAAATGTTTGTAATGTGTTGGGATCGAACCCACGATCCTTGGCTCAGAAGGCAGAGGTCACTACCAATTGAGCCACCGAGCCAGTCAAATGAGTACCTATTCTATTGTATTTCAGGCTTTTACAACGTGCTGGCCCTGGACGGCAGCTCGCTGATCCGCTGGCTGTACCTGCGCTCCACCACCTACGTCCGCTTCATGGGAGAGAAGCTGGGCTCCATAATCGCTAAAACCGTCGAAGGTACGTCACATTTTTGGCCTGATAGAAAGCAAAAGAGAAGCCCAAGTCGCAGTGACAACGGGCAAGTAACCGATTAGTTACCTCAGTTGCCACCACCATGCCGGCCCAACCCTAACCCCTGGCTACCGCTGTCTCAGCGACCGTAGAGAATCTTGGCTTACGACACAACATGACGCCATTCTTCCCTATCTTGAGCCAGCTCAGACCAGAAGTAGGTTCTTTTCCACTTAGTCACTCCAGCGGTACCTGGGACGCCCAACTGGGTGTCGTCCCATGTAAGCTCGCTTCACTGCCCGATCTGCCTCCATCCTCTTCACGTGCCGAAACCAAAATGGATAAGGTACCTACGTAACCCTGCAAGGGCATACCAAAGTCTAAGAAGTGTACAACTTATTGTATTACTACGAGTATACTACTTGCACATAATCTTCTAAAGGCATTGTTCCATTCTCAGCACATATCTGAATACTATAAGGGAGCGACCTATCATCTTTTCGCTCCAAGCCAACCTCACCTGCCTTGTGGTGCATCCTGCCGAATAACAAACGAGGCGCTGTATAATTGAAGGCGTAGCTAAATACAGCAGCGTCACTGAAGCGAGAAGCTACGCCCTGCGATCGCCAACCCGCCTGCCAGCGTGGCGATTATGGGTATATCCTCCAGATGGCCCTAAGACAACTGGAATGGATGAAATCCAGCAGTGGACTGCGATAGGCTGATGATGATATTCTGAGTACTGATTAGAGAAGGTGACGAGCAAAGCTTCAAATACAGTAGCATCACCGGAGCGACAAGCTACGCCTGCCAGCGTGGCGATTATAGGTATATCCTCCAGATGGCCCTGTAGAAATGAGACACTCGAAAGACACTTCTCATCTCACTGTATATATTTACTTTACTATAATAATCACTTCATCACTTCACTTCAATCACTTCAATTGCTATACTGGAGGCAGGACGACGTTGCCAATGTCGGCGGGGGCCTTATACTAGAAGAAAATCACAACGCCCCCGCGATGTATCAGACAGGCAACGCCATCTGTGACCTAATCGACGTCAACCGAAGTTTAAATACCTTCGGTTGACGTTCGATGTTCAAACAGGCCCTAAGACAACTGGAAAGGCCTATGTCCAGCAGCAGTTAGAGAAAGTGACTAGCAAAGCTCAATTCCAGCCGGCTTCGACCCCGCCTACCTGCACATCGTGGGGCACAGTCTCGGCGCGCACATCGCGGGCTTCACGGGCAAACAGTTCGCGGGGCTCTCGGGGCGCCGCGTCGGCCGCGTCACCGGCCTCGACCCCGCCGGGCCCTGCTTCACCACCGTGGAGCCTGACCTGAGGCTCAAGGCCACTGATGCGGACTTCGTGGACGTTATACACACCGACGGCGGAGTGTACGGCATGACGGAGCCCGTCGGTAAGGAACTGACACTTTTCTTTAACGTCTTCAAAATATAGAAGTCCCTATGTTCGCCTAATGATCTAATAAGTAACACTAAGGTGGCAAACAAGCCCTACGACCGTCTGATGTTAACCGGTTAACGCAGTATCACATGCGCGTTGAAAGTAAGAAAAAAAAAGATTTTTGTGACACATTGTAGGCTTAGTTTAGTTATTCTAAACACATTTAATCTACCAAGAGCCAATAAATAGATTAATAACCTAAGACACGCCGCGCTGGGCCACACAACGCCATCTAGTTCCAAACTTAACTAAAGCTTGTACTAAGGGTAGGTACTCAAGCACTGGTAAAGTTTAATAAATAAATATTATACCTCCTGTTGGCCTTCAGAAGTCTAATTTTTAATGTTTTAAAAATAAGAACTAAGATGACTCATTTAATAATCATTTATATTCGCCATTTACGCACAAATACAACACTTCCACCGATTATAGGTATCTAAGCCTCCGGATTGTCGCCCAAAATTGCGAACAACTGGAGAGGCCTATGTCCAGCAGTTGCGATAGGCTGATGATGATTAAATTTTTTGTAGAGTAGATATCAAAAAAAAAAAAAAAAAAAAAAATCAAAAATCTTTATTTCAACAACTTACAAGATTTTCTATACAGTGGTAGGAATCTCCTTTTAAGCAAGAAAATGCTTGTGTTAGGAGATTCCGCTCTTCCATAATGATACAGTTGTGACAACGAATATTATATACACAGCAGGCATAAACACAAAAGAAAAAAAAAGAAAAACATTGTTAAGATCTTGATTAGTGTGTGGTGAGTGTGTGTGTGTGTATGTGTAGTGTGTGTGTGAGTGTGTGTGGATGGTGTGTGTGCGCGCGTGTGCTTCTGTAAATTTCAGTAAGTATGATATGATTGTTACTTAGCCCTACGACATGGATATCTTGGGATCGAAAAGGTCCTTACTTATTATGTTTAGGCACCCCCGACTAACGTGTAATAGTTAAATAAACGTACAAATGATGTCATTTAGATATTCATTAGATATTCAATTTCATTGTACGTTTTATTCTTGAGCCAGTCAGTAACTCTTTTTTTACATTCGAAGTGACTCAAAGAGTAGACATTTATCTGTTTGTGTATACTGTTGTATAGGTATACTGCTCGGCTTGCAAACTGTCTTTTGGCAAATTTGGTCTTAACAATAACAGGTTCTGCAACATTATGACTCCTTCTTTTTGTGAGTTTTTCTTTAACGTATGGGATACTTTTGTGTTTTCTTAGGACTACATGCAACACATATAATTTTCTAACAGTGAGAACGTCCGATATCAGATATAGTTCTTCCGTGGGAAATCTAAAGGGCTTACAGAACATTACTTTTAAAAGGGACCTCTGTGCCCTTTCTAGTTCCAAGAATTTAGTTTTCGTCGCCCCTCCCCATACTGGTAAACAGTAGGTTATGATTGATTGGGCCAGGGAGATGTAAATTTGGTGCAGGAGACTTTTTGTTGTAATCTTAACTAATATTATAAAGCTGAAGAGTTTGTTAGTTTGTTTGTTTGTTTGAACGCGCTAATCTCAGGAACTACTGGTCCGATTTGAAAAATTCTTTTTGTGTTGAATAGACCATTTATCGAGGAAGGCTTTAGGCTATGTAACATAACGTTGCAACTATTAGGAGCGAAGAAATAATGGAAAATGTAAAAAAAAAACGGGGAAAAAATAACTATTCCACGCGGACGAAGTCGCGAGCACAGCTAGTGTGTCGTAAAGTTTTAAAAATCCACATAAGTTTGCGAATTCTATTTAAAATCATTTCCGTCTGCGAATGCCAGGACAAGCGTTGGTCTATGGTTATTCCAAGGTATTTAGTATCTGGGACCTTATTAATTTTTGTACACGTACAAGTTTGGTTAGGGTTATTGTCACACTTATGTATTTTGATTTCAAAGTCATCTTTTGGTTGTGTGCGTTCAGTCATTGTAAAACAGATATAGTTGGTCTTGCTGGTGTTTAGGGTCAATAGGTTTTCATTTAGCCAACTTGCTACTTTTACAAGACCTTTTTCAGTGATTCTACGTACGTCATCCCAAGTTTTAGCAGAGAACACCACCGCGGTATCGTCCGCATATGAAATGATACGTCCACCTTCAATAGACATGCCACTGAGGTTGTTTATGTAGATAAGGAAAAGCGTCGGCCCTAGGACACTTCCCTGTGGGACTCCGTATGTAATAATCTCTTCTGAACTGACAAAATCTCCTATTTTTACTTTTTGTTTGCGCTCGTGTAGGTAATCTTTAAGCAGTCTTAGAGGCAATCCCCTTATACCTATGTTCTCCAGCCTATGCAGAAGGATGGGGATAGACACTGTATCAAAAGCCTTTTTGAGGTCAAGTAGGACAGCCAAGCACCGGTCACCACGGTCTACTTTATCTATAACAGTTGATGCAAAGTCCAGGATTGCGTCCTCAGTTGACATGCCCTGTCGAAAACCAAATTGTGAGGGAGAGAGTATATTAAATTTAGACAAGAAGTTAATTATCCGTGTATTAATGAGTTTTTCTATAATTTTTGATATACATGTCAGTACCGAGATAGGTCTATAGTTCGAAGCATCAGCCTTATCCCCACCCTTATGCACAGGTGTAATAACTGCCTTTTTTAATGCATTGGGGAAAATTCCTTGCTCAAAACACAAATTAGCCAAGTGTGATATAATTGGAACTACTTCACGAGAGGCATATTTTAAGAAGCTAGTCGGAATGTTGTCCCAACCTGGAGCACTATCTGTCTTCAAGTTCATTAAAACGGTTTCAACTTCTTCAGGGTCAGTAGGTGAAAGAAGAAATGAATTAGACAGATTATAATTATTTTCATTTAACAAAGCCGACCGTTGCGTACCACTACTTGTTATGTTTTCAGCTAAATGTTTACCAATCTTTGAGAAGTATTTGTTTACATTATTAACAGATTCCTGTGGTGATCCAGCCGCTTCCAATAAATCTAGATTTTGTGTTTTTGGTAGGTTTCGCTGTGTTATAGAATTTATTGTGTTCCATAATTTTCTCGGGTGTTTGCAAGACTTGGATAACTGCTCGCGATCATAATTACGTTTGAGTTTTTTGATGAGGCTAATGCAGTGATTGCGATATCTTTTAAACGTTATTTTGAGGATCTCATTATGAGGGTCCTCTTTAAGTTTTCTTTGTAAATTGTTTCTATTTGTGATGCACCGTCGTAAGCCGAGAGTCATCCAAGGTTTAATAAGGCGATTTTTCTGAGGTATTATAGATATGACGGTATTTCTAGTTAGGCTGTTTTGTATTTCAGTAATTAGGTTATCTGTTAGTAGATTAGGATCAGCTAGTTTAAGCATTTCTCTCAAATTTTTAGACTTTAAGTCCTCGAGTGCTCGTTCTGAGTCAATGGTTATCTTGCTTTTTGTAGTTTTATGAATGCCTTTATGATTCGATATTTTAAGAAAAATCAAGAGGTGATCAGTTACAGTAGTATTAACAATGGCAACCTTCGCTTTTTTGTGTTCCGGCTGGAGTTTTATAATAAAATGGTCTAGACAATTTTGGCCTCTGGTAGGCAGAGTGTGCCCTGGAAGAAAGCCATGCATAGCCAACATATTAAGATAGTGTAATCTATTTGTGCGATCTTGCGAGTTCTCATTTTGTTTGTATATTAGATTAATGTTTATATCACCGGTAATTATTATATTTTTATAACGTGTAAGAGTATTTAAGTGAGTTTCTAGGGAATTAATAAAGTCTACTGCGTTAGAGTTAGAGGGTGAGCGATAAACACCTAAGACTATGAGATCTGGTAGTATACTAACCTGAAGACAGGATGCGTGGATTAGTTTAATCTCTTTAATTTTAGACTTGTGTGTATTTCTAATATAAGCAACTACACCATCAGCTTTATTTTGGTGATTTGTCGTTTGAAATGAATCATAACCATTCAAGAAAGGAATTGGCTTGTCAGGGTTTAGTCTACACTCGCTAAGGATAATCATGTCAAGTTTTGTGTTTAGGCTAGATAGGTTTAATTGAAGGTCATTAAAATTTGCATATATGCTTCTTATATTTTGCGAAACAATCGTAAAATCCGTCGTGTTGGCATTGATAAGACCAGACAGTTCTCCAATCTCACAGTTATATACTTGGGCTATTTTTGTATTATCTATTTCATTCATAGTGTATAGAGAGCTATTCATATTTAGGTAATGTCAAGTGTATGTGTACATTATCTAGAAAGTTGTTTTGTATGTTTGTGTGTGTTTTTGTTTGTGTGCTATGTGTATTTGTGTGTGTTACTGTATGTGTTTGTGTCTGTAAATTAATTAATTTATTAGTGTACAAGTTATAAATAGGGTAAGTTGTATTTTGTGCACATTGCGCAATAATGAGCATGATACTATCAGTTTGTGAGCACAATATTTGTATATCAAAAACTAGTCAGTCGTGTTGCAGTAGACTAGCAATCTGATTTTCGCCTTTAATGTGTATAATAGGTGTGTTTTCATTCTTTCTTACGTAAATCCTTCCGTAGGCAGACCAGCAAAACTTGTAGGACTTCGATTTGACAAGGTCTCGTGCGAGAAAATGTAGGCGAGCACCCTTGGCAGTCAGCTGTTCAGATACATATATTGGAGTGTATTCATTTGTTGTGAATCCGACATGCTTTGCACAGAGTTTTTCTTTGTGTTTAATGTTAAAGCTTTTTGTCATTTTCAGGAATTCAGTTTTTTGGATAGTAGACGCCATTTCAACAATTATTGGGCTGTTTTTTGTTTCGCGTTTACTCTGAACCCTGTAGATATCTTTAATATCAGTATCCAGAACATTGCAGCCTATGTTTTTTGATAGTTTTGTTACCATCTTTATTAAGTCCTCTTTAGATTCTTTGGTGATTTTAGGGACATTTTTAATTTCCAGGTTTGTTTTCCTAGTTCCTCTCTGGAGATCTTCAAGCTTATCTTCCAATAAAGTAATGTAATCTTTGTCTTTCTTCTTCTGGATTTCCATATCTTCAATTTTCTTTCTGAGTTCTTCATTTTGTGCTGTGAGAAGAGCCATACAGTTTTCTATATTGACGTTTGTGTTTTTTATTTCAATAAGTATCGGGTGGATCTTATTTATTTCCTCCTGCTGTTCCGCCAACAATGATGTCATCGTTGCCTTCATCTCTTCCTTAAAATCGCTCAGATCCGACTCATATTCAAGCCGTTCTCTGCTACGCTTAACCCGCTGATGCACATAGCCAGAGGATAAGGATCCCGCGATGTTCGTCTCTGATAATGATTTGTTCGTTTGGTCCATGTTAGGTAATAGGATATGATAAGTTATTAGCAGGTGTTACTTAGTACCGCAAATCAATCTTTATCCACTCAGAAAATGAACAAATATTCTCGTACTCACTGCGTCCGAAGATCGAAAGTACCGGGACAAAAGGAGCTCGTAGAGGTGTAGCTTCGTAGCACAGGTGAGTAGCCCGCAGACAGTGACGCAGGAAGAAGGGCGGGGCGTAGCGGCTTGTAGCATGCGACGAGGTACCAGGCGCGCAGAAACAGTACACCGGTCGGGTCCTTGGGTAGTGCACTCGTAGTTTGCTACGAGAATGGGCGGAGCTTCGTAGTTGAGGTATCGGGCGTAACGTAACCTCTCGTCGTTTATGCACTCCTATTTTCTCTTCGGAATTAATCACGTTAAAAGTTAATTTAATTTTTGAATTTAAAATAAATATGAATTTAGTGAAGACGTGCACTCCATGAGCGGTCCGGGGGGGAAGAGGAGATATATAGGTATACAACTTACTGCGGTCGCCAATCCGCCAGCCAAGCGTGGTGACTAGGGCAAATCCTCTCAAATTACAATCATCAAAGCCTTATGACCAGCAGTCGACGTTGTAGGCTTATATTAATAACAGCCCTGCCAATGGTTTGCCTTTATCAAACTCGCTCATCGGACCTCTCGTTCCAGGTCAAGTGGACTTCTTCCCGAACAGCGGCGCGCAGCAGCCGAACTGCCTGCTGGACACGTGCAGCCACAGCCGCGCCTGGGAGTACTTCGCGGAGTCCGTGCGCAAAGAGGACTCGTTCCCTGCCCTGCGCTGCGCCAGCTGGGACGCCTTCAAGAAACGCGCCTGCGATAACGATATCAGGTACCCACCTTCGGAATTTTGTTATCTGTGCACGAAGTTTTTTTTATTCCTGTTGGTTTTTTCTTTTTTTTATTATAAGAGCGTTCATGATGACCTCACTCCACCTGATGGTAAGCGGTCGTGAGGTCCAAATGTTATGTCGATAGGCACACCAGGGAAAACCCACCGCGCCTGTCGCCCTCACCCTGAAGGTCCACTGAGATGCCGTTTCACGCCCCGCCTATAGAACCCAGGATTGTAAGAGGAAGGAAACACATGAGTTGGAAGGGCATTCCATGACTGGCACGAGCCAGGAACGAGGAACTAAATCTCTTGGTGCCACTATTGTCTGAATGGTATGCGGATGACATCGCTGTCCAGCACGTGTTGTTCGGAAGAGGAAAGGAGAGGATGCGATTAGTTGGAATAACTCTTCGGAACATTCCCTATTGTAGAGACTGTAGAGATCACTAAGACTGGCAATGTCTCTAGATACGTTGATGTCACTTTCGGCGCAGCTAAAAGCAACGCGCTTTTATTCCCATCTATCCCCCTGGCGTTCGCCACTGCACTGGGGTGGAGGTTGGCATTAACAAATGGCTGTTGAAACCCACTTGTAAAAGAACGGCCTATCTCTCCAAGTCTTGTCAACCTTTCGCTCTTAGGGCTTGGGCCCTCACCTACCCGTGCTGGTGCATCCTGCCGAATAACGAACGAAACTTTAACAACCGACTGGTGACGGTTCCTATAACCATCACAATTACTAGCATACCACAGGTCGATGACGGGCAGCAGTCAGCGGAACGAGGGGCTACGCCTTACGATCGCTAAACCTCATGCCCAGCGTGGCGATTACATAGGTAAAGCCTCCAGACGTTTGCCCAAAGTGGGGAACAACTGGAGAGGCCTATGTCCAGCAGTGGACTGTAATAGGCTGATGATGATAATGATGATTGAATATTATTAAAGGAAATTAATATACCTAACCCATCAGCGTATATCATGACTTCATGAGCGATAAAAATAAGTTTGACAATGGCAAATAACAGTGAGACTCGTAAATGTAGTAGTAAATGTTGAAGCAGTTTCCTCAATAGATCCATTGTTTTAAGTCCTATGTTTTAATTGCTAGAGTATAGAACGTTTGGTAACCAACATACCTATCACAAGAAGGATCATTATACTCGTACTGCAAAACTGTAAATAAATACATATCTATACTAATATTATAAAGCTGAAGAGTTTGTTTGTTTGAACGCGTTAATCTCAGGAACTACTGGTCCGAATTTAAAAAAATCTTTGTGTTGAATAGACCATTTATCGAGGAAGGCTATATAACATCACGCTGCAACTATTAAGAGCAAAGAAATAATGGAAAATGTAAAAAAAAACGGGGAAAAAGTAACTATTCCACGCGAAGGAGTCGCGAGCACAGCTAGTTATACATATGCAGTGGGACCGATAATAAGGGCTAATGATGATGATACATATGAAATACTCAGACCAATACAAACAGATAATGTTCATGCACACAAGTGCTTATACTCTGCAGACGTAGCGTAGGTACTCTACGTCGTATCTACAATACTTTTCTCTGTTGCAGTTACATGGGTCTAGCGTGCAAGCCCGGCACAACAGGGCTGTACTACCTGCAGACCGGCGAGGACTCGCCCTACGGCCGCGGCGACCGCGGCATCAAGTTTGAGAACAACGAGGCCATTGTCAAGGGCATCTTCGGAAAGTAGACCACAGACAACATACATGGACGTAGAAAAATACCCGCATGCAACCTCATAATATAATATCTAATTCATTATCAAAAGCTTCAAATGTTATGTTATTTATAGAGAAAATTTAAGTTCGAATCAATTTAATTTTTTGTGAAAAGATTCGACTTCTGCTTGTTTAAAATGCTTGTTTTTCTCCTTGATGCAGTCAAGATTTTTAATTATAATTTACGTTTTTTTTTAATTACCTGCTAGCTAATCTCCTTTTGCTACGAAGCTCAACCTTCGAAACTTCCTGCTGTATTACTGTAATAGTCTGTAACCTGCTTGTGACGTAACTATTTATCTGTTAATTTTGTTTGATAAGCATAGAAATTCTTACAATTCTTTACGATTAAGACCTAAGTTATCCTTTTATGGCTGTGTGTTATATAATCATATATTTCTTTATAGAGTTTAACGAGTAATAGCCATCCTGTTTTGCCATATTTCATATAAAGTACAAACTTGTAGAGTATTATGATTAAGAATACTTTTGATATTTTAAATACCTATATGAAATGCCTTTTAGATACGCAAAATTTTAATTTGTAAGGAAGACGTTATCACGTGAAATGGATTTTATTTTTACATTAATCAAAAAGGCATTAGCTATAGATGATAGATCAATGATAATTATTAATGCTGTGACAATATAATATGACATAATAAAACGAACACCATTTAAAACAAAGCATTTTTATTTTTATTCTATTTGATAACTTCATCTCGATAAATACAAAATAATACGGAGCGTCGAGAGTTAGAAAAATAAACATCTTTAATAAATAGGGACACAAAAAGAATGGACGCGGTACGCTCGCCAAAGAAAAATAATTGTATTTGCCGCTCACAATGGTGTTACAATGTCCAAACAAAGGCGAAACGTGGGAGAGTTACTGTGATGTCAGCTTTGCGTTCCGATGCCAGACCTCGTATACAACTACCAAAGAGGTAGCTTTTCAATTTAGAATTAGAAATGTCAGTATCGCATAAATACGAAAATGACAATAGATTTTCTCTGTGATCAAAGGTTTAATGAATAGATCAACTTTCCTCAGTTCAATAGTTAAAAACTTAGGTACATTTACATATGTTCAATGACACAGCCGAGTTGATGTCCTCGACACAAGTAGCCTTAGCATGCGGCCTGTAATCTCTTCATCTCATAGAGACTTACATTCTCGTCCAAACCACTAATAAATTTAGCAAAACTATCACATTACAAATTACAAGGCACTAAATAACGATTATTTTATACCTTATTGCACATAAAAGTACAGGCGGACTTAACACAAGGCGTTGTCAACTAGTCAACTTTCCGAGCAAATATTAGTTTTTCTTCTTCGAGCGTACGATTAAACACAAATAACGACGATGCTCGACATTTTGGCGCAAAAGTGATAGATAGATAGAAGATTGTTTTATTAAATGGCAAATTAATTTGTACCACAAATGCACTTTACCACCAAAACCGCGAGCGTCACAAAATAAATGTCATATTCATTAAAAAAGACAAAAACATTACAATTAAAATCTGATTTTCAATCAGTGCTGATAACTTCATAATATAAACTTATGTACTATTACAAAACATTACAGCTAGCTAGTGTAAGAAATATATTAATAATAATAATTGTACAATATCAGTATCATTTCCAACTTGCCGCAAACGAGGCCGGGACTCCGCCGCGGGGGCGAGACTCGGCGCTGATCCGGCGCGAAGGACCAATGGTCCTTCGAGAGGGATAGTACCACTCTATGTGTTGTGTCACTTCAAAGCATGCCCTCTACAACGAAACTAATGAGCATGCTTCTCCGTTGCCGCGGCGGAGTCATAGCAGACGTTTAATAAGAGAAATAATCTTAAAATATCTTTAAAAAACCGTAAAAAAGAAACACTTTGTGTCATGATCTAGTTAATTCTATGAATTTGTGAACAGTTTTGGAATGTCCTGTTTTATTTATAAAGATATACAAAAATGGCGACGCGTTGACATTACATATTATATATTTTGTGTCGTTGGCATACAAACCATAACATATAAGTCAATATGTCTAGTAACAATAATATCATAAGTAAACTTCTAAATTTTGTTGTAAATCGACTGACACAACCGTCAAATTGAGTAATTGTTGTAACTTTTGTTGTATATAGACATGAAGGGACCAAATGCATCGTGATCTGTACACCAACGACCAGTGTTGTGCCTGTGTATGACGGCGAAATGCTCGACTGGCCTACTGTACACCTAACACCGACTAAGCTTCGGGCGACCGGCCCTGACAGCAAATAAATTAGTTGTTTTAATCAGACAATAGACAAATACATAGATGCCAATAATTTTGAACTATATTGCTTTAAAGAAGTCTAAAACTAATTATGTATTTCGAAGGGTTAACTATTGTTAAATAAACTGTCATATTGAGGGTTAACTGCTGTTAAATAAACTGTCGTATTGTCTACAGTTAGCCCGTTTAGGGTATAATATATTTTTTAAATACGGTGAAAAGATCGCGATTTCATTTGTGAATCTTTGTACCAAATAAGAGATCGCAAACATGTACTTACATGTTATGTACCTACTTAGGTATGCTTATAAAAAAATGTGATGTTAAACTCGAGTTAAAGCAATTTTCTTTAAATTAGGTTCATATTTTTTTATATGTGTAAATTGAACCAACTTTTCGTTTCCGCCGGTCGCCCCATCCGATAAAAAAGCCACTACAAAATTGAATGTACCATAAACAAAAGTACTAACACATAGACTAACCTAGATAGCACCTAAGCGGTGATTATAACATCCCAACTGTCGGCAACACCTTATATATTTACTTGTCATTTTACATACTTTCATGTTTCACTCTGTAATAGATTTTGTGATGCATTCAAATATATAGATTTTACGGCGTTTAATTATGAATGAATTCGTCTACTTTTTCAGTAGAATACCGAATAAGTAGATAATGATTTCAATATTTATTATGTAAATGTAGTTTTGATAACCCTTGATAATTTACCAAAATCATACATTTTTGACTTTATTACTAAAACAATTAATTTCTAAAATTATTTGTCATTATGTATAATCCAATATTGTCTATAACATCTGTAATAAGTGATGTATATTTTCGCACCTGAGTCTATGATAAAGAGTAAAACATGAAACATACATAAGGTAAGGCAATGTTTACTTTTTCACAGAGGGCGCCACTTGTGGTACGAAGGACAAAATAACATTTATATACAAAAATCGCTAATAATATTTGACAAGGCTTATTATATTCTTTCTGCGTTATATAGACGTTCTGACGTTTAACAAATCATGCACAGTTGTGCAAGATTGAGACACGGTCTTAGCGCACACAAGCCGGTTCTATACTTGCTATATATGTGGGCACCTACACATAACTATGTGTATATTTTCAAAGTATATACGAAAACATTCTACAGTAATGAGTAAGTAACTACGAAAATACCGTACAGCGATAAGTAGCGCCATCTATTGGAGTTAAACACTGCCTTTTCCGTCAAAAGTCAATAATATATTAAATAATTTGATAGAATTTACCATTTCAAAACATTTAGTCCCGCGCTACATTGTAGATGATTGAGATATTAGTCATTAAATAGAGAGAAGAGAGAAAATATTTTCTTTTTTTTTATTCTAAAACGGTGGTCTACCTCGTGTGACATACGTTAAAGCATAGACAAATGTGTTTATAGGACTGACTATCTTCGTAGTTCGTAATGTAAAGTAGGGTATTAACAATTCAAATAACAAACATTAATTAAGTAGAATAAGGTACTTGGCTATCAAGGTATTAAGCTCACATAATTTTTTTTTCGAGTTAGATCCTATGGACCACTATAGGACCGTTTTGACACAAATTTATTTTTCTTAAATATTAAGTCAGGTGAGTCCTTGGAACTTGCTCCATATGACGGTGCCTACTCACCGTATCCCTGCTCATCCGATGATCAAAAGCTCTTACTTATGGGTTCAGTACGCAGTAAGACAGTTGTCAGTCCACAAACAATTTGTCTATGGTTAAAGCTAATCCATTTTACATGAAACATTGATACACGTTACACGGACACCCTATGGCAACATCGACCCGACGCTAGAAGCCCAATATGTATCAGTATGGAGGAAAGTCGAGGCGATTCGTGTATTGAAGTATTTTGAGCCTTAATCTCGCGTAGTTAAGTTTGCTTTTTGTGATGTATGTACAGACAAACATTACTATAGAAACAGATGTATAAATAAATATATCATATACATTTCCACGATCCCAAAGTAGCTTAAGCACTTGTGTAATGGGTATCAGAGCAAATTAATGTACTACAAATATATATATTTACTTAAATACAAATATTATGAAAGTAATAAGTCATTTTTTATTGTGATGTTCAAGTATACTAATGCCTAAGACATACAGCGCCATCTAGCCCCTAACTAAGCCAAAACTTGTACTATGGGTACTAGACAACTGCAAAACTTAGATACTTTGTAAATAAATACAATATTATACATATACAAACATACATGTTCATGCACAAAAATGTTTGTACTGTGCGGGGATCGAACCCTCGACCTGTCAGAGGCAGCGTTGACCACTGAACCAACATGCATTACAATCACTACACGAATCGCTCGACAGAACAATCATAATATGTCGCTTAGCCTAAGCCCTATAAAAACTTTGAAAATGCTTCATTATTACCTAAACATGTATTTTTACATACAATAAAAATTGCATTCTTAACTTTAATAAAATAAATCGAAGGTGCGTTTCGACGTCACAACATCAAATATAATAATCAATTAACCGTATCAATTAATTAATATAAATGTTTAATTAAATAACTTAGCTTGTAATATTCGCAATGGTTCCTTACAACTATCGCCAATGTATTCCACATACATTATGACATGACTCGTCTCGTCTCAAAGTTAAACTTATATTAGCCACATGTACAAACAATATTACTTTCATATAGTAAGCGGCGTTGACACCGGGGGCTAGCGTTTGGCTACAGTTACAGCCGTCAATGTATAAGGAATAGAACGGATATGACGTTTTAAAGTATGCAGTACAATAAAGTATATGTAAAGCCTTCAGATTTTCACACAAAGTAGCGAACAACTGGAGAAGCCCACGTCCAGCATTGGACTACGACAGGCTGATGACGATGATGAATTACATTCAAAGCGCGTATTGGATTTGGATTTACAAATCTTGAACTACAGTGCAAGATTAGGTCACGCTTTTAGCCGGTCTATTCTTTATACATTTATGTGGTTAAAGCATTGGATAGGGTTGCCAGAGCAGGAATATTCTCTTATCAAAAGCACGCATCTGGCAACCCTAATTACACGTCAAAATTTCAAAATCCAAATGGAGTATTTCAGCCGCCATTTTTTATTTGGTCGACACAACCACCATTCTCATTGGGTGCTGGTCTATCCACTATCCACATCATGGGTAAATCCTTCAAGGGTTGGCCCAAAGTGGCGAGCAGCTGGAGAGGCCTATGTCCAGCAGTGGACTGCGATAGGCTGATGATGTATCCACAAGTTGTCAGTGAGTTCTGCTGGTCGTATAGTGGACAGAACCACCATTCTCACGGGGGTAAGTTTGGTTGTATCTGTCCCCTATTTCTGATCGCACATTTGGTAAAATGATTAATGAGTTCTGCTGGTCGTATACTGGACAGACCCACCATTCTTAAAGAAGTATATATGGTGGTATCATCATCATCATCATCATCATCATTATGGTGGTATATATCCCCAATTTCTGGTCGCACACTTTGTAAACTGGACTCTTACTTCTGTTGGTCGTATAGTGGATAAACCCATCATTCTCATGGGATATTTGGTGGTATATGTCCACCGCTCGGTGTAACACAGTGAGGTCAGCGGGAGGGCGGGTGCGGTACCTCAGAGGTCCGGTCGCGCTAAGGCTGCGTGCTCTGTTGCTGTATCTCTATCTTCTCGACGGTCATGTCCGGGTTCATCGCTGTTGCCTCCTGTTGGACATAAATACATGTATCAGTTAGGGCCCAACTTCAAGGGCTTCATTGTGTAAATAAGTTTGGGAAGCGTTGGGTTAGGGCCCCACCCACAGAAGTCCCGGCCGCTTGTCACCTGCGGCTGGCCAGGGCAGGCAGGGATGTGGTCGTATGCTTCGGCGCTACCCGTGTCCCTGCTACTTGCTGCCCACTGGCGATACAGGGGGGTTTAGTGGGTATGCCCTCCCATTTTGTGTGGTGTGAATCCCACACACCATGCCGACTCCCCCCGGAGGCGGCATGAAGGCGCCCAATGCATTCTCCTCTAGAAAAAAAAGGGCCCCACCCAGGGCTTCCTGGGGCTAACTGTTAGGCTAAAAATATAGATATACGACGGACGACGACGACACATATTTTACCACTTTGGAAGAGTCTCTCGCGCAAACTATTCAGTTTAGAAAAAATGATGTTGGAAACCTCAACATCATTTTGAAATACCTATCCATAGATACCCCACATGTATAGGTTTGGTAAAAAAAATTTGAGTTTCAGTTCAATGTATGGGGAACCCCAAAAATGTTGGATTTTTTCCGATTTTATTTTAAAATCATAATGCGGTTAACAGAATACATCTACGCACAAAATTTCAATAATGTAGCTCTTTTACTTTCTGAATAAATTGGCTGTGACATACGGACGGACAGACAGACAGACATGACGAATCTATAAGGGTCCCGTTTTTGCCATTTGGCTACGGAACCCTAAAAATCAAAAAGGGGAGTGACCTGTATGGCCTCGGCGAGCGCGCGGTCGTGGTCGATGGGGTCGCCGTCGGACTGGATGGTGATCTTCTGCTCCACGCGCGTCTCCACCACGCCGTTGCGCTCCGTCTTGTACTACGGACACCACGCAAGGAAATTAATAAACAACCCAACTAATCGGCTCAAGCAAATCTGCCAACTAGAATAAAAGTACTATTTTTATTATTTTGTGTGCAACCGATACGAGCTTCACTCGGTAGGACTCCCCGAAAACCAGCGCCGTGGTTTGTTTCGCGGGCCATGGTTCAATGCTGAGTGAGGCCCTTTTACATTGGACGTCACAACCGCGTCCCCGGTTTGTTTGCTTACGATGCTGTTAAAATTCCTCTAAATCAAGCTTAGGGGACTCTTAGCTTATGAGGCTGTTCGCGAAAGTAGTCATCCAGATACTTACGGTGATGGTCTCGACGGTGCGCGTCTTGGAGCTGATGGTCTGCGAGGACACCACCTCGCCCTCCGCCGGCGCCTCGCCCTCCGCCTCGTCCGCCACAGGACTCGGCCCGGTGCTCGTCTGCGGAACAACATACCACTTAGGTGACAAGTCTCAGATAAACTAACCAGAGATGTATGGGAGCGACCTATTCGCTCCAAGCCGCCCTCACCTACCACCTGCTCTTGCAACCGACTTGGACTTCATGACTTTTTTATAGATTTGTTGAGATCTTTTATCTTCCAGATACATAAATATCGAAGAATTTTTAAATTATCTTTGCTATTTAGCGAGTTATAAAGCGTTAAAGTTATTGCTTAGACAGAGAGATCCGACGCGGCGGATGACGTCACGTATCGTGAGCGCCGTACTAACTCCATAGAAAAATCTGTTTCGCGAGAGCGAGACGGATATATTTACTTTCAACGACTGTATCTCGCCCATTTTTCAACCAATGTTGATTTTGTTTTCACTGTTCGTAGTAGATTTTGATCTATTTTACGATAAATTAGTAAATATCTGAAACTCTTTTCCATGCATATTCCCTATTGCAGTTAAATACCTCAGGCCGATGACGGACAGCAGTGTCACCGGAGCGAAAAGCTACGCCCTGTGATCGCCAATCCGTCATTGGTTATAGTATGGGAAAAGCCTCCACATGTTTTCCATAGTGGCGAACAACTGCAGAGTCCTATGTCCAGCAGAGGACTGCGATAGGCTGATGATGGACTAGATTAGCGTAGTGACCCAAGCAATAGAGTTTTGGCCTCACATCACCATCCGTATAAAAAGATTTGCGAATTCCTTCTTGCCGTGAACAGCTAAAATTTTAAGTTCTCTGCCAGCAGACGTCTTTCCTGAACGTTACTACTAATATGCTTGACCCCATTGATTGATTGAGATTGTAATTCTTGTTTTTCTTACACAGGGGAAGGAGGGACTCGAAAACTAGCAAAACTAGTTTTATGTAATAAATTAATGGGCCACCAGTTTGAAAAAAAAAATACATAGAAATACGAAATACTCGGACTTCGGTTAAGCTTGCGACAAGAAAATACTAGCTAAATTCCGCTACGAATACTAAGTTTTACGCTAAATCTAATATGTGATTCCATGTCACTCACCCTGGTGGTGTTCCCGTGGACCATGGTGCCGAAGGGCGCGTTGCCCATCACGGTGCTGGTGGTGGTGGTGCGGTACGAGCCGGGCTCCTGCAGGGGCGAGCAAGGGACCGTCACTTTATATTGTCACTAGTATTAAACCTTATACCCAACTAGCAATTTAAAGTTTTATAATTAACAAATATAACGTTTATAAAATGCAAAACTTAATCCATTTCTTCTTTTTTATTTGTGGATTATCTCGCGTGTAGAGATAACGTGGAGATTTTCACCAATTTCATAAGAAAACATGGGCGTATTTTGTTAAGATTGCTGTTGATATAATGTACTACGTAGTTAAATAATAATTTATTCGGCTTATAAACTGCTGCAAGGAACTGAATCTGGAAGTATGCGACGTATTTGCTAGTTGGGTTGTTATATATATTTACAAATTTCCCTGCAGTATAATGTGTTTTCAATCGCCAAAAGTGTTGTGTGTGCAAAAAATATATTAATTTTAAATATAGAGCATATTTTCATTTATAAACCCAGTTTTAAACCTCAAAAAACAATAAAAACAGTTGACCATTGATCAATTACCAAAATATTTATCTTTACGTTTTATTATTCTTATTACTAACATTCTTCAAACATTTCATATATCTACAGGTGCACAATCAAATTTGAATACGAAACTAATCATCACTAAAAATAAACATACCTTGCTGATGACGATTTTTATAATAACGAAAGCGGTCAGCATCATGCGCGCACTCACACAACGGATGCCTAGACAAGACGAACTGTTGCGCCAAGCGACAAGGCCCCGAAGAACTTAATAAAAACAAAAACGCCCGGTCTACTTAGAAACATCGACTTAGAAAATCTCAGACACACTTGTACATTTCAAAAGTGTCGCCAATAGGTCACGTTAAAAGTAAATCTTTAATTAATTGTATCAAAATCAGGTTTTATTTAAAGAATAGGGAATATGCATGAAAAATAGTTTCAGGTATTTACTAATTTATCGTAAAATAGATCAAAATCTACTACGAACAGTGAAAACAAAATCAAAATTGGTTGAAAAATGGGCGAGATACAGTCATTGAAAGTGAATATATCCGTCTCTCTCTCGCGAAACAGATTTTTCTATGGAGTTAGTACGGCGCTTACGGTACGTGACGTCAACTACCGCATCGGATCTCTCTGTCTAATCAATAACTTTAACGCTTTATAACTCGCTTAATAGAAAAGATAGTTTAAAAATTCTTCGATATTTATGTATCTGGAAGACAAAAGATCTCAATAAATCCATAAAAAAAAGTCATGCATATTCCCTATTGAAAATAATTTTCATTAGAATATAAAATACACATTAAATGGCAGCTTCAGCTAACAATTGCACCAAAATGGTCCCGGCTCAGTATCTCATAAACGTTTTTATATATTTAAAAAACGGACACATTTATAACTAAAACTATAGACACTTTTGACACCAAAGTTGTGTCTAGGTTCTAAGTCGATGGTACCAAAAGACTGCTAGAGGTAACGATAAATCACTCAGAGACGGTTGTAGACCTAACGCTAGGTAGCCTCAGTCGCTTGCCTAGGCACTGCGAAGCCTTCATGCTAGATCGAGCAGTGCAACGCGCATGCGCGCTCTAACCTGATGCAAATTACACTATTACACAACACTTGTAAATGGACCGTGCATGTCGCGTGGGGCGAAAGTGGAGTAGTTTTGTAGTTAAAACTGAAGATAATGGTCGTTAAAATATTTGACGACTATGGTCCTGTGGTAGTATCGCTGTCACTAACACTGAGGTCACGGGTTCGATTCCCGTACAGCACGTTCAGTGGTATTGAATGTTGCCTTTGACACAGCAGTAGCGGTTTCGATCCCCGGACAGTACAAACATTAATTTTGTGAACATTGGACATGTCTGTTTTATGTTTGCTATGTTTTATTTATTGTACTCGATCTGAACAAATTTTAAAAGGTTCGTTTTTGAAATAAAGAAGACAATGAACGAATCACCTGTTTAGGTGTAAACAAATTAATTTGTACCATCGAAAAACGACACAAATCATTGAGATTCAAATGTAAAATTGTAATTTTTTATTTATAGAAAGAATGTAGAATACCTTTGTTCAGGAAATAGTTGGTAGGTAATCAAACATGCTACCATTACAGATTGTGACATACCATAATATGTTCGACTACCGGTTTAAGACTTGAGTATAAACAAAGTATCTAAAGAAATGCACCACAAACATCTACGACTTTGTCAATGTATTTCTTGAATTGAACCTTTGATACCAATTCAACATCATTTGCATCTAGTTGGTCCATACAGCAACACGTTCACATAACAATGTCTTTATATCAAAATCACACTAAACCTGCTTATATACCTGTCAGAATTTCCTGTGTAATGTTACAATAATCAATATTAAACATACATGATATTAAAACATTTTCACTGAAAATATAGTCATACATATTATAAAATACACACCATTTTGTTCTATAACTTGTTAATACTCGTAAAAATTAGAGTATAATTTGATAAAATCACTACAATTTCTAACAGAAACTCAAAAACTATCTACTAATGTTCACTGTGGAGTTCAGTATTGTCCAGCATATGTTCCGTCACTTACATAGACTAAAATAGATAGTTATAAGTTATTTTATATATTCTATTCTGAATGTTTATTGATAACCTAGATAACAAATGACATTCAACCGTGTGTCCTGGGTGTTATGCTATAAACACTGCTTTCGACTACTAAAGGAGTCTGCCCACTACACCGTACCATACCATGGCCGTGCTATGAACGTGTCAAGCACGGAAGGTAATACGATACGGCTTGTTTTGCCCACTGAAACGAGTCGACGGCGTTTAATGCCCGTATGATGCCCGTATGATGCCCGTATGATGCCGGTATGGTGTCCGTATGCAACCCGTATGTTGCCCACCCGTAATTTGCGTGACTATTCATAGGAAGCCGTTTCATTATCGCATGTGTATCGGTAATGCCTGGACGTCTGGGGAGTGGTTTTAAGAATAGGTATGGCTATTAAAAGATTAACTGTACAATTTGTACTAAGATTGTATAGGCTGGACTAAACTCAGAGAAGGCATTTGAGACGCGTTTATAACGGGCCTTATACGCGGTTATAACCCGTATTATCACCGTGCGCGGAGCGTACCGGCACCGGCAAAATATTCTCGCCGACAATTCTGAACTGTCCGTGCATGGCACGCGACGGTGCTGGTCGGTGACGGAACGGTCTAATGGGCATCGTCTCATAGTTTTCAATACAAAGAATACTTTTTTGTCTGACACGTTCATAGCACGGCCATGGTATGATACGGTGTAGTGGGCAGAGTCCTTAAGTATCATAATATTTGCATTTACAACAAAGTAAGTATGTATTATATGTATTTCTGTACAAAAAAGTATCTAATTATGTTTATCAGTTGTCTAGCAAGGCTTAGTTTATTCTATACAAATGTCTCATTAAAAAATCTCATTTGAATTTTAAAACACTTTGTTACGGGCGGTTTCCCCTTGAAAAAAGCGGTCGCATATGAAAGTCAACTGCCCTAAGCACTAAACCACAGACGCCCATAAAAGCTTCATCATCATCGGCTTCTCACAGTCCACTGCTGGACATATCCAGCTCCCAGATATGTCTATATCCTTTCTAAAAAACTTTGATACTTGCTACCTAACAAAACTAACTTTGAGATACCTCTCCAAAGATTTCCATGAGTACCAAGTATAGCTCAAGAGTACAAAAGCACAACAGATCGTTTAGAGCACAATCACAGGACACAGAAAGCACAACGGTGCCGGCACACTCACTGGCCGTTGCCGCCAATTGCCACTTCCTACCGCGCCGGGGCACCTATTAACGCGAACGTCCACCTAGCCACCATAGCCAATTAAACCGTTGATTGCGCCACGCAATGTTTGATGCATCATGTATGGCGGAAACGCGTTTGAAATGTTTGGTACGTTGATATTGTAAAGATGTCATGTTATCCCAAAATAGATGCATTAATGGAGTATTTTACTTTACTAGAACTCTTAATTAATTATCGACCTAACTTTAAAAGTTTAGGAAAAAATAGTTTATGTAAAAAAACAGTCATATACTACTTAAGCAACATTTTTTACCTATATAGTTTGATTATGATTAATAGAATTCTATAGATTGATACATAAAAAAATACTTTATTCATATAGATAGACTTATGATACATAGAGATTTAAGATAAGTGTACACCTTTTTATGATAGGTCAAAGTGGCGAAAAAGTTTGTTGCAAAGTCAATATTTTTGGTTAGTTATATAAAAATCAACGCCATTTAACATTTTCAGACGTGTTCCCCCTTACACATATAAGTAGAACCCTGACATCACATACATATAATGATTATAGTATAGTGGAATTTTAAACAACAGTAAATTTTTATTGAACTAATACGCGCTTGTATACCAGACATACATCTGACCACGTCCCTTTTAGCAGTCCCTTCGCAGTAGCGTGAAGAGCCAGTGCTGTCTTTACTTGTTACAAATAAGTTAGCGTGTGTCCAGAACATTAAAAGCAGGATAAATCATTTGTAAATCGTTGGCAGGGTAAAGCTACAACACCAGGGCAAAGCGATTGGAATAAGGGCCCATGATGAAGTCCCATTGTCATATTAAAATATACCTATACATATGGATGAATCGTGTTTGTGGCAACACAAAAATATATCTAACATTTTCTTGTAGTTGTCAGACTATTAAAATGTGGAAAAATTTGCCAACTTTCTTTTTATCCTTCCTTCGTTGAAAGAATCCATAATACCATAGCTAAAAGAAGCATCTCACTGATCATCATAGCGGTGGCTATTGACAGAAAACTGTTTATTTTTTTTATGGAATAGGGGGCAGACGAGCAAGCGGTTCACCTGATGGTAAGTGATAACCGCCGCCCATGTACAGTACATCTGCAACATCAGGAGTTACAAATGCGCTGCCGGCCTTTAAGGAAGATACTGATGCCTGTCCGTTGCCACTGAGACTTGACTCCTTATTTACAAGTAGATATATCTTTATTTTTTATTTATTTTATTCAGTGGGATAGCGTTTTTACACTATGTTAGGGAATATTTAGTGTGACAACACTATGCCAAGATATATTTACGAATGTCTTAAAAAACTTTGGACACTTGCGTATAAATACAAATTGAATTTAAAAACGTGCTGTAATGCAGAGATTTGATTTAATTGCAATAAGGCTGCAGTAATGATTGCGACACAGCCCGATGGCAGCTAAGCTTGTTCGCGTTACTGTGAAAGCACTGCTGATTGAAGTACGCTGGAGATATGGGCAATGCGAGATGGATTTACGTAGTTATTGATTCCTAGCGACCCGCCCTCGCTCCGCTTTGGGTGTTTCAGATAAATATTTTTAAACTAAACATAGCCTATGTTGCTCAGTGATAATGTAGCTTTCTAACAAAAAAAGAATTATTAAAATCGGTCCAGTACTTTTTGAGGTTATTCGTTACATACAAAAATATAAATCTTTAATAAATATCAGACAACATCACATACATTGCTCCAATCCCAAAGTAAGTAGCTTAAGCACTTGTGTTATGGGTATCAGAACAACGAAGGTACCACAAATAAATACTCAAATACAAATATAAACACCCAGACACGGAACAAACAAAAATTTTCATCACACGAATGTTTGTCCCGGGTGGGAATCGAACCCACGACCCTTAGTTCAGAAGGCAGAGGTCACTACCAATTGAGCCACCGAGCCAGTCAATCTTTCCTCTTTATAAATCTTATTATCCTTATTTGCCTTAGTCACTACGCTTGGCAGGAATTTTGGTGACCGCAGTAAGTTTTATTGATGCCCAGGTAAACGCTGCTGCCCGTTTCCTGATCCTCTGGGTCGTCTCCTAAGACACCCACGGTATGAGATGGGGATCTAAATGCCTCCGTATAGTAAATCCATTTCGCAATCCCCAGTAACCGTACCGTAACCGCCCAAGCGTCATACTCACAGTGACGTAGTAGTGTCCCTCCCCGGCTCCCTCCTCGAAGTCGATCGGCGTACCAGAGTCCCCGCTGCTCAGCGAGCTCTCTGAGCCGCGCCTAGTAAGCTGCTGCCCCACCCCGCGACATGACACGGCCGTTAGTCGGTCAATTGGATGGGTGAACCAATTGCGTTGGCAAATGAGCGTTTGGTTGATTGGGTGAACCAATTGAGTTGGCAAAAGAGCGTTTGGTCGGGTTGCGTGGACCAATTGAGTTGGATAATGAGCGTTTGGTCGGGGTGGGTAAACCAATTGAATTGCCAAATGAGTTTGATGATTGGTTTTGGTTATTATTTAATCAATTGGTTGGCAATTAATTTAGATTTAATTGAGAAAAAACGGTCAATTGAGTTTATGTAACCGTTTCGACATTAAATTTAGGATATTATTTAAAGAATTTGTTAGCAATAATAAGTAGTAATTGGATTATTTTTGAACCAATTTGAACGAAAATTATGTAAAAGGCGGCCAATTTAATAGATATAGCCATTTTCAAACCAATCGTTTTGCCAATAAGCAAAATATTTGGCAGGATCAAACCAATTTTGTGACCAAATATAATTAATATGATTGGACAAGTGCCATTTCATCATGAATAATGTGTGCCCGATGTTTAGTTACAATGGTTTAATTAATGTATGGGGTCACACACGGGTTAGGTACAGGCCATGTTCGAAAGCGTTAGGATCCGTCGTTCATGTCGAGGTGATGCCGATTCGGATGAAGGAAAAAAAAACAAAAAAGGAAAAATTAGAAAACAGTCATGCATACAGCTATTTCACTTTTTACATGTATATGTTATGTACTCGTATGTATAATTAAGCCATATATTGAGACAAGATAGTACCTAGGATCCTTCTTTAGAATCAAATATTTAAGACTAGCTGTGCCAGCGGCGTCGCTCGCGTGGATATCGGGTTTCAAAAATAACGGACTTCCATATAATACCCATCTATACCTTGTGCCTAAGTTTTAAGTTAGACCTCTAGCAATACATTGGTGAAAACCGCATTCAATTCTATGCAGTAGTTTTCGCGTAATGCGCGTTCAAACATACAGGTTTAAATTTCTCGCGTTTTCCCAACACTTCCTGTCACTGCTCCGCTCCTATTGATTGTAGCGTGATGAAAAGTATCCTATAACCTGCCCAGGAATATGAAGAATAATTGTACCCAGTTTCGTCAAAATCTGTTCAGTAGTTTTTTTTTCTATAACGAACATACAGACAGACAGACAGACAGACAGACAGACAAAAATTTTACTGATTGCATTTTTGGTATCAGTATCGATCACTTATCACCCCCTGATAGTTATTTTGAAAAAATATTTTATGTACAGAATTGACCTCTCTACAGATTTATTATAAGTATAGATAAATCCTGACAAAACCCGATATTTTTTTTTATGAAATATACAGAATATTGTGTATTATATTAAATGCCTGCTAATGTACCAACACGCACTATTTATATAAGATACATATATAATATAATTGCATACAGAATGCAATGATTGTGCATGTGTACTTAAAGTTGTACTCCAAAATATCAAAACAAAAAGAGTATCGGGTCTTTAACATGTAAAATTTCATAAAGCGTTTCGCAGTCAATAACTCATATAAAAAGTGAAAAGCCGCATTTAAAATAAAGAATAATATGAAAAATCATTCGAGAAAATCAATCAAGAAAACTCAAAATGCATGTTACATGCTTAATGGATCAGAAAATAAACAAAAAGTTTAATGTGTGCACACGGATCATGTAGTTCAAAACCGTTGGTGAATCGGTATCAATGATATTGTAGTGCAAACTTCAATCTATAAAAAATCTATAGTTTTGTTCGCTATTCAAATTCTGCCTAAAAGAGAGGAATAGCACAAATCTATAGACTTTTCAGATTTCTGGACAAAACTCCCTACAAGTTTAAGTGACGGAAAATACTATCGATAGAATAGCTTGCTCCTGAGCTATCGATAGATTATTAATCGTAACGAACAATACTATCGACAGAATAGCTTGCTTCTGAGCTATCGATAGTATTGTTCATCACATAGAATAAACTATCGATAGAGTCAATACTCACGATAGTATCGCCTGGTTCTGAGCTAACGATACCATCGATATGTTATCGATACTACTGATAATATGACGTCATCTATCGATAAAAATAACTTTTTTTTTACTATCGATAAACTAAACTATCGATAGTCGACTATCGAACGGCAACGCTGCATTTCACCGTAACAGACTGAAAATCGTCTGATGAGAGGGTTCAAATACCTTATCGCCAGTAGTGACCATGGTCTTGACCTCCTGCGTGAGCACCCGCTGCTCCTGCCTTGTGGCCGACGAGGTGAGCGTGTGCGCCACCGTCTTCTCCTCCATCTGCTGCGTCTTGGCCTTCGTGTCCAGGTCGTGATGGGTGGTCGCCGTGCGCGTCGTCACCGCCCTCGCCGTCACGTACGGACTCTTTCCCTCCAAGGGCTCAAGGCTTTCCGCCTACATCAAGGGTTAGACTAGCATGCTTAACTATATACACGAGAATGGATTCTAAAACACAGACTAGAAGCTTAAAGCTTTAAAAAAAAAAGGAAAATTAAAGCCACACACTGTACAAGAAATTAAATGGAAAAAGGAAAAAAAAAACAGGGTGGCGTCTTGAATGCCTGTTAAAGATTATTTGAACTTTACGTACAGAATCAAACGAACCTTATTCGTGTGCGTGGAGAAGGTGACCTCACCGGTACCCAGATTCTCCACCTCCTGTTCCACGTTATGGGTCACACCGTCTTCGTTCTTCGTGAGGAGTTGCTTCGTGGTGGTCTTGACGACGACCGGCGGTGTTGGTGTCTTCTTGGTCCTCTGAGAAACCGGAATCTTGGAGGATAGAGGGGTGGAAGACACGTAGCCTTGGTGCCTAATGTGTTCGCTGGTGGTGTACTCCGTGAAGGACTTTGGTTCGTCGCCTCTGGCCGGGCTCTCGTCCTTGCCAAAGGTAGAGAACTTGTGCGTATTCACTGTCTGTATGTCTATGCTCGCTGGTAAATCTTGAGTCTCCTTCTCTATGGTGTAATTTCCGCTCTTGTCTTCAAAGTGGGACGGGTCTATTTGGGAGTAGTGGAGGATCAGTTGTCCCGTGACTGGGTCCCTGACGGCCGTGCTCGGGTCGATGTCCCCAGTGTCCGGGTCTATGTCCCCGTACTCCGTCTTTATCCGGCCGGTGACGGGGTCAATTTTGCCGGAGAGCGTCATCGTTTGGGTCACAGTGGTCCTTGCGCCCTTGAGTCTTGGGTCGTCAGGATCCACGTCGATCGTTTCGCCGGTGATGGGGTCGACGATTTGGTACAAGTACACAGTTTTGGTGGTAATAATTCTGCCGGTCGTTTCGTCTATGGTGCATTCCTTGGGGTCGACTTCCTTCACGCGTCCCTTATCGTCCTTTTGAGTCATGATGTAGATTTTGACTATGACCAGTCGCCCGGTGATCGGGTCGATTCTGCCGAGTTTCGTGTAGATTTCGCCGGAGCCAGGGTCCACTTGGGAAGCGGAGTATAGAAGCTGGTTGTTCTCATCTACCTCGCCAGTGGCGGTGTAGATCTGTCCGTTGACTGGGTCCACTTTGATGAGGGACTTGTCGACGTCTGCCGCTCGGACTATGGTCCCCGTCTTGGGGTCCAAACGGCCGTAGATCGTGATGATGTAACCAGTGATCGGGTCTACTTGTCCGGCGGTGTAGAGGACCTCTCCCGTCTTGGGATCTTTGGGTCCGGCGATCCAGATCTGGTTGGTCTTAGGGTCCACTTTGACGTTCTTGGGGTCGTTGGATACGATTTGCTTGCCAGAGATGGGGTCGACTTTGTTGCGGATGATTCTCAGGCAGATCAGCCTGCCTACATCCTTGTCTGGTTTCCCGGACTTGGGATTGATTTGTCCGCTTCTAATCAGGAATTGTCCTGTGACTGGATCCACTTTGAGCTCTTTGCTTTCGAACTTGCCAGTCTTAGGGTCGTTGTAAGTGACGGTTCCTTTGACTAAATCGATTTGGCCGTATTTGGTGTCAATTGTATTGTTCGACGGGTTGAACTGTCCAGTTGTGCTTTCGATGGCGGAGTGTTTGGGCTCGATGACGCCTTTCTTCGAGTCCACTTTGCCTACAAACGTCGTCACTTCCACTACGGGATCGATATGGGTGCCGACCACAATTACTTGACCGAGCTTCGGGTCTACTTTGCCCGTCTTGGGGTCTACCACTCCAGTTATAGTTATCTGTCCGTTATTCTCGTCAATGTTGACTGTTTTCGTGTCTTGTGCACCAGACGTGTCCGTAACGAATATGACACCGTTGGATGGGTCGATAACGCCATACTTAGTCGAGATGTGGCCAGTGTCTGCATCCACTTTTCCTTTAGTCAGTTCCACTGTTCCGTTTTCGATGTCCACCTTCCCAGTTCTGGGATCGATGGGTCCAGTTATTGTGGTTATTTCGACGACAGGGTCGTCCTGCTTCGCCACGCTCATGATCATGCCGAGGTTGGGGTCCACTTTGCCGGTCTTGGGGTCAATAGCACCGGAGTTGATGAATATTTGACCCGTCTCTGGGAGCACCGAGCCGTCCCTGGTCTGCTTCTGGCCGGCAGCGTCGGTGATCACGATGGTTCCTCTGTTGGAGTCGATCACTCCGTATTTGGTCTCGATCAAGCCGTTGGGGTCAAGGATGCCCGTGAGATGTTCGACTTCAGCCGTGTGAAGGTCAGGTTTCTTGGTTTTCGGGTCAACTTTGGTGAAGATAACCATGATTTTGACGATCTTCCTCTTGGGGGGTTCAGGTGGGGCGGTGGTCGGTTTGACAGGCGACGCCCTTTGGATAGCGGAAGCGACTGGTGATGGTGAAGCTCTCTGTGCGTAGCTGGTGATGACGGGTGAGGAGGTACGTACGGGGGATTGCAGCGGTGATTGCGTGGGTGTGGTGGGTGCCTTGACCGGCGTGGGGATCTGGCGCGGCGGGGACACGCTAGCTCGCGTTACTGGCGCTACTTTGGACAACACGTTCTGCTTATCGACGAAGGTCAGCTGCTGAGCGTACGCGGGGTCTACTTTGCCAGTTTTGGGGTCTACTACGGCGGATGTTATGATGAAGTTGCCGGTCTTCGGGTCAATTTCTGCCTGTTTGAGCTCCTGTTTGCCGGTTATGGGGTCCTTGTAGAGGATTTGTCCGGAGCGAGGGTCGATGATGCCGAAGTCTGTGTGTATTTTGCCGTCTTCGGCGCTGACGTAGCCCTTGGCGGCGTCGATGGTGCCTGAGCCTGCGTCGACTGATTTGGTGTAAGGGTCGTATCTGTTGGTGATGATGACGAGGCGGATTTCCCCTTTGGTGGGCGGCTTGGCGACGGGTACAACAGTCTTGTTAACTACGCTGAACTGCTGCGCGAGGGTGGGGTCGACCCTGCCTGTGTTCGGGTCCACTACTTGGCTGGTGATGAGCATGTGGCCTGTAGCGGGGTCTAACTGGGCCTGCTTGACTTCTTGCCGACCGGTCCTCGGGTCGGTGACCGTGATCTCTCCGGACCGCGGGTCGACCACACCGACGGCTGTTCTGATCTTTCCATCAGGTCCAAGAGTGCCAGTAATGGTGTCTACGTGGGCTTGGGTCGGGTCAAGTTTCTTTGTTCTCGGGTCATATTTGGTAGTAATGATAACGAGGTGGATCTCTCTTTCGACTGGTTTGGTGTCCTTCTCGATAACGCTAAGTTGTTGAGCAAGGGTTGCGTCTGGTTTGCCAGTCTTGGGGTCTACAACTCCGGATGTCAGCAGGAGATATCCCGTCTTTGGATCAGTTGCTGCCTGTTTGATATCCGACTTTCCTGTGCTGGGATCAACATGCTCAATCCTTCCAGTCCTGGGATCAATGATGCCAAAGTTGGTGTGTACTCTTCCGTCTGAAGCTAGAACGCCCCTTGATGTCTCAACCACGCCATTGGGACTCTCAAGCCTCTTATTTTTAGGGTCATATTTGCTTGTGATGACGACCAACTGCACTTCTTTGCCTGGTACAGCCGCGAACTGATCTTTCGGTTTGTCCACAACTGATATTTGCTGACCTAGAGTGGGGTCAATTTGTCCTGTGTGCGGGTCGACGACTCCAGACGTGAGCACCATGTTCCCAGTCTTAGGGTCAACTGTGGCCTTCTTCAGCTCCTGTTTTCCGGTTACAGGATCAGTGATCAGAATGTCACCGGTCTTGGGATCAATACCGCCGAATTCTGTATCTACTTTATGGTCTTTCCTGAGTGTACCAGGGATGGTGTCGACGTGAGCATTGGTTAGGTCGAGTTTCTTGGTCTTGGGGTCGTATTTAGCTGTCACGATTACTATGTTCACATATTTCTCTGGGAGCTTGTCCTTGTCAACGACGGTCAGCTGTTGAGCTAAGCTTGAGTCCACTTTCCCAGTCTTCGGGTCGACGACACCAGTGGTTATAATCAGACTGCCAGTCTTGGTGTCAGTGATTGCTTGTTTAACTTCAGTCTTGCCGGTTTTAGGGTCGACATGTTCAACTTTTCCGGATCTGGGGTCAATGACGCCGTATTTGGTGTGTACTCTTCCATCGGCAGCTAATATTCCCGGTAAAGTTTCTACATGACCATTCGGATTATCTAATTTCTTTGTTTTAGGGTCGTATTTGCTTGTGATGATGACAAGCTGTACTTCTTTGCCAGGTACAGTTACTTTCTCTTTAGTGGTCTCCACTACGCTGATCTGTTGACCTAAGGTAGGGTCAATTTGTCCAGTACGGGGGTCGACGACTCCTGAGGTCAATAGTAGATTTCCGGTCTTAGGATCCACAGTGGTCTTCTTGACTTCCTTCTTTCCGGTCACGGGGTCCGTAATAGTGATGTCCCCAGTGACCGGGTCCACCACACCGAACTCCGTTCGCACCTTATTGTCCGCTTCCAATTTTCCTGGTAACGTATCAATATGGGCGTCACTCAGATCCAATTTCTTGGTCTTCGGGTCATATTTGGATGTCACTATGACCAAGTTCATGTATCTTTCCGGTACGCTTCTGCGCGAGTCCCTATCGACAATAGCTATCTGTTGTCCAAGGGAGGAATCAACCTTTCCAGTTTTAGGGTCGGTCACTCCAGAGGATAGGATTAAGTATCCCGTTTTGGGATCAGCGACGGCTTGTTTGATCTCTTGCTTGCCCGACTTAGGGTCAACGTGCTCAATTTTGCCGGTCTTAGGATCAATGACCCCGAAGTTGGTATGGACTCTGCCGTCTGAAGCGACGATTCCTTTGGACGTCTCGATGTGGCCGTTGGGATGGTCCAATCTCTTGTACTTAGAATCGTACTTGCTTGTGATAACAACTAGTTGGACTTCCTTGCCCGATACGGGTCCAAACTTGTCCTTAGGTTGGTCAACCACCGTGATTTGTTGACCTAAAGTGGGGTCGACTTGTCCAGTCTGGGGATCGACCACTCCAGACGTAAGCAGAAGGTTTCCTGTCTTAGGGTCAACTGCGGCCTTCTTCACTTCCTGTTTGCCAGTGATAGGGTCCGTAACGATAATCTCTCCTGTGCTGGGGTCTACAATTCCAACGCTTGTATGTACTTTATCATCCGCTCCATATTTGCCGGGTACGGAATCCACGTGAGCATTTGTCAAATCTAGTTTCTTGTGTTTAGGGTCATATTTGGAGGTTACAATGACCAAGTTGACGTATCTCTCTGGGATGCCGCGCGGCGCGTCTTTGTCGACTACTGTTAACTGCTGTGCAAGAGAGGAATCTGTTTTGCCTGTCTTGGGGTCAATTATACCAGATGTGAGGATGAAGCTTCCGGTCTTAGGGTCAATTGTAGCTTGCTTGGAGTCACGCTTGCCGGTCTTCTGGTCAGTGAAGTAGACCTTGCCAGTGTCTGGTTCCAATATGCCAAAGTTCGTATGGACTTTAGCATCTTTATCGCTGATGATAGCATGGGAAGTCTCGATGAAACCATTGGGGTTATCTAATCTCTTGTTCTTTGAATCGTACTTGCCAGTGATGGCTACTAATTGCACTTCCTTTCCAGGCAGAGTGGCGAATGTGTCTGTCGGTTTGTCCACAATACTGTACTGCTGTCCGAGCGTCGTGTCGAGCTGCCCAGTTCTAGGGTCAATGACTCCAGATAGAAGCAGAATATTGCCAGTTTTAGGATCAACTTGAGCATGCTTGGTCTCAGTCGTGCCAGTCTTGGGGTCAGTGACCTGAATGTCGCCTGTTCGCGGGTCAATGACCCCGTACTCCGTGTAGATTTTCCCGTCGGTGCCGCTGAGCACTCCCTTGACTGAGTCCACGTGTGCGAAGCTCGGGTCAAGCTTCTTGCTCTTCAGGTCATACTTGCTCGTAATGACCACAAGACGAACTTCTCTGTTCGCCTTGGTAGCGTCTTTCTCGACGACGCTGAACTGCTGACCGAGCGACGAGTCGACTTTTCCGGACTTCGGTTCCACAACGCCAGTGGTGACCAGCAAGTTACCAGTTTTCTGGTCGACGTACGCTTGCTTCGGGTCTTGCTTACCAGTCTTGGGGTCGACGTATTCAATCTTACCATTTCGCGGGTCGATGGCACCGTAGTTGGAGTGTACGATACCATCAGACCCAACCACGGCCCTAGACACTTCTACATGCCCATGTGAAGCGTCCAACTTCTTATGCTTCCCATCGTACTTGCCAGTAATCACAACCAAATCCACTTCTCTGCCGGGCTTGGCTCCAACCTTGTCCTGAGCTTTCTCAACAAAGCAGTACTGTTGGGCCAACGTCGGATCCAGTTTCCCAGTCTTCGGATCTATAACTCCAGACGTGAACAGGATATGTCCTGATTTCGAATCCACATGACCGCTCTTGACCTCTTGTTTATTAGTTGCGGGGTCCGTATAGGTGATTTGGCCTGATTTTGTGTTTATAAGTTCTTTCTCCGTCTGTATCTTTCCATTGGCCTTGTTCAGGGTGCCTTTAGTGACTAATATGGTACCGTTGGCGTCGTCGAGTTTTTTGGATTTCGGGTTGTATCTGCCTGTGATGATGACGACTTGGATCTCGTTGTCCGGTTTAGGTGCTACCACTATGGCTGCTGCTGGAGCCTCGTGGTGGGCTCTTTCGGCGTCCAGAAGCGCTAAAGTCGGATCAATAAGGTTGGCCTTAGCTTGTTCTTTCAAAGCGGCGGACTGCACGTAGTCTATTCCTGGTGTCTTCAGCTTGCTCGGGTCATCGGCTGTCTTCCGCTTGCCAGCGCTTTCCGCCACCTTCTTCTCTTCTCCAGGAGCGTAATTGAACGCTAGCCCAGCTTTTCTTGTAGTTGGACTCTGACTCTCGTCCAATGCTCTCTGTCGTTCTTCGGATATCGGTTCCTTCTCGTAGCTGAAGGCACCTTGTATGAAGGGCTTCGTCTTGGTCGGGCTTCGTTCTGTGTCTGTGTACTCGTAGGGCTTCGTGAAGCCCGGTTTGTCTTCCTTGGACGGGCTCTTGTCGGCGGACGAGTCCAGGTTCGAGCTCTCGTTGGATGTGTCGAGCACGGCCACCTTCGCTTTGGGATCTTTGATTTTCTTATCTTTAGGCTCCTTGGGCGATTTCTCTTTGGGCGACTTGTCTTTCGATTTGGGCGACTTGTCTTTGGGCGACTTCTCTTCTTTCGGCGACTTGTCCTTCTTGCCTCCGAACAGTCCGAAACCTCCCTAAATTGGATGGGAACGGGAAGGGAGAATGAGAACAAATTAAAAAATAATAAAATTAAATTGCGTAAAATTATAAGGACGCGACGAGTGTCGTGTACAAGTTTTTAACCTTTTGAACGCCGACGCTTATATGCAGTGATAACAATTATTGTGACTCATTTGTCGGCGGTTAAAGGGTTAACAATTTTTTTTTTAATTTTAAGGCCAAATTGCTCTGTCCCTCAGATGGGATCCCGAGTGTTCAAACTCATACAAACACAGTGCGAACTGAATACAAAATGCAGTATGCACGTAAACGCATGCGCGCGGCTGGTTGCAGTATCTAACGAGTATATTTACAAATAATTGTATGATACACTAAATCTACGATTGGTAACATCACAATATAGTACTGCAACGAATATCTGCGTTTAATTAAAAGTGTCTACCATTCGCGCAATATGGACAAGATTTGATACAAAACGTAGTACAAGTAGCTTTGAGCGGACAAATTAAATGTCTCACCTTCGTCTTCTTGGGCGTCGTTTCTACGTTGTTGGTGATGCCAGGATCGCTGGCGGTGTCTGTGCCTGTAAAAGATATAACATGATATTTACTATCATCATCATCATCAGCCTATCGCAGTCCACTGCTGGACATAGGCCTCTCTAGTTGCTCGCCACTTAGGGCAAACATCTGGAGGATATACCCATAATCGCCACGCTGGGCAGGCGGGTTGGCGATCGCAGGGCGCAGCTCCTCGCTCCGGTGACGCTGCTGCGTCATCGGTCTGTGGTATTTAGCTACGCCTTCAATTGTGATGGTTATACCGCCACCAGTCGGTTGCCAGCGCTTCGTCTGTTTTTTTTTTTTATAGTAGCTCGACATAATGGGCATTGATGGAAAGCGAAAGAGAAGCCCAAGTCGCTGTGACAACTGGCAAGTAACTGGTCAGTTACCTGTCGAGTTGCCACTGCCATGCCGGCCCAAGCCTAGCCCCCCACGAGCTCCGGAAACCCTACTCACCGACAGAATCACGACCCGGAGGTCATTTGGCTGCGGTATTCTATAGGGTGGAGGTCCTTCCCCAGACGGACAGCTCAATTCGAGCAAATTTTATTCGGCAGGACGCACCTCGGGCGGGTGAGGTTGGCTTGGAGCGAAAAGATGATAGGCCGCTCCCTTGGAGAGGCAGTCTATGTCAGTCTATGTCCAGCAGTGGACTGTGATAGGTTGTTGTTGTTTGTTGCTGTTTTACGCACTCCGGTATACTACTTCACGTACCATTCTCAGCGGGTTTCCTCTGCTCAGCCAGTTTCTTCTCGTCCTTGTCGGGAGGCGCGGTGGGCATCACCTTGACGGCTCCCGGAGGCGGCTTCTGCAATACACGACCAAACGTATGCTGTAATATACTGTACTGTCCATACATACATAAAAGCATCCTTGCAAGAAGAGTAAAAACTCTATGGACATGGATTATTAACATCTTGGACTATAAGTATTGAGTGTGCTCTTTCATCGGGCCACTATTAAATATTTAAGTGGCCCCGCCCATAGTACAATAGTAGTATAGTACATAAAGTATCTGTCCTTTCTTATAATGTTTTTTTGCAACATGTACTTATCTAAATATTTGAAGGATTACAAAAGTTACATCATCTGTTTAATACTTCTTCTCTACGCTGTCTGTAACACTTTTCTGTACGAGTAATAGTTTATTTTTATGTGCAATAAAGTTACGTATCTTTCTGCAGACTCGCTATAGAAAACATGCATAAGAATATAAAAACCCTTTAAACTTCCAGTGTCACCCACAAAAATTATCATCGGACACAATAGTACAGTGTAGAATATTTCAGGTGTGTTGTGTCTTGCAACATTGTAAAAATCTACCTCCTAATAGTGTTACCAGTAAATTCTTACTTAATATTATAAATGCGAAAGTAACTCTGTCTGTCTGTTACGTTTTTCCGCTTAAACCTCTTAACCAATTTTGATGGAATTTGGCACAGACAATCTTTAGACCCTGAGAAAGGACATAGGCTACCTTTTATTGCGAAAAAAGGGATGAAAAAGACTTCTGTGACACAAGGAGGGCGAAGCCGCGGGCACAGCTAGTAAATAATATAGTACGCAATAGCAATTGAAAATACATTACAATGTAGTCCTATATTACAATTTAATGCATAAAAACAATTGGTTACGAAAACAGCTACACTAAAAAGCACAAACACTTCTACATACAAAATAATTATAAATTAATACGTGCATGTCTGAAATATTATGACAATTGTGTGATAAGGTGATATAGCTATAATTATAGTGAATTAGAACATTTAATGAAAGTTTTAACACTATTACTAATTCAATGGAAACATGACGGATGTGATTTGTGTGAGAATTGTGAATCAATTGTGTGAAACAATGGCAAGCCAATAAAAATTGTGATAAACCATCTCGACCACGAGCCAAGTGATTATGGTAATCAAATAAATCATAGATTGTACATTTCCGCGGGGTTACCAACGATTAGGCATACCTACTAAGCGCCAATTTTACTATAGACTTAAAATTACCTAGACCACGAACGGTGCAAAAGTGCGCTAAGAACACTATTTAATTTTATGAAAATGAAAACACTCTTTATTACATTTCTGTTTGTGTAACTTTTTGTAATGTGTGTCTAGATAATTTTAAATCGACGGTCTAAACATTACAAATAAAATTAGAGCCCGTTCAGACATGCGGTTTTTTGCGTAATCAGTCCGGCGATCGACCGCAAACAGCCGCCGCGGCCGCCGATAGTGTGAACAGGGGTAGCGGTTTATCCGCCAAACCGCAGTGTTTACGCCGCATCCCGCCGCGGGGAATGTATGAACAGGGCTAGCGGGTTGATGGCGGTTTCGCGGGCGACAACCGCATGTTTGAACGAAGCCCTAAGGTTGTATCAAGCGGGTGAGTCCCATCGGGTCCGGGTAGAGCACCTTGTCCCTGTCGGCGACGAACTCGCCCTCCAGCGAGCTGGCCGACGACGCGCTCACGGTGCCGCCCGAGCGCCGCCGCAGCTTCCGGCAGCACACACACACACAGGTCATCAGGGGAACACACGTGACACACACTCACACACTCAACTCAAAGAGTGGCAACTATTTTAAACGGTGTGTATTGTAAAGAACCGCAAGTGTCCGAAAACAGTACAGCTATCGAATTAACTCCTTGTTCCACGACAGGTAAAACCAACGATGTTCAAGGCGAGAATGAACCAGTTTTTGCTGGGGACCGCGTTCCTTAGACTATAATAACGCTAACCATGTATCGCAGTCAAGCCAATCCATTTGGAATTAAAAAATGCACCAAAACGGCTTACGTTAATTCGGAAATGAAAATAACTAGAGCTGTCGAATACAGATCACTTTTATTTACTACCAAGACCAAAAAGGTATCTAAGTAAGTTATCAGTTGCATTGCATAGTACCCACAGTACATGTTTCGGCTTAGATTGGGACTATCTAGTCCACTATCTAGGACTGTGGCTGTTTATTTATTATCTCCACGGCTAGCTTAGCATATTATACCACAAACCATGATTGTCAGATCGCGGTAGCAATCACCTAACTTAAGAAGAATCATGTCCACTTTTCAATCTGTTCCCACGACTATTGAATAAAAAATTCTGGATTCCTATACCGTTAGAAAAAAAATATGTCTGCAAATAAATTCACGAGTAATACGTTTACACGTCAAACATTTTTTTCCTACTAGCACTTCGACGTGATAAGGATGAGGCCTAATGAGAAGTGCCGCAAGAAACTCACCAGTTTGCCTTTTTTTTTCAAAAATATACATATCATACTTTTGATGTCTTACATTTTAAGCAGCTCATTATGTCCATGTGATATTATCGTCTAGGAAAAGCAAGACGGAGACAGATTTATCACAATGCAATATGTATAAGCTTGGCTCGCAAACGTACCCTACGTGTGTGTTCACGTGTGTTCTCCGACAAAGATGTAAATGAGGTATGGTATAGGCGCCATGCTCCCATACAAGTGGTTGAATAGAAACAATTTCACTACCAGTGTGAATGTGTTCCACGTAAACATTTTGTTCGTTGTGTTGCCAGCTATAAAGATGGATTCTTTTTTTAAACTCTTAGGTGAAATATGTAATATTTAGTACCACAGTGTTACGATAAATAAAAATTTGACGAACCATTACAGGGTCGAATCGAATACAAGTACATTTTGAACTGACAAATTTACCGGAGTAAGTACAAAGTTGAGATGGCCTAAGCTACTGTGTACTGTGCTTCTCAACTAATGCCGCGGCGACACGTTGGATTCATCTTTGCGTCCAATCACTGTCCAATGCCCAATACTAACGCGCTCAATGTCTTCATTGTGGCAAAGTACCGATACACACATTGGTGCATTGGGCGCAAAACGTTACCTTGGTGCAAAAATCTCCAATGTGTGGCCGCGGCATTAGACCTGATGTCATCACTTCAACGTCGTTAGTGGGCGTGGCCTATTTGTCTACTCTTATTTTTTTTTATAGTAGCACAGCATAATGGCCACTCTACGCCTGATGGAAAGCGAGAGAGAGAAGCCCAAGTCACTGCGACAACGGGCAGATAACCAAACCAGTCACCTGTCAGTTGCCACCGCCATGCCGGCCCAAAAGATGCTTCTTCACGCCCCGTTTAAAGGATCCAATATCGAAGAAATTAGGAATCATGACAAAGATAGGAATTGCCGAACTTTGTCTTAAATATTTTTGTGAATGTGTTTGTAATTAATAAACACAAACTACCTACACTACTACAAAGATTATTTCTCCGTTGGGAACATTCACCCGGAGTAACGTAGGCTATATTCATTGCTAAAAAAGTTTAGGAATCCTTACTAAACCCAATGAAATTTTTATTTTTATGGCTCCAATTCTTGAAAAATATACTTTGTAACTATGACGGAAAGTTGGCAACACAACTCGTCATGCAAATGAGTCACTATTCAGTAAACATGAGGACGTCTCAGCAATCATTTGCTTTCGTAAACACCCCGTTATCTTATCGCGTCATCACTAAACATAGCTTATCGGTCAGCGCTACTGACCCCGAGGCCTGAGAACAATAATGACCCACTAACTAACGAAGGCGATTAGACAATAGACAAATATTATGTTTGCATATAATTAGATGCCTATTAATAGGTAATGTTGTTAAGTAGTGATGTTATTTAAATCACCTTGGCTGTGGGTCCCAAGATAGAAATACAACACAATGATCATTTTCTTATTATGGTCATTATAATTATTTACTAGATGTAAATATTTTTATTAATTAGGTTTCCTAATATTTATGCCTGTTCCTAATATATATAAGTCCTTCTTTCCTATGAGGATGGGAATGCCTACCTACAATGATTAGTTCAATAGCTGACACTAACCTATTATTATTAAATACAAATATACGTCATTAAATACAAATTTAATGTAAAGCATTGCAAACAAGTCTCATTTCAATGTGCTTATTTTAAATAGGTATTTTTGTGTAATTTTGTAACGATGATCACTTTTCGTTACCCATTGATTAAAAGTTTGAAAGAATGCCTACGCGGCATTAAGTTCGCCTTTGGTAATTTATTTTTTATATTGTGCAATTAAGATTAAATAAATAAAAGTTTGGCTAAGTCTTCGAAAGTGTAAGCTATGGAACTATTTTCCAGAGTCCGTATTCCCCTTTTCAAAGCGAGGGTGAATCCGTTTTCGTTGAGCGAGCGAGCTCCATCATCGCTTAACAACAGGTAAGTGGGGACAAGCGTTAACTATGTAATATTGAAAAAAAAATGACTAGAAAACTATTACATCAACAGTATGAACAGTGAAATAAGTGATTCTGAGTTGAAATACTTAATAACACTGGCAATGACTGACTGTACATACACGTGATCTTGATGTGAACTACTTAGTGACTAATCTATGTATAATAAAAACCACAGTACATGCATCTTTACTATATATATATGCAGCTAGATTTTCACCATATTCATACGTTAAAGATAGTGTTGAAAAGTGAATTATCTATGATCTACTTTCTTTTTAACTAATCTCTATCCAAAGGTTGTCTGGAAGAGATCGTTTATAGCGATAATACTAAATTGTACAACAAGTGTCTATAACACCTTGTTTTTAGTTAAGTGTATGGTGTGCAATAATAATAAATGTATATAATTTAGAAGTATCTAAATCAGTGAAAAAGGGTTCTCGCCTAAAGCGTAGACACAGTCCGTCACAAGCTTCGGGATCAATTCCCGGTCGGGTCAATAAGGCCCCATATCCTTTTAGAAGGACCCTAAACTGTAGTCTCCTATGGAGAGCCTCGGAAAGGCGTTTATTCCATAGCCAATTTTTTACTACTCATGTTTTCTTCTCATGAGGAAATCATGGTATGCATCATTTGCGGTTTAATGACTAGATCTTGTAATATGCTCTTAACTTACTTACAGGTAAGAATGACGTATTGTGCACTCATATATAAGCCTAGGTACTAATATTATATAGGTAACTGTACTGACAATAATTTAACTGTACTGACAATAATTTAACTGTACTGACAACCGGTAATGAAATAGTTCACAACGTTTTCCTCTGTTTACGGAATAGTTTATCATTCATAACGCATTTTTATATCTATGGAATAATATAGCGTACCTTTTTGTATATGATAAAGATCAAAACGAATCTGTTAGTTAACAATGTATCTCTTTTTACGTACAAGTGATAGTCTTTTGATTATTTTATTAATATTTGTTACACGTTGTTATTTGTTACAGTATTCTATAAAAACATGCAAATATATCGATGAAACCCACAAAAAAACTACAGACGTTAAGAAATGTCACATGTTATAACAGTTAACTAATATTGTTAGTCTATGGCAGTGTTTTTCAACCTGTGTGTCGCGACCTCCAAGGGGTCGCCTTGCTAGGGTGGTCTCGAGCCAAATTAAAATGCAAGGATATGTAGGTACCACCAGTTCCGTAACTGCGCCCCTTAAAAAATGTGGTCTGGTCATTTGTGCGGGTTCCTCCAGGATCTACACCTTGTGCCTGGGCACCGCTGGCACCGCCCTAGTTAGTGCACTGTGTACCACTACAATAAAAACACGATTTCTGTGAGTTCTTGGGCTAGACTTCAATGAAGGGCCTTTACGACTGGGGCACCGAAGTATTTTGCCGGTTTTTCAACCTGGTCACACAAATTAAATATGTACACAAAAAGTCCTAGTAATCATAGTTCTCATAGTGACCGAGAAAATTTAACTTTGGTCTTGTCGTTCATTCAAAAAGGTTACCACCCAAAAAAATCCTAAATGGTCCTTCGTTCATTGTGTTGTGACTGAACACCGGACGGATCTCATTTAGATTGCCATCGACATTAGAAGACGCAAAAAGGTTGAAAAACACTGGTCTATGGTGTGAGATATAAACATGATGTTACAATACAGTATGTTAGTGAGTCATGGTGCATGGTGGTGGTGGCGCATACCTTGTCTTTGATGGTGGGCCGCGGCGCCGGCTGCGGGGGCATGGTGTGACGCTTGGCCGCCTCTGGGGGCATGCTCTCATCCTTGTCTCCTGCTGCCAAGGCTGAAACGAACAAAAAATACAAATAAATAAATGAAGCGATAGAGCGCCTGATATTATGTACTCTCTGGTTCATCGCTCTTATAGACAAAATAGAATAGAATAGAAAAAAATCTTTATTAATAAAGACATGAAATTAATTAAGAGTAATAAATGATGATAAGTGCTGATTTCAAGTTTAATGTCAAATTAGATGCATACAGGCTTTTTACTCGATGAAAAACAAATGAAAATCTATTTCTCCGCTGGGTTCGTAAATTTGCTTTAGCGAAAAGAACTTGAAAAAAAAAGTGGTCGAAGATATTTTAGACTAACTAATTAACGTATTGTCCGTTACACAGATGTGTTTCTGGTTCAGAGACTGCTCATGAGAGACATTTACTTACTAATTTTCTTCCATCACATAACGTCTGACTGACCTCAGTAAAATAACAGATAATATGACAGTTGTATTACTACGATTGCGCTAAGTAAAATTAGAAGTCTGCGGTCGAGTGTGGTGTAAACTCGTTCGCTGAGGTATTCTGATCGCGGTATTTCATAACCGAGTGGTTTACAAAACCATATGGTTTTTGAAAACTAAGACAACGTGGTAAGGTATGGTTAAAGTCTACATAGATAAAGACAATTCACACCAGGGCTTTCCCTTGTACTATGATGAATGGTGGTCTACCAGCACACCCAGACTCGAGACAATTTAGAAAAGTGATTTTATAAACTGACCCTACCGGGAATCGAGCCCGGAAAATTCGTATCGCCCTTGCATTAAGCCTAAAAGCAAAATACTATTGAAATTGCTTTTACTACCCACAAAAGAGATCGTTCCTTCACGCATATCAATTTTCTTTCAAACATGCTGTGTTTATATAAAGCAGATGTAATAAAAATATATTTACTAAGATGTATATGCCTCAATCCGTTATAAATATCCTACTTTCGCCTGCTATTCGTAAAAACTGTAATTCGTCTGTTCTTAGAAGATAAACAATTTGTAAGTATATTTCCCCAAGTAGGTAGGTAGGTACCTACACTCTAATTACCTATCAACTGACTCACGCGCATTCATCGGACATGCCTACGTTTCAGATCAATATTTATTACATTTTCGCCGGTCTGGCGTACTAAGTGTTGTATCGAAATGGTGCTTTATACATTATCGACACATATATATCTTAAACTAATATTATAAAGCTGAAGAGTTTGTTTGTTTGAACGCGCTAATCTCAGGAACTACTGGGCCGAATTGAAAAATTCTTTTTGTGTTGAATATACCATTTATCGAGGAAGGCTTTAGGCTATATAACATCACGCTGCAACTATTAGGAGCGAAGAAATAATGGAAAATGTAAAAAAAAAACGGGAAAAAAATAACTATTCCACGCGGACGAAGTCGCGAGCACAGCTAGTTATAGATAGATTTTTAAAATACTTGCATATAGCCAGAGTCCCTCTCACAGTAAGGCTGGCCTAATAAGTTCGAACTCGGAATTGAAATTAACATTTGCAAAAAGAATGCTCTACAGACATGTAAAATGCTGGAGTGCTTTGTATGCAAGTAGAGCATTTGTGTCGAACGTGATTTACAAGCCTAAGAAACTTTCAAACCAAAATCTTTCTAGCCTTTCAGGCTGTAGAGAGTGCCGAGTAGTTGGGATGTGAAAACTATTAATAAATTCCAAAATACCATTCTAGTAAAAGAGGACATCGTAAAATATCGGAACTCCTTAGTTTAATCACGAACCTATAATTAACATTTTTAATTTCATTAAAACTGAATAATGTTCAGTCGATTGGCTAGCTAGAGTGACATCACGTCAGTTATGAAACTTCAAATAATTCCCACTGTAGCCTCGTGTACCAAATAGCAACAAATGCAATCAGAAGAAAACCCAACGTTATAAAGACGATCGATATATTTTATCGATAAACCGTCCGCTCGCACAACACTAAAGTTTCGATATAAAAACAAACACCGAATTCCACGAGAGCTCGTGCGAACCGGACGCAGACACATCTTTACACCGGACAATTCGTTTTTAACATTATCATGCTCTAATACATCATTTTTAATTAGGTTTTAAGGTTTACGTACTAATTTATAATAATAATATACCCATATATTTTTTAATAATTATACTCATTAGTTCCCACTACAATAACAAATATTACAATAATTATAACAAAAACTCATTATTTTGGGATATTGATGCCTAATCTAATAATAATAGAATAAAGTCTGTCCGTTAGTCGCATTTTCTTAAAGAAACGGTGCAATATTCTTTCCAAAATCAAATCACACCGCCCAATTTCTTCCCATAAGGTGTCGTAAGAGACGACTAACCTTCTTGAGATATCGGTTTACCTGAATGGCTTGGAAATGTTTAACAATTTACATTACAGTTCACATCCCTATTATACATTTGTCGGTCTTTAACTTAAAGGTGACTTATAACGGGCAATAACAACAGATGTATACTAACTTGATCCACAATTTGGTGACCAGCAATCTTTGAAAACCATTTTGAAACCACACCTCAAACTTCTTCAAACCACACTTTACTTTAATAAATAAAGCTTATTGATTGACACTATCACTTATTCTCACTTTCCTTTAAGTTTAAACAACACCTTGAAGTTTTTCTTTAAAAAAAGCTGCAATCTCTAAAAACGTTTTCAAAAATATGCCAACAAAATTACGCATTCACTGTAGACTAAACAAAAATTAGTCCAATAGTCAATTTCCATATGACCTTTCCAATTACGTGAAGTCTAACCGATATGATTCCCTCTCCGCTACTGGCTGCGCACGCGCCGGCCGCTCGTTATAAACTATGCACATAGTTCGCGGTGAGTAAATAAAGTATTAATAACGCCGACTTCACTATCGTGCAGTTGGGGGTGAATGGGCCGGTGTATGTAGTAGGGAACAGTTCTTGAGAATTTAAATTAAATACATGGTATTTTGTGTTTATTTCTTGAATCTGCCTATTACAGTCCACTGGTATAGGCCTCTCCAGTTATCCGCCACCGATCCATAGTTATACCCTAATTCTAGCTTTGTGTATTTTTTTAAAGAATGATCAGTATACCTAGGTTTGCCATCCGTCCGGGTTTCCCTGGATGTCCTAGTTTGAAGATCGTCCGGGACCCGTCCGGCCGGGGCTTTTAAAAGTGTCCGGGTAAAATCCGGACACTTTTGAAATCAAAACTCAAATAAATTAATGAATGATCTAATGAACAAATTCTGAAGAGTCCGGGGCAAAAACCGTGTTATCTGGCACCGGTAATTTAGGTGATGGTAATCCTAAGCATACCATACATTATCAATAACTCTCCCAAGTTATAGAAAAAAATTATCACAGAGAGAATATCATTAATTATTATTCAGCCTCTTTGTTCACCAAAACATACAATCTTCAGGTGTTCACGGCGAGAGTGGATCGGTATTTTTGGCTAAGCGCGCTCCATCGTAGGCTTTAACATCATGTGAACTATGACTACCCACAACGAATAAAAAGCAAGTCAATTTTAATTTTGTTAAAAAAACGATTTTGTTTTTATAGTACACTAGCTGTGCCCGCGGCTTCGCCCGCGTTCATGTAGGTGTGTCACAGAAGTGTTTATTATGCGTGTTCCTATTCCATCCTGCTCCGTGACTCGATCTCTTCGATTTTATATATGTAGGAACAGACTTGTCCCTACGAAAAGTGGAAGTACTTCCGCCGAGCTAGGTGATCGTGCTCGGGGACCGCGGTCCGATGGACCATCTTGGTTTTTCGTATATATAGCGAGTCGTGATGAAAACTTCGTTTGCGCGTGGTAGGATTCTGTACAATTTTTTCCATTTTATATCGCCATCTGTTGTTAGCTGGCGGAACTTGCATATTGTAGCGACGTGGAGGTTGTTGTAGCGGTGTGGAGATAGGTGTCGCTACGTGTCGCTACAGCACTCCCCTCCTAGATGGAAAGTCTCGTCTCAGCAGGTCAGCAGTCTGTTCAGCGTTGTGCCCGAGTAGGCTCGAATCCGCGGTGAGTCGGGATGAGCGGTGTGCGGTGCGTGTGCTTCGAATCCTCAGTGAGGACGGATGAGAAGCGTCGGTGCCGGTGTGCTCGAATTCGCAGTGGGTCGGAATGAGCGATGTAGGCAGGAGCAGCTGCTGCCACGTCGAGGAGGTGCCGCCGTTGATCCGGACGTAGGGCTGCGTAGCGTCGGTTGCACGGTGTGAGCTGCCGCTGAACCAGGGAGCGTCGAAAGCTGCGGTGGTTCACGAAGGCGCTGGTGGTGATGAGGGCTGGCAGAAGACTGCTGCTGAGGATGGAGAGGCTGGAGATGATGCGTCGTCGATGCAGTGCTCGCTAAGGTGGATGTCGTCGGTTTCCATCACGTCGGGCTCCATCATGTTGCGTGTTCACATATCAGATCGGTGTTGATCACGTCGGGGTCACCAATTGTAGGAACAGACTTGTCCCTACGAAAAGTGGAAGTACTTCCGCCGAGCTAGGTGATCGTGCTCGGGGACCGCGGTCCGATGGACCATCTTGGTTTTTCGTATATATAGCGAGTCGTGATGAAAACTTCGTTTGCGTGTGGTAGGATTCTGTACAATTTTTTCCATTTTATATCGCCATCTGTTGTTAGCTGGCGGAACTTGCATATTGTAGCGACGTGGAGGTTGTTGTAGCGGTGTGGAGATAGGTGTCGCTACGTGTCGCTACATATACATAGGTACAAAAGTTTGGCTTCGAAGTTCCCGTTCCGTATCCGTTCCGTTCCGTTCGAATTTCGGGAATTTCGTTTGTAGAAAAATTGCACATCCTAAAAGACCTACGGACCAAGTTTCATGGTTTTATCCCCAAAAATAACTAACTTCCATACAAACTTTCAACCTTTATTTCACCCCCTTACTGGTCGAAATTTCAAAAACGTTAGAAAATGTTTGATTATTTCTTATCAAATGCTTAAATTTATAGTATCATGGTTTTATCCCCAAAAATGACGAACTCCCATACAAACTTTTAACCCTTATTTCACACCCTCACTGGTCGAAATTTTAAAAATGCTAGAACAAATGTTTAATTATTTATTATTATTATGACACACTAATTGATAATCTGAAAGTATTTATTTATACAATCCAATTAAAAACACTCATTCAACCAGAGAGAGAAAAAGTAATAATCGGCGGGAACTCGATGACAGCTGTCAGTGTCACCGTTACGTCAAACTTCAACTGTCAACGTTAGTGCGGTGACTCTTGAGCGTGGCGAATAGTGCTGTGCCGCAATATTTTTTTATTATTCTCCTCTAACATTATCAAGTGCTTAAATATAAAGTTTTATCTTTTAAAATTAAGAAATCCCATACAAACTTACAACCCCTATTTCAACCCCTTCATCCCTTTTTTCGCAATAAAAGGGACCTTAAGTCCTTCCTCAGGAACTAAAGATTGTCTGTGCCAAATTTCATCAAAATTGGTTGAGAGGTTTAAGAGGTTAAAGCGTAACAGACAGACAGACAGAGTTACTTTCGCATTTATAATATTAGTAAGGATTCTCTAAGCTATCCTTTTTGTGTTTTTCGGGTATGCACGGTTTGTGCTTCTGCCACTGACGACAGTGAAAGGCTTTGTATTTGCCTCGTGGTGAAAAGCTTATCGTCAGGTTTATCAAGTCTCGAACAAAGAGAACCTCTCACGTGTCAAAAATTGTCAAAAACAATAATTTCGTGAAGAAACGTCAACGATTGACGAATGTGGATGCATGATTCTGGCGGCAAAACATTTCGTTTTACATAGTCACATGAGTCACAGTTCTTGGTGATGAATACTTTTTTGGCGCGACACGCACGCAATGTATTGAATGAAACGGAACGTGCTTCACGTCATAGATGGCGACAGCGGTTTGTTTGATTGTTGTTTGTCAGTGCCATCGGAATTTAACGAAATTCTCTTTAATCCGATATTTGCGGATATATGTTGTCGACTCAAAATCAATATTTTTTTATGTTTTCTTATTTATAAAAGGTTTCGATCGAGTCTATCGTACCCCTTGACGAAATTATTAATATGTTGAATGAAACGGAACGTGCTTCACGTCAAAGATGGCGACAGCGGTTTGTTTGATTGTTGTTTGTCAGTGCCATCGGAATTAAACAAAATTCTCTTCAATCCGAATTTTGCGGATATATGTTGTCGACTCAAAATCAATATTTTTTTATGTTTTATTATTCGTATAAGGTTTCGATCGAAATTATTAATATAGATGGTTTTATCTTTTAAAATTAAAAAACCCCATACAAACTTTTAACCCCTATTTCTACCCCTTTATCCCCTTTTTCGCAAAAAAAAAAAAAAGGTAGCCTATGTCCTTCCTCATGGTCTAAAGATTGTTTGTGCCAAATTTCATCAAAATCGGTTGAGAGGTTTAAGCGTGAAAGCGTAACAGACAGACAGACAGACAGACAGACAGACAGACAGACAGACAGACAGACAGACAGACGGACAGACAGACAGACAGAGTTACTTTCGCATTTATAATATTAGTATGGATTATACACGCATTTTTTAAAACACGAAAAGTGTTTATGCCAATTGCATCATGCCTATTTGACCCAAAAGTTTTTGAAGTAAGATAAGAACCTGTGCAATCCAAATTAATGCATCACTTATCAAATCTCAACACGCTAAGTGACTAAGTAACCAGTGCCACGACAAGCATGATAAACGGAACCTACATAAACATTAGACTAACTTAAAAATAACTATGACGCGAACTAATGCATAACCCCGTCCTGGCAAGGTGACAATTAGCTTATGAGTCAGCGGGGATCCGAAATTCGCGTTACGTGCACGTAATAACAAGGTCGCTATTTGTTTGTTTGCACTATAAGTATGATAACATTGGACGAGCGGCGATTTTGCGATAACAGAGATGTTTTGTTACTGTAGCATCTTGAGGTTTAATTATTAATAACTGTCTATTCTTTCCATAGAAAGAAAAATTCTATGTTTTGCCGCTCATAGATTTGGTAATGCTTGCCGTGATGAGAAACTCTAAGGGATAAGTGCACGGGCAGTAGAGTTTACGTGGGGATAAATAAAACCTAGTGCGGTCACCAACCCGCCAAGCGTGGTGACTAAAGCCAATCCCCCAAATGACAGTTGTCATTGTGGAAGGCCAACATGTCCCAACAATGGAAGTCTGCATTCAGATCAGGAACTGCATCAGTTAAACTAAAGTTAAGGTTCGTCCTTTAACCCATTCTCTCCATCGTAAACTAGACACAATAGGGATGTTTCCAGGGTCAAAATAATTACATTATATTTAGTCTGTATTTTAGATCATAAAATTATATTGGACACATATAATTTTTTTTCGTATAAACAAAAAAAAACAAAGATCCAAGGCATCAAAATTTAGGAGTGGGAGTCTTTGACGTCACTCGGTGCGACAAAATGCCACAAAGCGTGACGTCACGCGTAATTTGAACGGGCTATACGTATATCCTTGTTATTTTTGGTCTAATTTACAAATGAAAAAATACGTGTTTTTAGTTTTGAATAAGCTAAAAGACGGACTAATTTCATTTTTAGGACAACAAGCCTATTACTAACTACAGTACATTTTAAGTAGTGCAACAGTCAAAGTGTTAATCCATATTTCATTGTTTCTCTCTTGTCTGGCAGTCTCAGTTTTACAACATTTTGGTGAAAAGTACCAAAATATGCCAATACAAATCATTCAAGCCCGAGTTTTAGAGAGACAAACGAACATGGAATCATTATTTATATGTACAGAGAGAAAATTTATTCGACCAAACAATCCATTTCGCTCTTGGCACGGAAACATAACTATCCATTAATAAATATTGACGTCTATCTCACAAGAAAGCGTGAATAATTCCAATTCTCAGAATCTAGACTTAGGCCGCAGACTTGTTTATATTTTGGGGGGTGAACGTATCGTTCGGGAGAAGAGGGCGTGGGTAGACTGTTGACGAGGCTTGGAGCGAGTTGCCAAATGTGAAGATGCGTCAGATAGTGCACAGACATCGATCAGATGGGCTTAAACTGAAGCGAAGTAAATACAATGAGGAAGGAAATATGACGTGACTACAGATAACATGTTACCGACAAAACACTTTCGACAATCCTCTATATACGGATTGTCTGGAGGAGATCGCTTTTAGCGAGAAGAAACGCCTAAATTGTACTACTAACCATGGACACAAGCTTATGATGATGATTTTATGCCAGGTTTGGAGATTTTAAGATTTCACGAGCTTGTGGCGAAACCGAAATCAATTAATATGGTACGTAATAGGGAGGGAATTTTGTACAATCTGACAGGCAGGTATTTCGGTATTGCCATATATCGTCCTACTATAATCGAAACGGCCGCGAATTCGTTTACCCACCACCAGGGAGACCACCGTCCGGGGAAGGACCTCCACCCTATAAAAAAATACCGCAGCCAAATGACCTTCGGGTCGTGTTTCTGCTAGTGAGTAGGGTGTCCGGAGCTCGTGGGGGGTAATGGTTGGGCCGGCATGGCAGTGGCAACTGACAGGTAACTGACCAGTTACTTGCCAGTTGTCACAGCGACTTGGGCCTCTCTTTCGCTTTCCATCAGGCGTAGGGAAGCCATTATGTCGAGTCTATAAAAAAAAAGGAAGGGTGTTTTGACAGAACTTCGCCTGCGTGAATTTGCTCTACACTGACAAAAAAATACTAATGAACCGAAGTGAGGCGGACATGACAAATTGTGATTTCAGCACTATCATTGGTGAATAACTATTAGCCTCAGCTTAGCTTTAAAGCACCCGATCACGAAGCAGGACGATCACTAATAAGTTCTAATTACACATAATACATGTATTAAGTTATAAGGGGCTATGATGAAGCGGAGGAGTTGTTAAAGCCGTTGCACTGACATTTTTATAAACTAACGTCATTTGCCGCATACGTCAACACTGTCCATATCATGCCCAACACTTTTCACACATGCCCACTTCAAAGAACTCACATTTTGTATCGTCAAAATTTTGGACATACCTACCTACCTACATACAAAGTTATTAAGCCCACTAATTGTGTCAATATTTGTTACTGTTTAATCATAACTTGTTTTGTTCTAAGTATCTATAATTAGAATTTTGAAAATAATAATTTATAAAATAGCTCTTTGTAAATGTACATGTGCCAATCTTGATTTGTGTAAGAATATTTACTGTTCCTCATAGGACAGGCCTAGCCTAGTGTGAGGACCAGAATAACTTTTATTTTTATGTAAGCTGTGTTTTTGGAAATAAATAAATTATTATTATTATATTTATTATTAAGTCAACACTCGTATTCGAAAGCTAATAATACAGTTGAAGTTTTCCATTTGGCAAATGGTTACTACTTGCTCATAAAACGGACACTGGCAAATTATGTTGATAATAAAGATGTTACGTTGACTGCATAGAGAGGGTCTTATAATTGGCACCGTGCCTGTGCGACCATGTTGCGGTAGGTCGGACGTATTACGGTATTCTTAGAATAATAACAACGAAATGACTCTATTAATTCCGTTTCACAGTACTGCGTTGAATAAGTTATAGAAGCGATAGTAGGAATGAAATTTTAATTTATATTGTATTACTAGCTGCAAAGTGGCGAACATTGGGAGAGGCCTATGTCCAGCAGTGGACTGATATAGGACTGATGATGATGACTAGCTGAAGCTCGTCTGAACATTAAGTACAAGGGTGTTTTCCAGGGAAGCAGCTTCGTTCCTATTGTAGTGAGAAGATCCTCCAGGGAGGAATGTTGGCACTTTCTCAGGGAGAGCTACTCTATTCATTCGCACGAGGGTGTACCCAAGGGAGGCATTGTATTGTATAGAATAAGGGTGTGCTCCAGGGAGGTGTGTTGGCACCTATATTATATCGTACAAGTATGTCATCAGCACTCAACGTATACGCTGCGCGTGCTGTAGGCTAGCTGGCAGTATGACAGCGTGCGCGAGAAAGAGGTGGCACCTATACTTATATTATACAAGGGTGTTCCCCAGGGAAGTGTGTTCGCACCTATACTATTATATTAGTACATGGGTGTTTCCGGGGAGGTGTGTACTACTTTCTACTGCACAAAGGTGTTTCACAGGAAAGCAAGTTGGCACCTATACTATTTTATCAAACAAAGGTGTTCCCCAGGGGTGTGTGTTGTCACCAATGTTATTCAGTCCAAGCAAGTTGTCTGCGGCAGTACTCACCGTCGACGTACTGTAGGACAGCTGGCGATGCGACAGCGTGTGCGAGAAGGAGGCAATGTGGCACCTACATACGAGGGTGTTCCCCAGGGTAACATGTTCGCACCTATACTATTCTATAGTACAGGGTTGTTCGCCAGGGAGGTGTGTTGTCACCTATGTTACACAGTCCAAGCAAGTGGTACTCACCGTCGACGCTGCGCGTGCTGTAGGACAGCTGGCGGTGCGACAGCGTGCGCGCGAAGTGCGGCGGCGGGCGCTGCACGGCGGCGGCGCGCGACTCGTAGTGCGTGCGCCCGCTGTAGCGGAAGCGCGAGCCCAGCCGCGGGAACAGCGTGCTCTTGTCGCGCGGCGTCGGCGACGTCAGCCTGCCACACGTACACACTAATACAATACACGAGTCGTATGCAGAAAGAACAAGGTAAGATAAGGATTAAGAGAGGTACAGCATAACGCATACGGCCGCCCGTCCGGGGAAGGACCTCTACGCTATAAAATCACCACCACCATCACCACCAGCCTATTGTAGTCCACTGCTGGACATAAGCCTCTCCAGTCGCTCGCCAATCAGGGCAAACATCTGGAGGATATGCCCATAATCGCCACGCTGGGCAGGCAGGTTGGCGATCGCAGGACGTAGCTTCTCGCTCTGGTGACGCTGCTGCCCGTCTTCGGCCTATAGTATTTAGCTACGCCTTCAATTGTGATGGTTAAACCGCCACCACCGCCACGCTATAGAATGCCCCAGCCAAATTACCTCCGGGTCGTGTTTCTGACAGTGACTAGGGTTGCCGGAGCAGTCCACTGCTGGACATAATCCTCTATCGCTATCCACCACCTTGGGCAAACACCTCACCTACCACACACCCATAATCGCCACCCTAGGCAGGCAAGTGGGGTATCGCACGGTCATCGGCCTGTGGTATTTAGCTACGCCTTCAATCGTGATGGTTACACTGCCACCAATCTGCTGCCAGAGCCTCATGTGTTATTCACCACGACAGGCAGTTCGAACGTGATGGTTATATCGCCCGGCTGCCAGAGCCTCGCTTGTTATTCGGCAGGATGCACCACAGGCAGGTGAGGGTAGCTTAGACCAAAAAGATGATGGGTGGCTCCCTTACATCCCCACTGAAGGTTACCTGAAGAAGGTGTGGTGCTCGACGCAGGTCTTCCAGAGCTTCTTGGCGGCGCGGTGGTTGGCCAGCTTGAAGCCGACCGTGGACTCGAACTGTTCGAACTCGCCGGGGCGCAGCTTCACGTAGAAGTTGTGCCGCTTGTAGCTGATCTTCAGGATCTTGGGCCAGGCGAAACGGTTGATGCGAAGTCTGGAGAAATAAATAGTATCGTTGGAAATAAATAAGCCAAGACATGCCACGCCGGCCTGGAATATTTGATGTCAAAAAGCATCTCAGTATATCTTTGACTGTATCTTGGACATGCGTAGACATTTAATTCTGATAATCACAGCATTAACACCAGACATGGCAACCCGCATGCCGAGCGTGGCGATTATTATAGGTATATCCTCCAGATGTTTGTCCTAAGTGGCGAGCAACTGGACAGGCCTATGTCCAGCAGTGGACTGCAATAAATATTCTGATGATGATGATGAACACCAGACATTAACACAAGCTTGCCTTTTTACGCCCGAGACCATAGGATTGGTAAGGCGCCTTTATAGGATCAGGTGTTAAATTATTCAATACACTACCAGAACATGTTGTTGAACTCACTTCTCCCTGTGCACCAGCAGGCCGGACGAGCAGACGCCGAGCGTGATGTCGACGTTCTCCGAGTCCTTGGCAGGATGCAGGTCCACTCCGTACATCGCCAGCTTCTTCGCGTTCTCGAGGTAGTTCAGCTCCGCCTCCGCTGGCGTTTGTCCTCTGTAAAACAGTTAAAAAAATGTTAAGATAGTATATTGGCACGGTACAGTGGTTTTCCGTCGGCGGGCGGCGCCAGCTTGGCTGCTCGCTGCCGCTGCGGCAGGGAGCTAGGCGGCTCACCTGTGCGTCTTGTGCAGCTCCAGCACCTTCTCCAGCTGCGGCGTGAAGGCGGCGGGCGGCGCCAGCTTGGCTGCTCGCTGCCGCTGCGGCAGGGGGCTAGGCGGCTCACCTGTGCGTCTTGTGCAGCTCCAGCACCTTCTCCTCGAGCTGCGGCGTGCAGGCGGCGGGCGACGCCAGCTTGGCTGCTCGCTGCCGCTGCGGCAGGGGGCTAGGCGGCTCACCTGTGCGTCTTGTGCAGCTCCAGCACCTTCTCCTCGAGCTGCGGCGTGCAGGCGGCGGGCGACGCCAGCTTGGCTGCTCGCTGCCGCTGCGGCAGGGGGCTAGGCGGCTCACCTGTGCGTCTTGTGCAGCTCCAGCACCTTCTCCTCGAGCTGCGGCGTGCAGGCGGCGGGCGGCGCCAGCTTGGCTGCTCGCTGCCGCTGCGGCAGGGGGCTAGGCGGCTCACCTGTGCGTCTTGTGCAGCTCCAGCACCTTCTCCTCGAGCTGCGGCGTGCAGGCGGCGGGCGGCGCCAGCTTGGCTGCTCGCTGCCGCTGCGGCAGGGGGCTAGGCGGCTCACCTGTGCGTCTTGTGCAGCTCCAGCACCTTCTCCTCCAGCTGCGGCGTGCAGGCGGCGGGCGGCGCCAGCTTGGCTGCTCGCTGCCGCTGCGGCAGGGGGCTAGGCGGCTCACCTGTGCGTCTTGTGCAGCTCCAGCACCTTCTCCTCCAGCTGCGGCGTGCAGGCGGCGGGCGGCGCCAGCTTGGCTGCTCGCTGCCGCTGCGGCAGGGGGCTAGGCGGCTCACCTGTGCGTCTTGTGCAGCTCCAGCACCTTCTCCTCCAGCTGCGGCGTGCAGGCGGCGGGCGGCGCCAGCTTCAGCTGCTTGCACAGGCCCGCGCCCACCTCCGACTCCTCGTAGTCGCCCAGCTCCGACTGCAGCAGGTAGCTGGCGAGCAGCGCGTGCGTCACCGTCGAGCATGGTAACCGTCCTGGAGAACGAACGGGAATTAATAACTAACCCCATTTTTTAAGAGGACTGCACAATTGACTAAACTGACTGAGTTAGGCACCTCGCCGTATCCCTCCTCGGCGTGGAACACAGCACAGAATGGGATAGTATACCCACTAATGTCCTCTCTGTGACCAGTGGGCAGCAACTTGCTGGGATCCGGGTAGCACAGAAGTATGCGGCCGAGTCTCTCCCTGTCTTGGCCAGCTGTAGATGACAAGCGGCTAGCACTCCTGGTCTAGCACTTCGTGCAACGGTGTAGCTGAACCCACCACACCGTTACTCCCTATTGAGTGGATCGCATCCCCCGCGCTCGCCCCTCGAAGCACGAAGGAGAAACCCAAAGGACATACGATGACACATCTCTCACTCAAGACATGCCGCACTGGATCACACAGCGCCATCTAGTCGTAAACTAAGCCGAAGCGTGTGCTGAGGTGTAGATGAGTGCAGTAGCGGGTTGTATAGTGCGTTAGAGTAGGGTGCGGTTGGGCGACCAATATATAAGACGAAGAATCGGAAAAAGGCGCCCTAGCGTCATGCAACCTCACTTTTGAAGACCTATCTGCTTTAATTTCCTTCTTTGATGCGAAGAGAAGGGGGATGGGGATGTATGAGCAAATATAAAATACATGCTAATACTTAATAAACAGTCTTTCTTCATCCAGCACTTGCGTCTTTCATTTCGCTCCTCACTCGCCGCCTTCGTTGGTCTGAATATCACCTCATGGTAACTATTAAATACTATTGTTAAGTGCTTGTTTCGTGTAGCAATAAACTACTTACTTTTAAGAGGAACAGAAGTACCAACAGATATGAAAGAGGTAGATAAAAGCTATTATCAAATTCCATAATTTTGCGCTGTTATGTAACATACATGATGAAGTTTATCTGCAGATAATTTTTCTTCGTAACTGACTACGATGATAATAAAGGCAGAATAGTCATCATTGCCGGGCAGCTGGGTCATCTGAAGGCAAACCTGACAGGAGTGGCAGGTATACCATAACCTCTACCAACCATATTTTACTGGTATCATTATGGCTAGCTTTAAATAAAGACCTCAAACCATATAACCCCTAAGTGTTGAAGGAACTACTTACCACCAGATGATCTTCAGGACACCAGTTCATAAGCACGTTGTCAGGCTTACGAGATAGGCTTCTTGAAGGTCCTCAGACCTAGGACCTAGGAAACCGATGTACGTGGCAAGATTGCGCATAGAACGTACAGCGGTAGAGTGCCAACTAATGTGTTATATACTTATGTATACTGAAGGGCACGCCACGTCTCCTGCGGAGGCGTCGGGAGTGTACGAGTCGTTTAGGCCAACGTGGGACGCCTTCCGGCACGACGGTTGGGTCGCTTGGCAAATGACTGGCAGCGAATAGGGAGGCGGGTACCAGGATCGGGAAATAAATAAATAATAAATAAATAAATATCAGACGTCACATACATTAGCCTGATCCCAAGGTGAGTAGCTTAAGCGTTGTGTTATGGGTATTGAAGGTGCGGATTCAGGCTGCGGTTACACTGAGGCGGAGCAGAGCGGAGATGAGTTGTGTCGGATATCGTCAGATACGCAAAATGTCATATACGAATTTCGTCAGACTACAAAAGAGAATCTCATATAGAGACAAACACGCAGTCACACACGCAGTTCTATAGACAAGCAATGGGACAGACTACGTTACTGATACGCTACTACTAATCCGCTGTGCTGAGATTCATCAATCAAATGGCTTACGGCCAGGCCATGGAGACGAGCGACCGGCGACGCGAATTGCGAATTTCATTTCTATCACTCGCCAGGCGTAGCCAAGTAATTGTTCCTTGTAGGTGCGGCGACCAATGGAAATAAAATTCGCAATTCGGCCCGTCCGTGAAGCCGTAAGCTGCTGTCAGTCAGTCATCAGCCTCAGTAGAACCGCACCCTTTGAGTCAATTTCACAGACGCGAGGCTGCGCTTTGCTTGTGCACTGAAGTGGAGCAGAGATGAAGTGAGATCTGAACAAAATCACTGGTCAATATTAAAATTTGGTAGCTTCGCACAGCCTCGTTTCTAAATTTCGCAAGTTACATATAAAAGTGTACGAAAATAAGTAAAACTATATTTTAGAATAATGACTCGCAGTTTTATTAGCACCACATTAGCACTTAAGAATGACATACACACACGATATAAGGACAATAGACAAAAAGTGTTGCCAAGTATTATATTGGTTTTATACCAACACCCCCCCTCAATATAATACATATACTTTATCGCACATCTAACAATCTAACATGTTACACATATTTATGAATTTATACAGCAAATTTTTATTTAGAGCTTTTGTGAACATATCTGCAATCTGAACTTCAGTTTTTACATATTTCAAAACTAATTTACCCCGTCTAATTAACTCCTTAATATAATGGTATCTTATATCTATGTGTTTCAGACGCTTAACACAATCAGTGTTAGCAACCATTATTGCACTCTGATTATCACTGAACATTACTACAGGGCAGACATTCTTTATTTTAAAATCATATAATAGATTTATAAGCCAACAAGCCTCAGCCCCAGCCATACTGATTGCCACATATTCGGACTCTGCAGAAGACAGACTAACACTAGCTTGCCTTTTTGAGCACCATGATATCAAGCAATTTGCAAACATAAAACAATAACCGGTTGTAGACCTTCTAGTATTTAAATCTCCCCCCCAGTTAGCATCACAATATCCAATTAACATATTATTGCCGTTACATTTATACATTAAACAATAATTAATAGTACCTTTAATATACCTCAAAACTCTTTTCAAAGCCATCAATAACATGTTGTTTGCTTTATTTTGATATCTACTTAGAATGGATAATGCTACACAGATGTCTGGTCTTGTTCCCAATGCTGCATAAGACAGTTTGCCAATTATTTTCCTACATTTATTTTCAATAGTTTTATCAGTTACAGAGTTACAATTTTCTTCTAACATTTTGACATTAAAATTAAAGTCCATAGGGGTAGACATAGGTTTACAATTATGCATTTCAAATTTATGTAATAAAGATTCTAAATATTGTTTTTGACTTAATTTTGTGATTTTATTTTCTAAATCCTGTTCTACCCGTATGCCTAGGAAGCTTGACACTAATCCCAAATCTTTCATTTTAAATTCAGAGTTTAACAGTGACTTTAAATTAAATATTTCATTTTCATTGTTACCAAAAATCAAAAGGTCGTCGACATACAGTAAAACATAAGTACTGCCACTATTTGTATGTTTCATATATAAACAAGTATCACTTTGGGATCTTGCAAAACCTTGCTTTATTATTACAGAGTTGAATTTGTCATTCCAGTACTTAGGTGATTTCTTTAAGCCATATAATGATTTATTCAGTTTAACAATATTATTATCCCCACTATAGGCACCCTCCGGTAACTGTAAATATACAACTTCATCAATACTCCCATATAAAAATGCTCCGGTGACATCCATCTGATAGATAGGGACGTTTAACTCGGTAGCAACTGACACAAATAACCTAAAAGTAGCCAGTTTAGCCACTGGGGCATAAACTTCACACGAATCTAACAAATCATTTTGTTCAAAGCCCCTGGCCACAAGCCTAGCTTTATATTGAATACTATCATTTAAGTTTTTAATTTTGAATACCCACTTACAACTGACAGTCTTTTCACTCACAGGTTTTTCACAGAAGTCCCAGGTTTTATTTTCATTCAGGGTTTGCAGTTCATTCTCTATGGCTTCTTGCCATTTTCTGGCGTCTTGCCTTTGCATGGCCTCGTGATATGTCTTGGGCTCATTTTCTTCAGTAGAAACATAATGACAAGTATAGAATGAGGTTTGCTTCCTGATCCGGGTACTTTTTGGGCGTTGTGATATTCCATTTTCCTCATAATCGGACCTCTCATCGCTTGAACATGGAACATACTCACTTCCCTCACTCTCTGTAGATAAATTTAAAGTTTCATTTAACTGCGTAGACTGTGGACCACTCTCGCTGGATTCCACCTGCTGTACACTTTCATTTGACTGTATGTTTTCTTTTTTATCTTTCTGTTCTTCAGATATTTGTTCCTCATTGGTCCCTTCGAGAATATTTGATTCATGTTCCAATAACACCAACTGCTCTGTCATCGATTTAGGTTGTTCCAGGAAAACTATGTCCCTCTTTATTTCCACGCTATTTTTCTTTTCAAAATACACTCTATAACCTTTAACATCTTCTCCGTAACCCACCATTATTCCTTTCTCCCCTTTAGCATCCCACTTTCTTCTCTTTTCTTTAGGGATATGGACATAAACAGGGGTTCCGAATATTTTCAAGTTATTTAAATCAAAATGTTTATTGGTCCATACCTCGAATGGTGTTTTTCCTTGTTCATTACTTTTGCTCGTCCTATTTAATACATATGCCGCTGTCTGAACAGCTTCTGCCCATAATTTCTTGGGTAACCCTTTTGCACATAACATTGTTCTCGCAGCCTCAACAAGTGTTCTATTTTCTCGTTCTGATTTTCCATTTTGTTCGGGAGTAAATGTCACCGTGGTTTGGTGTACGATACCACGTTCAGCAAACAGGTCCCGTACTCCTTTGTTTATGAATTCCAGTCCATTGTCACTTCGAAAATAATGTATTTTATTGTTAGTAATATTTTCTGCTTTATTTATGAAGTTTTCTATACACTTCTTTGCTTCATCCTTGCTTTTAATGAAGTACACAGATCTGTAATTGGAGTAGTCATCCTTCATAATAATGAAGTATCGGGAACCTCCCACTGACGGCACCTCCATGGGTCCACATGTATCAGCATGTATAAGTTCACATGGCCTAGATGTTTTTGTTTCACTAGTATTGAAGGGCAAACGACTTATTTTTCCCTGTAAGCAGCTCTCACATTTTGCTTCAGTATTGTCTTTCACAGGAATATTGTTGTTTCTTAACACAGTCATTACATGTTGCAAGTTTTGATGAACCAGTCTTTCATGCCAATCTTTGAGACTTGTTTGCACTTGAGCCACATTCGCTCCTTTGCACTTGTAACGCACGTCCAAATAATACATATCGCCGATACGATTCGCATTCGCACATACTTTGTTTTGTTTATAAAACTTGCACGAGTTATCATCTGTCACCATAACATAACCTCTATCTGTCACGCAGTTGACAGAAAATAAGTTTGTTTTCAGTTCCGGTACAAATAATACATTGTCTATGGTAGTGTCTATCCACTGCTTTCCGTCGTGTACTTGCAGCGCCACCTTTCCACAACCATGTGCACTAATCGTATTTCCGTTACCGACGATCACAGATTTGTTAGACAATGGGAAATATGTAGTGAAGAGATTACGATCATGACACATATGCTGACTTGCGCCAGAATCCACTAACCACTGAGAATTTTGAAACAGTTCACTTGAAATTACAAATGCATTACTGTCCTTTTCTTTATTTTTCTTAAACCAGCATTCACCTTTTAAGTGTCCCACCTTTTTGCAATAATAACACTTTTTCACAGACCTCGCATCATTGTTTGAATTGTTATTGTTTATACGATTACTTTTACACTCACTCTGGAAATGTCCAAGTTTATTGCACTTATAACACTTAACGTTTTTCTTTGCAACGAAGGCCGCCGCTGATGACGATGGCTGCTGAGGCATGTCCTCTTTATCTTTTAAACGTTCCTCTTCTATGAGTAGCCGAGCAACCAGGTTATCATATGTTTGTTTCTCCTCCGGTGCAGATTCCCAGGCAGAGACAAAATGCCTATAGTCGGCTGGAAGCGACATTAACACCTTTGTTATGACAAATTTCTCGGAAATACTTTCTCCCATCTGCTTCAATTGATTCTTTAATTCTTCGATTTTAGATAAAAATGTGGACATAGGTGTACCATCCACATATTTATATTGAAAGAATCGTTGTTGAACGATATGTATGCTCGTTTCCGATGTTTGTTCGTAGACACTCGCTAGCTTTCGCCACATTTCTGCTGATGTGGTACATGTTAAAATATGCATCATCGCACTTTCTGACATCCTAGTCACCAGCCATGTTTGAGCTTTTGCATCCAGCCTTTCCCATTTTATCTTTTCAGTCGTTTCTTCCGGCTTTACCTTGATACCTTGTACCACATCTAGTAAATCTTGACTTCGTAGCAGAATGACTGATTGGAATTTCCAAACATTCCAATTTGATGCACCTTCTAGCTTGATGTGTGTACCAAAGTTCTTATTTTCTTCCATTGCGTGCTTATTTTCCTTCCTGCTCGTCTCGTCCTTGTAATAACAAGTATTTTCCGTCCCGAACTCGCGTCGTGTCGCGTTTTTCCTAACCTCAAAACCGGCGTTTTGCAACCGCGCTGACACTGTCGATATATTTTTATTTTTCGTTTTAATTTAATCACAGGATTATGGTACTGGGCCCATAACCTGTACGAAAATAAGTAAAACTATATTTTAGAATAATGACTCGCAGTTTTATTAGCACCACATTAGCACTTAAGAATGACATACACACACGATATAAGGACAATAGACAAAAAGTGTTGCCAAGTATTATATTGGTTTTATACCAACAAAAAGCTTGTAAAAAACATCATTGTACGGAACAACAACCACGAATGTACATAAGTCACGTGAATGCTCGTCTCGAGTGGGGATCGAACCCATAGTACGATTGAACGTCACAACTCCTTGTCCGGTCTTAGCCTTTCTATGTCATGTGCTCATGTTTTGAAATGTAAGTGTTCATCATTGTTTTGTCGTGATCTACGTTATGTGTTCCGAATAAAAAGGCTGGTTGCTGTAACAGCGAACGGGAAACCACAAACACATGGAACACCACAATATGCTTCTTGATTCTTCATTAAAAGCATTCCAACATTCCAGATTCCAGAAAAGGGGCAACAAACATGAACAACCTGGCAAGAAATTCCACTTTTTGACGGCACTGCAAGATAATGAGGGTTTCCTGAAAAAAGAAATCCACCAGATGCCACCACATACGCAGCAGATCCAACTGTTACGTAATCGGTTCATTTTGACATGCCACTGACATTTACATAGCAACTGACCGATTACATGACAGCTGAACCGCAAGCTACATGACGCCATCTATCGAATATTTCATTTGGAAACACCCTCATTACCAAACTTTTTAGGACGTGATAGAAGCAAGGAATCCTTACTTTCTGGAAGCATATGTCAGTCTATCTTCATTTAGACGTTTTTGGCTCTGCACGATTAATGCTTCAGCCACGGACGGAGTTCAATCGAATAATGCTTACCTTCCAGCAGGTCCTTCCTCACCGCCAACACCAGCTGGTATCGTGTCAGTTCCTCTTGCAGCTGCGCTGGCTCCGGTGGGTAGAATTTCACTGCGAACCTCACTTCCCAAGGTTCGTCTGCAACAAGATAATTTAGTATGTGTATTTCATGATTTATTTACTGATTGCTCCTGATGTAGTCTACATTTGCTCTTTTTGTCATGGGTCTAAAGAGAGTTCTTTCCTCAGTGTTAGCAGCAGCTTAGCTGTGTCTCGTGGTGTACCTACAGGGTATGGGTGGTAAGAGGCCTCGCAACAGGAATCCAAACCAGTAGGCCTTCAGGGTGAGGGCGACAAGCGCGGTGGGTATGGCCTAATGTGCCTGTCGACCTAACATTTGGACCTCACGACCGCTTACCATCAGGTGGAGTAAAGTCATCCTGAATGCTCTTTTCATAAAAAAAAATACTCCCAACCTCCCAATGGGTCTGACGCAAAATGAGCACACCCCCAAAAATGTAAATTTCGCAGAATGTGCATTTCTCAAAAAGGGCACTCCTCATAATGTGCATTTTTCAAAATGAGTATTTCGCAAAATGCGTATCGCCGCATTGTCTTCGTCATTCCCTTTTTTTATACTACAGAGGGGCACAAACAAGCCTGATATTAAGCGGTTACCGAAGCTCATTCCATAGCAGAGTTCAGCCAGTTGCTAAGGCTTGGCCTACTGATGATTTTTTTTAAAGTTCAAAGTTACCTACGTAACTTAAGTGACTTACGTTTGAGCACCTTCGACACCCGCTTGTCCAGATCGAGCCACACGCGCGGGTCCCCTCTGTCCTCATGCAGCAGTCCGAAGTAATCCTTCTCCACCAGGTTGAGGCTGTCGCACACCTTGCTGAGGAGCTCGTGGCCGCGGATTTTTCTCTGAAAGGAGAACAATGTTGTTATAATAATAATTAAAGATCATCAACACATATAGGTATATTGTTTTTATACTTTTTAGCATTCTTCTTCTTTGTGTTTCAATGGCAAATCGAATTCAAACACGCTGTGCCCAATGCTCCGCCAACCCCAGTCACGGACATTATAGCTCAGTGAGCGAGCAGGTCTCTCCACTCGTGAGACAGCAGACCAGGTAAGATACTGTGGAGAGGGGCACCACACTCGCAGGCAAGGTCCGACCCATCAGAGTACCTCCCAACTCAACATATTCTCCTTGCTACAATCAACCTGGGTACGGAATGCTAAAAAAATCGTTTTTATTCTTGACTAGCTGTGCCGGCGGCGTCGCACGCGTGAATGTCGAGTTTCAAAAACAACGAACTTCTATAAAATGGTACCTAAATTTTAAGTTAGACTTCTAGAAAAAATTAGTGAAAACCGCATTTAATTCCATGCTGTAGTTTTCGCGTGATGCGCGATCAAGCATAGAGATAAAAATTTCTCCCGTTTTCCCAACACTTCCCATCACTGCTTTCCTCCTATTGATTGTAACGTGATGAAAAGTATCCTATAGCCTGCCCAGGAGTATGAAGAATAATTGTTTCGTCAAAATCAGTTCAGTAGTTTTTAATTTTACTGATTGCATTTTTGGCATCAGTATTGATTACTTATCATCCCCTGATAGTTATTTTGAAAATATATTTCATGTACAGAATTGACCTCTTTACAAATCTTAACTAATATTATAAAGCTGAAGAGTTTGTTTGTTTGAACGCGCTAATCTCAGGAACTACTGGTCCGAATTGAAAAATTCTTTTTGTGTTGAATAGACCATTTATCGAGGAAGGCTTTAGGCTATATAACATCACGTTGCAACTATTAGGAGCGAAGAAATAATGGAAAATGTAAAAAAAAACGGGGATAAAATAACTATTCCACGCGGACGAAGTCGCGAGCACAGCTAGTTTATTATAAGTATATAGATTTCCCGGTGACATAATATGATAATATTCAAACCATTCCTATGCATATCCATTTACATTTTTGTCCGGAAACCACATTTTGCCAGCACTGTTATCTTAGGACAGCAAAGTTATTGTCTAAGGGTAGCTTTCTCATTTCGGGTAAAGAGCTTTACAGAAAATTGCCGGACAAAGCATACCGATTCCCTGGTCCCAAATTATATTTTCCTTGGTACATTGCCCCTACTTTAGGGTACACAGGAGTCAGGAGGAACATAATTATAATATTATGAAATGAACATACGTGAGAGCTTTCCGCTCCCATAATCGTATATGAACTTAGGGGTAAAAGCATTCCGCTCCTCCGCAGTCCAGCGATGATGACACAACCCCCTTAGTTATCATCGTAGTCATTTAGTAAAAAATAAAACATATTGTCTAAAAGGTTAGATTTAGGTTCCAAAAGGACCAATTTTAGAAAACACGTTGTTTGTTTGAAATGCTAGCATTACGCGAAGTAAAACCATTCCGTGCCGACTCTAAAAATGACAATAACTCTACAGATAAAAATCTTGGTAGTGCTGCGTTGAAACCTAATCCAGCCCCACTTGGCATCCTTCCCGACGCGAGCCGACCCGTTTCGCTCCCACGGGATAGAGGACACGCGATATTACCAGCATTCGCGACTGACCTTGACCTGATACTAGCGATAAAGTTTGCATTATTTCTAGGTTTCCGCAGGCAATGAAATAGGTCTGCAGTAATGGTAATATTTGGTTTGTTTCCTTGCCTGTTGTCACAGCGATTTGGGCCTCCCTCCCGCTTAATATGTAGTGGAGATACCTTTATGATGTGCCCCCCAAAATAAAGGGCATACCATCCACCTGAACTCAAACAAATAATACATTACATCGGCGACGTTGTAACATTTTCAGATAGGATTTCGGCTCAGGTCTGTTACCTAAATCCACCCTATTTCATGGTGGTCTTAAAGGTCAATAGTTTATTGGTACACGGAAAGGGCACGCGACCGGAGCGGTACTGATAAAATACGACAATTTACTTGGCCTTCGCCTTGCCGTATGGTTTACTCTCTTTGTTCAGAAGTTATTATTGACAAATGGGTCTATTTGAGTGTTCTTTGGGACCTCTCCTACCAGAATGACTCATCAGAGTTACCTTGATTCTCATCAAGGTATCACTGTAAAAGGGTAACTTTAGGTAAGGATATGGCCTATGTACATATACATGCAATCCCTCAAATTCTTCTTCTTAAAGAGTCGAAGGCAATCTATGAACATGAAGCAAAGAAGTTCGGGGCCAATTGAGAGAGCTTTCCACCTAGGCTAAGTGGATATATCCAGCAGACTGCAAGAGGTTGATGACGATGGTGCAATCTGTCTTTTGTCAATTGCTAGTGCTTGCCGCCACTGTGTTCTTCCTATACTCATGTCTGCCTCTAGCTCCATGGTGGACCCATCCAGCTCCACGCGGATCCTAGCTCCTGGCTTGGGCGAGGCCTCCTTACCACGCTGCTATAGTGCCACCTGTCTGTACTCACGTCTGCCTCCAGCTCCATGGTGGACCCGTCCAGCAGCTCCTCGCGGATCCTGTCTCCTGGCTTAAGCGAGGCCTCCTCACCGCGCTGCTATGGTGCCACCTGTCTGTACTCACGTCTGCCTCCAGCTCCACGGTGGACCCGTCCAGCAGCTCCTCGCGGATCCTGGCTCCTGGCTTAAGCGAGGCCTCCTCACCGCGCTGCTATGGTGCCACCTGTCTGTACTCACGTCTGCCTCCAGCTCCACGGTGGACCCGTCCAGCAGCTCCTCGCGGATCCTGGCTCCTGGCTTAAGCGAGGCCTCCTCACCGCGCTGCTATGGTGCCTCCTGTCTGTACTCACGTCTGTCTCCAGCTCCATGGTAGACCCGTCCAGCAGCTCCTCGCGGATCCTGTCTCCTGGCTTAAGCGAGGCCTCCTCACTGCGCTGCTATGGTGTCATCTGTCTGTACTCACGTCTGCCTCCAGCTCCATGGTGGACCCGTCCAGCAGCTCCTCGCGGATCCTGGCTCCTGGCTTAAGCGAGGCCTCCTCACCGCGCTGCTATGGTGCCTCCTGTCTGTACTCACGTCTGTCTCCAGCTCCATGGTAGACCCGTCCAGCAGCTCCTCGCGGATCCTGTCTCCTGGCTTAAGCGAGGCCTCCTCACTGCGCTGCTATGGTGTCATCTGTCTGTACTCACGTCTGCCTCCAGCTCCATGGTGGACCCGTCCAGCAGCTCCTCGCGGATCCTGGCTCCTGGCTTAAGCGAGGCCTCCTCACCGCGCTGCTATGGTGCCTCCTGTCTGTACTCACGTCTGTCTCCAGCTCCATGGTAGACCCGTCCAGCAGCTCCTCGCGGATCCTGTCTCCTGGCTTAAGCGAGGCCTCCTCACTGCGCTGCTATGGTGTCATCTGTCTGTACTCACGTCTGCCTCCAGCTCCATGGTGGACCCGTCCAGCAGCTCCTCGCGGATCCTGTCTCCTGGCTTAAGCGAGGCCTCCTCACCGCGCTGCTATGGTGCCACCTGTCTGTACTCACGTCTGTCTCCAGCTCCATGGTAGACCCGTCCAGCAGCTCCTCGCGGATCCTGTCTCCTGGCTTAAGCGAGGCCTCCTCACCACGCTGCTATGGTGCCACCTGTCTGTACTCACGTCTGCCTCCAGCTCCATGGTGGACCCGTCCAGCAGCTCCACGCGGATCTTGGCCAGGTTCCCGGCGGGCCGGCGCTTGGGCGAGGCCTCCTTCTTGGCCTTCGCCTTCGCCTCCTCCTTGCCCTCCTTGGCCACGCCCTCCGGCATTTTGCCGCTCGTCCTTCAACCTGTAACGAGGAGGAAGTTTGGTTAATATTAATTATTCAGTGGGGTGATTGGGGAAATTGATTTTTGTGACCTCTGTAGAAATTAATTAACTCTGGTTTCATATATTTTAGAATTGATTCAGAAGAGTTTTATGGCAAAGTGGTTGGACAATTACTGCTCCTCTTTTTAAGGTTAAGCGGAGAAATTCCGGTCGTGTTAGGATTAAAAATGCCTCGTGCTGCGATCACATAAGTGGTCTAAGAAGCCACAATCGGCTTCTCACGTGGCTCTAACTTTCTGATACTTTGACGTAATTAGTCACTGATTACGTCACTTAATTTGTCACCTTGACAGTGGGTAAAGTTAGGTAGTGACCTAAGTTTCTTAAATAGGAGCATGTCTGCTATTAGATACATAAATGCTCATGTTATTCCCTCTATCACCAGTTCAAAAGGTACAATCAAGGCACAGATCTTTCAGATCGGCTTTGATGGCTCAGCCAACTAGGGAGAATGAATGGGATGAAATGAACAATAAGATACCAAGAATCATTTTGTGTCACCACGCCATCTTGTTTATTAGAACTACGTGTTGACAACTTGCTAACTGTTGACCTTGGTCGATTTTCTACAGCTAGCAGTGTGGAACATCTTGTATGCACAATAATGCATCAGAGGCGATGGCAGATCCCGTGTATCTCAGCGGCGAATCAACACGTACAACACAATGCGACTAAATTCGCGCGTTCGCTGCACAACGGGTTACACAACGGACGTACGCACAATAGACTTATAAATCAACGTCTAGGACGTGGGAACGACAGACGCGACTGCTGGTTTTGTATGTAAAGGAGCGGTTGTCCCGAGAAGCGAACGCGATATCGTGGCTTCTTATGTTTGATTCTGCAAGTTATTTTTTGGTTAACGGACAGAATAATCAAAGCTAAACCCATTTGCGAAATCAAATCATTTATTTCTCTCCATAATAACCTTAGGTACAAAGATGTTGTCAGTAGGTTATGTAAGATAAAATTATGGTGGGCTGACACCCAAACTAGGACAAGTCCTGTATCTCAGGTAGTCAACCCTCCACTCCATTAAAAGAACAATACTATTTTGGTAGTCCCATCAGGTAAGGTTGTTTACCTCCTCCGACCAGGAGTATCGGCCGCTTGTCATCTTCGGCAGGCCAGGACAGAAAGGAACGCGGCCGTATGATTCTGCGCGCTATCCGAATTCCTGCAAATATTGGCCCATTGGCGACACAGGGGGGTTTTTATAAAACAATAGGCTAGCTAATATACCATCGTTATATCACTCACTACAACCTAACTCAAAACTTCACTCCGTTTTTTTTATAATAAGAGCGTTCAGGATGAATGACCTCACTCCACCTGATGGTAAGCGGTCGTGAGGTCCAAATGTTAGGTCGACAGGCACAATAGAACAAACCCAATGCGCCTGCCGCCCTCACCCTGAAGGCCCACTGAGATGCCGTTTCACGCCTCGTCTAAAAAAACCCAGGATTGTACGAGGAAGGAAACACATGAGCTGGAAGGGCATTCCATGACTTAATGGCACGGGGCAGGAACGAGGAACTAAGCCTTGGTGCGCGCCACATAATATCAAACCAAAGGATTAAACAACATAATATCCCCATCCAAATAAGTATTGTCAATTGTCAACTCAATCCAGCCATTCATACATCCATCACGCATGTACACCATTACCGCACAATTGAATGGAGACACACTTATCCTTGCCGGCACAACGTCGCCATTGTCCGCACAACCATAATTAAATACAGACAGACAAGATGCCGTTTTTTTGCTATAGTTAAAAATAATTGGCGTAACAACATCTAAACGAGCATTTGATTGGTCCAAATCGTTTTTGAGAAACGTAGCGTGTGTACCGAGAAACGGTCGCAAGTCGCGTGAGGGATCTAATGTGGGTTGACTGAGACGATACGACTGATTACAGCGACATAGCCGAGACAAAATGGCACCACAGTCTGATCTTGATTGTCACTAAAACTTAAGAGAAGACCGTCGAAGAAAGCGTTCGAATAGACAATCAAGCGGAGGTTCAGCGGGAACTTGCATGCTGGCTGCGAATGTAGTGCACCACTGCAGACCATAGCGCATTTGCTCACCTGCCAGCTGTGTCCCATTACGCGCATAGGCGGCAGTGGCCAAGGTCGCCAGGCTTTGGACTACATAGTTCTATTTGAGATAGAATACCATTGACTCGAAAAGTAGAAGATAGACAATGAAAGATCACAAATGCTCCTGAACTAAAGCAGGTGTTGAGTATCTCAAGTATATCATGTCATGATCAAATTGTGAACAGTATTAGAACCTTAGAACATGCCCATGGAAGTGCTTGCGATGTCAACATTTCACTGTACTGTAGGGAGCGTAAAAAGTAGGTACCAAGAAGTTTGGTATGAGGGAACACTATCCTTTACTGACTTAAATTAGTAGATAATTCTTTGACTTAAACATCCCTTACCAAATTCCACGGTTTTGATGGTGCGGCAGAAGACGGAGGCATAACATCTAGAGAAGAGAATCGTTTGACTGGTGAACCAGAATTCTAATATGGCAGCAAACCTTCAAAAACATTTACCTAACAGTAAAGGTCCAATGCGACTATTGTCAATTATTGAGCATGTCCTAAGGACTTGTCAGGATCACAGGCGTCAATTGGCCAATTAGGGTCACGGCCCACAGGGCCCGTCAACCACGACGTCAGGCTTGGACCGTGAGTGGGCGGCCACTGGTCCATCGCTATAATATATTCCATTAATTGTACGAGTATATAATGTTGGGACAGGATATGTTTTACATTCGGGTGTATTCCTCGACTACTATGGCGTTCCTTTAATTTCATACTGATATTTCATGGGCTATAGAAGTTCTTAAACCATATATGTAATTCGTTGGGACGACAGTTTCGAATGACCGGAGAGCACGATTGCCAGTTACACGGTGGCAAAACTGGCAGACGAGCAAGCGGCCTATTTGTTTTTTACAGTAGCTCGACATAATGGCTTCCCTACGCCTGATGGAAAGCGGAAGAGAAGCCCAAGTCGCTGTGACAATTGGCAAGTAACTGGTCAGTTACCTGTCGGTTGCCACTGCCATGCCGGCCCAACCCTAACCCCCCACGAGCTCCGGAAACCTTACTCACCTGTCTGATGGTTAACTGTAACCGCCACCCATGGACATCAGCAATGCCAGGGGAACAGCCATGCCAGGGACACGGCCATGCCGCTGCCCAAATGGTGTGTTACAAGCAACTTCATGAATGAGTGAAAAATCCTACAAATTTAGGACAAAATGCAGTTCACGCATATCCGCTATCGGTGGGAGTAGTGGGGTACGTGGGCAGGAACGGGAGGGCGGTGCCCTGCCTGCAGAAGAAGGGAGAAGGGAATACCCATTCACTAAACAGATACATTTGTCAAGCACTCCGCAAGAGGCGTCCTTGTGAGCCAAGGCTGCCATAACGCCGAACAGTTTTGAACCTGACCAAGTATTCGAGTCCTCTTGGTGTTTAGGCAACATATGCGACCATTATGAAGTCGTCTATATTACGAGTCTATTATAAGTATTATAACAACATAGTGAAGTGTCCACCGACATAGCTGACTAGCGTATTACATCACAGCAGCATTATGGGCGTCCGGCGCCATTGTCTGCGGCCCTTTGTCACTTCATTTGTCTGTTCAGAGTCTGCTCATTGTTGCCAAGTTTGGCCACGCAGATGCCAATCACAGTACTGAGGGCTATGTGTCCTAGTTAATGTGAAAGTTGATGCAAATAAGGGCTTATGACTGTTGCTTGAGGTTTGCTTTTTTGACAATAAAACATTTGAGATATTTAGTAGCCTTTTAGGCTCGCTTAAATTTCTTTTAATTTGGTATGATACGTTAATTCAAAACAGACCAGCGCTTATTGTACTGTCCATGTTATGTCCGAATTTAAATAAATAAATAATTAAGACATGCTACGCTGGGTCACAACGCCATCTAGCCCCAAACTAAGGCGAAGCTTGTACTATGGGTACTAAACAACTGATAAACTGACACAATTTTTTTTTCTAAATAAATAAATACTATAGCTACATAGAAAACAATACAAACAAACATGTTCATTAACAAAATGTTTGTATTGTGCGGGGATCGAACTCCAACGGAGAACGTACGAATCGAACCAAGAGTCGTTGGTTCAGAAGGCAGTGGTATTAATTGAGCTATTGAGCCATTCCATATTTGGAATAGGAGCACGCCATTTCATACGCCCCGAAGGCCCCCATAAGACTGGGGTCAACTGTCATTGGGGGGGGCCTATGTCCATCATTAGAAGTTAGCAGGCTGATGATGATGATGTACCGAGCTAAGCGCATATCGTAGGTACAAAAATATCCCGTTGGTTATTACAATTATAGCTTAAGCTGGCTTTTAGCCTGTGGCAGCCCTGCTACTCCTGCAGCTATACATTCCAGAGCAATGATTCAACGAACCGATCAATTTGCTCGCCGAGACAGACATGCTCAATTGTTATTAATTCACTACGCATTATCAACGATACTCTCAATTACACTGGTCAACACTGATTTTGCCACACGAACTTTGATAGCTAATTTTGTTTTAATATCAATCTACCCTCATCATTAAATCACAGTTGTCATCGGTCAGTTAGCCTCATATTTTTTGTGATACGGTAATACTCATAACTAGTACTACGGCGGTAAATTAACAGAAACGCTCACAAGTAAATCGTCATAAAAGTAATTGTAGTTGAATTTGAATATTTTTTGTGATTTATTAATCCTGTGAACATGTCGAGGAAGTGTAATAATGACCCTAACTCTTTTTGTTATATCTGCGGAGAACTTACATTCAAAAAACAACGACGAAATTTTACGAATCTTGTGCTGGAGTGTTATCACCAATGTTTTGGTTTTTCTGTCGCCCATCAAGACAAATTCTTTGCCCCTCATGTCTGTTTGCATCATAACGTGTGTGAAAAATTTAACCGACTGGAAGAAAGGTGCACGAGCTATGCCGTTTGCTGTACCCATGATATGGACTGAACAGCGAGATCACGTTTCGGATTGCTATTTTTGTCTCACTGACATAAAAGGTATAAATTACAAGAAAAAAAAACACAGTTATCTACCCTAACGTATCTTCTGCTATAAGACCAGTCTCTCATTGTAAAAAAATGCCAGAACTAATACCAGTTGCAACAACGTCTGTTGAGAACGACCATTCACAACCGTCTACTTCAAGAGGGTATTTTTGTTGGCCCTCAAATCAGGGAGTTAATAAAAGATTCAACATTTGAAGAAAAATTAAGCGGTTTAGAAAAATGTGCATGGAACGCATTTAAATATGTTGTTGCAAATTTTTTGGGCAACCACAAGAGTGACAGCTACAGAGAGTTGGTTAGCGAGCTCTTATTGTCATATCAAGCATTGGGTTGCAACATGTCACTCAAGATCCATTTTTTAGACTCGCACCTGGATTTTTTTCCTGACAATTTAGGGGCTGTCAGTGACGAGCACGGCGAGAGGTTCCACCAGGACATTTCTAGTATGGAAAAGCGGTACCAGGGCAAATAGAGCCAAAATATGTTAGCGGATTACTGCTGGACAATTAAAAGGAACCAACCAGAAGCTAAACATTCCAGAAAATCTTAAATTATTAAGTAGTTTATAAAAAAATAAACGTTTGATTTACGAGATCTGTATTTTTTCTTAATATTTTAAATTACTCAATAGAATGAAATCCTTGGCTAGCAAATTTTTTTTAACTGTTTATTTTTTCTTACAATCACCAATTAAAGTAAAAAATATCAAAAAAGTCCGTGTGGCACGAAAAAGTTTGGATTTTGTTGACCAGTGTTATGTTTTGAATACAGTCATAGTAAGCAGTATTTTTTTTTATACCACTGGGTGGCAACAAGCCTACGGCCCGCTTGATGTTAAGCGGTTACCGTAGCCTAGCCGTGCTTGTATTTGATGTGCAGTTTGTCCATGCGGTTCCTGGTTTTAAAATAAGACCATACCGTGATGTAGAAGACACAGAGCGTTTACCGGAGTGCAGATAAAATCTGAAGAGAGGTAGGAAATATTAACCCCAGACATGCCACGCTGGGCCACACAGCGCCACCTAGCCCCAAACTAAGCCGAAGCTTGTACTATGGGAACTAGACAACTGATAAACTTACTTAGATACATTAATTTTTCTAAATAAATACATATTATACATAGAAAACACCCAGACCAATACAAACAGGCATGTTCATGAACACAAATGTTTGTAATGTGTGGGGATCGAACCCACGACCCTTGACTCAGAAGGCAGAGGTCACTACCAAATGAGCCATCAAGCCAGTCATTGAATAAGAGTTAGACATACACATTGTACAATTGAGCTGTTCTTATCGCAATTAGCGATGTCTCCCAGACAACCTTTGCATGAAGAGATAGCGCTGTGTGCTAAACCTCAAAATAAAAATCAATAATCAAAACCAACATCTCTAAACTCGAAAAACTCTGGCCATTTCAAAAGGTAGCGATATTAAACGCATTCAAGTGCGCCTACATGAAAAATCCTCGCCTCCGTTCGTTATTCTCACAGCTACCGAGAAAAGATTAAAGTAAAAGTATCCTTGCGACTTCGCTTCGATATTATTTTATCTAACCGTTTCCTGGGAATAGTAAAATGATTTTAAAATTTCTGTAACGACGACTAGACCAAAAAGGAATAGTATGACTGTGGAACCTTGTCACAATAATACTGATATGTCTACGTTACAACACGAAGCGAGAAGAATTTATATGTTTAATGTGATAAAGTTCTAAGGTATTATTATCATTGCTTCTGACTCTACATATGACAACTTTTGCCTAAGTCTAAGCTAAGCCAAAGTATAAGGGGCAGCGCAGACGGCACACTTTGTGCGATAGAGTCTGCGTCTGAGACATTTAAAGAGAGCGTCTAGGTCTGCCGACAGAATATTCGAAGATCGCACATCTTGCTTGCATCATCAGTGATATTTGCAGGTGACCGTTTATCGGAGTGAGCAAACAAAATTCGCGTGATTGATAAACTTGTTTAGCCCTAACGTATCAAGTTACATTTTATTTTGAAGTAGACTATTAAGGGGCTGCGCAGACGACAGACTTTTTGTGCGATAGAGTCTGCGTCTGAGACATTTAAAAAGAGCATCTAGGTCCCTACAGCTCTGCCTCTCTCTCGCTCGCTCGCTCTGCTCTCAGAATGATCGAAGATGTGCGTTGAGTCTGTGAAATATCCGCGACAGATTTTTGCGCGTCGTGTGCGTTACTGCATATAATTGCAAAAAAGTGCGTCACGGATAGTCTGTCGTCTGCGCTGCCCCTATATGTCTGAGCTAACGGAAACAGACACGATACACTTACAATACCCCTCTTTCTCCGTCCGTGGTTAAAAAGCCTATTCCTTCAGGAGCATATTCCCGGCAGCGGTCGATACGCCGCGCCAGACACGAACCGGCACGTCTCAACAGGAGATATATTATTCATAACCGCTAGGACACATCGTCGGTACTTTCAAGGACTTCACTGTAGGAAGAGTATAGCGTGGGAATGTGTAGTTTGATATACGCGGTGATTGCAGTTAAATAAAATCACTACATAGTGAAAAAGTTGTTTCCGCTGTCTGTCCCTACACAGGCCTAAATCTTTAAAACTAATCAAAGGAATATGATGCGGTTTATTTTAAAATGCGACCCGCACTTGCTTTTGTGAGGTGAACAACTGGAGAGGCCTATGTCCAGCAGTGGACTGCGATAGGCTGATGACAATGATTATAAAATAAACCTGTGTTGGTACTAGACTGTTCTGGTCTGGAGCTGTCATTGTTGAAATAAGATGAGGGGAGATTATATCCATACAGTAAGTTAAACCTCCTGATTGATATCATACCAAATTAATCTACCACCTTATTAAGAAAAGTTTTATCAAAGCTCTATCGAAAAGTTCAATCTTTGAATAAACTTTCAAATCCATTCCCAACCCTACATTTAACCAAATTTAACTTTTAAACAGTTTCGGCGTATTAGGGTCGAACCTGGGACCGCGCCCATAACGCGAACGTTCGCGTGTCTGCACGCAACACGCTTACGAGGCTCGTAGGATGATGTACAGACGGCGACACATTAACTTATTCTATCAAATCTCAAATGAGATTATTTTTTATACACAGCATAGTGGTTCCTTTCTCATCTGATGGAAAGCGAGAAAAGAAGCCCAATTCGCTGTGGCAACAGATAGAACGTAATTTTCTGACAATTGTTACCGCCATAATGGCCCGTAAGATTGGTCTTCACGTTTCGTTTTAAGAATCCCATATAGTAGGAGGGAGAAAACACGTCATACGAAATTTCTATAGCGTCTGATTGTGTCAGAGGCGTAGAGTATATTCAGAGTCACCAAAGTCACCGACATAGCTCACCGGATCCGTAAGCTGAAGTGGCAGTGGGCTGGCCACATCAGCCGCAGAACCGATAACCGTTGGGGTAAACGAGTTCTGGAGTGGAGACCGCGTCACACGTAGTTGCACGTAGTGTAGCAAGCCCTCAAGCCAGGAGTAACGATTTGCGCAGGACGGCTGGCAAGTGCTGGATGCGAGAAGAACGATCAAGATGGCGAGCATTGGGAGAGGCCTTTGTCCATGTGGACTCATATAGGCTGATGATGATGTAGAGTACATTATCCATCTAGATCACTTTGAGAGATAGACAAACTTGATGTGTTTAGAACTTTATTGTTTGTAATGTGTTTCCGTGTGTACATTCTTCGAATTCACACGGACGCTCGTAACAATAATATCCTAGTGGCCTAATTTCTGTCAGAGCTGCCAATCCCAACGAAAATGCCTACCTGTACGCTTTATGAGGAATTTCTTGCCTCGCGCATCGGTTTTGTGGAACCAACTCTCTGCGTCAGTATTTCCGAACAGCTACGATATGGGAGCCTTCAAGAAACGAGCGTAAAAAAAAGGCCGGCAGGGACCCCAGAACTCGACTTGAGTTGCGGGTGTCCATGGGCGGTGTCGACTGCTTACCATCAGGCATCACATTTGCTCGTCTGCCGCCTCTTGCATAAAAAAAACCTCTCAAAATATTCAACGTAAAAGCTATTCTGTGATAATTGTGTCCCAAACCCTCCACAGCCCAGTCTGACGTCACCGATACCCAGGCCGGGCATATTAAGGAGCCCTGGGTGCGGTGCGGGCGCGGTCAGCATTTCTAGGTCGGATTAATTAATTAGAACCGGTTCATGACGTGACGGACGGTGTCCCGTACTCGCGTGAGTGACGGCATTGTTGTGGGTAAAGATGACATAATGCTGACAAATGCCGGACGGCTATATACCGACGAATGTCCGGATACTCCTCCGAAAGTAGAGCATTGCTATATCACTCAGGGATGTAAGTGAGCGGCCTATCATCATTTCGCTCCAAGCCAACCTCACCTGCCCGTGGTGCATCCTGCCGAATAACAAACGAGGCGCTGGCAACTGACTGCTAGCGGTATAACCATCACAATTGACGGCGTAGCTAAATACCACAGAGTGACGGCATTGTTGTGGGTAAAGATGACATAATGCTGACAAATGCCGGACGGCTTCATACGGAATGTCCGGAAATCCTCAGAAAATAGATTCATTATCATCATCAGCCTATCGCAATCCACTGCTGGACATAGGCCTCCCCTCTACTTGTTCGCCACTTTGGGCAAACCTCTGGAGGCCTTACCCATAATCGCCACTCGCCGGACAGGCTAGTAGTAGCTCCTCGCTCCGGTGACGCTGTTGCCCGTCATCGGTCTTTTTTTATTTTATTCAAAATCAGTTTGCGCTTGACTGCGATTCGCCTGATAGTAAGCGATATCGTAGTCTACGATGGAACGCGCTCACCCAGCAAAAACCGATTCACTCTCGCCTTGAACATCGGAAGATTATATGTCTCGATTATATATCGGTCTTTGGTTATACCGCCACCATACGGTTGCCAGAGCCTCGTTTGTTATTTCGCAGGATGCACCAAGGGCAGGTAAGGGAGGCTTGGAGCGAAAAGGTAGATCGCTCCCTTATATCCCTTACACCGATATTATCGTATGGGTGTCGTAGGAGACGACTAAGGGAATATCAGGAAACGGGCAGCAGAGTTTACCAAGATACAAATAAAACCTACTGCGGTCACCACACCGCCAGCCAAGCGTGGCGACTAAGCCGATCCTCCAAATGACAATTGTCATTGAGGGAGGCCTATATCCAGCAGTGAGCGTTTGCATGATGATGATGATGATCAACCCAAATCGAATGATAAATATACGTTACAATGTGAAAATAATGTTGAAATTCCAACACAATCGTCCATTTCTAGCGAAAAGTGCTCACCTACTTTTAAAATGACCATTCGAACAATGGTCACAAACCTATTATTTAACAACATCATAACAACGGACCGTGGAAAAAAGTCGCCGCGACACTGTACCTAATGTCTTTTAAAAATTGCAAATAACAAAAAAACGCATCAAAATTCTAAATGATCGGTAATGGCGACCGCAGTTTTTACGCCGCAACCATAGCTGTACGTACGTACAATGGCGTATTGAGGCAACTTTCACTGACACCACACCGTGGCGGACATTTAAATGAAAGTATGATGCAATCCCATGGCTTCTGCACGAGTGTGTTTATGGGAACGACAGTGAGGCAACTTTGGTATTTTATTTTTTGCGTTGTTGTGCTTTTGGTGGATTAATCCAGATTCGAAGCCATATTTTGAGAAAGGTTAGACCTTTTGTGATTGACGGTTTTTGAAGTTAGTGGGGATGTAAGGGAGCGACCTATCATCTTTTCGCTCCATGCCAACCTTACCTGCCCGTGGTGCATCCTGCCGAACAGCAAACGAGGCGCTGGTAACCGACTGGTGGCGGTATAACCATCACAATTGAAAGCGTAGCTAAATGCCACAGGCCGATGACGGGCAGCAGCGTCACCGGAGCAAGAAGCTACGCGCTGCGATCGCCAACCCGCCTGCCCAGCGTGGCGATTATGGGTATATCCTCCAGATGTTTGCCCTAAGTGGTGAACAACTGGAGAGGCCTGTGTCCAGCAGTGGACCGCAATAGGATGATGATGAAGTTAGTGTATAGAGTTAGAAGCTTGGCTGTAAACAAAACATTTCTCTCTTATGTGACTCTTCTGCGAAACATATAACAATAATCGCATTTTGGCAATAATGTACATGAAAATGTTTTAGTTGGGATTTTTTTTTATAATACTCAAATATGTTGTCAATTCATTTATTTTTTGATGAGATTCACCACTAAGTACACCTATTAATTTCTATATTGACACGTCATTTAGCAAACTAATTACAAAAACCACTTGGTACATTTTGCACATTATTTACAAAGATCTTCATATAATTTCAAGATAGACAGACTATTACTAAAACTACTTCGAACAGAGATTCATAAATTAACTCCAGCCTTATAAAAGCGCAAGTTATATTTGGTGAACAAGTAGGGACTTTTAAATTTAATTCCTGATTACATTTCTAACAACTATGGCTTCACTGGTCACCTCACCGACTGTGCCAGAGCTTTCATTGTTGAAATCTATTTCGGTGTTCGTTAAAAAGTTGTTTTAATGAGCCCTGGCTGCAATACACACGGCCTGAATGCAGCCCGAGCCTCGAGCACGGGAACTTTTTACTCAACTGGAATGTTGCATTAAATGGAGTAAACTTTGCGGGGTATTTAAAGTGGAAAGTTTTGAGGAAGCAGAGATACGCGGCGGGAAGGACGGTGTGAATAATGCAAGTAAAGTGAAAGTGGTGATGTTGAGGTATTGTATGAAGAAGTACCTATCTCGCTCTAGTTAAGTTGGTATCTTCTCTGTCTGAGAGAGAATTAAACTTTACAACTGATTGTGAACAAATAAAATGGCAGTGCAATCTTAATAAGAAACCTAAAATCATCTCTCAGAAGAAGACAAATAGATGATACATTAATTCAAAAAGTAAGTATGGTATGGTACACCAGAGCCCATTTTTGGATGTTAAGTTGGCTGGCAGGCAATAGCTGGATGCGAGAAGCCCAGGAAGCCCAAGTGGCGAACATTTGGAGAGGCCTATGTCCAGCTGTGAGCTGCAAGGTTGGTGATGATGATAATATTAGAGCCTAAATACCTCTTTCATGAATCAAACATGAAAGTAAATTAACAAGTTCCCCTTTTAATTCATTAACAATATTCTCGATTCAGCTAAATTACAAAACAATAGCGGCAGATAGAATCCTTCTTCACATGCATTGGAAAGCATAAAACTTTTTTGGACATCCAATTTTTAAACAGTCCTTGTAATGTCCCGATGCCTATTGACCCCAAATTTAAGCCTCTTAGAAGAACTCTTAACAATGAATGAATTGTATGTTTAAATTAAAATGAAAAAAAAACCGCTCAACAACGATCAGTATAATTTGATTAATCAGCAGAATCAGCAAACCTACAATAGACCCTTCAACTCTTCAATACGTCTTGTCTTTGACCATAAATTAAAGTCTCTTAACGACAAGGATCAATAAATGTTTTTCAACGTTGAAATTAGTTGAATGATCTCAGAATGTTCAGTAGGTAATACTAAAATAGCAACCCCAAAGCGTACAAAGATATAACTCGACCCTCTTCAGAATAAAGTGCACAATTGCAATCAAAAGATACCTTACGAAAGCCCACCATTATGACTTCGAAAATTCTTCTAAGGGACTCATCAAAAATATTACAATAATCACCGAAACGTGCCCAAAGACAATCCGACCCCCTCCCGACACCCCCACCGCAATCAAAGGTGCCTTTTGACCCCCAATTTATGGCGACTGGGTCCCATAATTGCTGTGCATAGTCGCGTGCTCACGGCGCTTGCATGGGGAAACAAAGTCCTATGGAATTTGTGTAATAGCTGTTTTTACAATCCAACGTTGCGGCAGGGAATTTTGCATAAAATTGGAATGCCTATTTTGCAGAGGTTGAAAGCACAGCTACGATTAAAGCCATAGGTAGTTTTGACTAAGTAACGTGAGACGTATAAAAAAACTTCATTATACTGCGCTCGCGTGCAATATCTCACTTGGGTATTATTAACTCCATAATTTTTTTACACGAACACTTCTAATTTCAATTAAACTTACAGGTTAATAGAGTAAAGTTCAATATTTTAATGTTGAATAGATATTTGATGAGAAACCACTGTGAGATTAAAGAAAACACGAACTTATAATTGAAATTGTTAGGTACTTAGTTTGAGAGGATCAATTTTACTTAACAAATCATCTCTGTAAAGTTAAAACAGCCCACTTTATAGGACGCCTTAGTTATTTAAAAACGTTACCAGTTTTGTACATATTGTACATAAACATATCTTAAACGGCTTATCATTCGTTTTCTTCATCCATAAATCGAGCTTTGTTCTAAAAAAATTTGAAGATTAAAACCAAGGTGACTATCTGTAAATTATCTTACTTCATACATGTCAAACAAAAGCGTAGTCCGAACTCAAGACTTGGCGTGATGAAGGGGTCATCGTCCTTACAATGGCAATACAAGTACCTAAAACTTGCCCGATCAGCCCTCTAGACGCCAATACCAGACTCATCTCCAAAACACTACAGACGGTATTTATAAACCGTTCCGCAACGCGCAAACCAGACAATAACCCCTTTCCAGACAGATCTTAATGACTGCTAACGAAACGCATAAAACGGAACGTACACAAATCGACCATAAATTAGATATAGAGGCCAAAACACGGGCAGACCAAACAAAACGAGCATGAATCCGCGTTTGTTGATCAAAGAGATGCAGTTCCGATGAACGTGCATACGTCATAACGATAGCAAAAGATGGTTCTGTGGTGTGACAGAAATGGTAACCGGAGACTTCCTTTTATGATTCCTTGTAAATGCCATTTCTATTGGGAATACTTGGGTATAATGAACGCAGAGTGTAAGTAATATGAACCTCCTGTGATAAATTGATATGGGATAATGCAATAATATTTTAAATCTGACTCACTGTGTAGATGCGAACATCAGCAGCAGTATCAATATAAACCTCAGTGGTTTTCGAATACTGTATTAATTTGATATATTAATGTAATGTTTAGCCAATAAATAAATTAAAAAAAAAAAAATAATAAACATTATTATGCTCACAACGACGAAGAACAGGTGCATTAAAAGTCAGTAATAATAACATGGAACAACAAATCTGGAGAAAGATTAGCTGAACGAAGACCTCTAAAAGTATCTCTCCTTTTTTATGACAGAGGGGGCGAACGGGCCTGTAGGTCACCAAATGGTAAGTGATCCCTTCAGCCCACAGCCACCGCAATACCAAGGGAGTGGCAGATGTGTCGCCGGCCCTTGAGAAATTTGTAGGTTCGCTATTTGGAGGAACTTTAACCTGTCCTCCGCCAAGAATGAGCGAAAGCATGCGATTTGATTCACATCGTACATTTCTACTTGACTGTCCACTACGTGCACGGTAGATGATCTTTGCAGGGCGACCGACAATGGCATCCAGGTCGCCAAGTATTGGACTGGTTTAGTTTGAGGTGGATTGCCATTGACTCGAGAAGAAGAAGACTTTACTGTCTGTGTTACCCGAATCGTGTGATGCTTCATTCTCCATGTTTCGGCAATTCGTATTGAATCACAGTAATTCGTACTGCAATTTCTTCGCTGCGAATTCGCATCGTATCGCATTGCAGTTGTGTGTATACTTGATCGTAATGGCTGCTTCACCATTACGATCAAGTATCTCAACCAGAAGCCAAAACGCAATAAACTCCCATAAAATTAAACTCAAAAAGCCTGCGCACAATTGAACTTCACTTTACGGCAGCTATGCGCAGACGCAACAAGATTACCCACATAAACGTGTGCCGGTAAGTTACGGCCCACAAAACTGCGTCGGATGATTCTAGGGAAGCTAGTTTAGTGCTTATTGGAAAGCCTACATATGACAGGATCCATTACTGTCAGTTTGAGGATTGATAAATCATTATCCTGTGTCTCAGGAAGTGTTGGTCCCTGTAATGTAAGACATAGAGGGTAGGAGATTTGGCACAATACCAAATCCTTTTAGAACATTTCCACGGTATTTTACAGCTACGATACTTCGTTTTTATTGGCATTAGAAATTAGGTAAATAAAGATGGTTCTGTTCTGTTATTAGTTAAAATATTTAACGCTCTTCCTAAATTTATTTTAAAAAAAAACCGGCCAAGTGCGAGTCGGACTCTCGCACGTAGGGTTCCGTACCACTATACAGCTAAATAAATGTTTTTCTTTACGTTTTATTATATTGGAGTTAATTAAATGAAAAAATTAGGTAATTTGATTTATGACGTTTAAAAAAAAACTACTGGCTAGATTTCATTCAAACCAAATTTCGTTAGTAGTTTTCATAGTGATACACATGATATATTTTTTTCAGTTTTATCATGCCCATATTTTAGAAGTTACGGGGGGGGGGACACTCATTTTACCACTTTGGAAGAGTCTCTCGCGCAAACTATTCAGTTTAGAAAGAAATGATGTTAGGAACCTCAACATCATTTTTAAATACCTATCCATAGATACCTCACACGTATAGGTTCGATGAAAAAAAAATTTTTCAGTTTCAGTTCCATGTATGGGGAACCCCAAAAATTTTGCATTTTTTTCTGATTTTACTTTAAAATCTTAATGCGGTTCACAGAATACATCTACGTACCAAATTTCAATAATGTAGCTCTTATAGTTTCGGAATAAATTGGCTGTGACATACGGACGGACAGACAGACAGACAGACAGACAGACAGACAGACAGACAGACATGACGAATCTATAAGGGTCCCGTTTTTGCCATTTTGGCTACGGAACCCTAAAAACCGGATGTGAACATAATAATATCATAAGTCACACAGGCTATAATGTTGCAACTTCTTGTTGTAGACAAGATTGTAAACGTAGAGGCGGGGTATGTATGTATATTGCCACGGAAAGGGCTTAAATACCAAATATTACAGGACCTCAAGCCATTACATGTGTTTCCTTTATAGTAGGGGAGCCCGGGATGCTAAATCGGGATTTACTCGAGCACTATAGAGACCTATTCGATTGCGAAGCTTAGATAATTAGAAGAAAAAAATGTTATATAATATATACACTTTCATTGGTGGGGGGAGCGGCTATAAATTTTCAAAAATGTAAAAAAAAACCGATGCATGGACATACTGGAGCGCGTCAGATATTGATAGCATAAATGTTTTACGTATTTTGGAAGATGTACGTATGTTAATCTGATTGTTTCCATGGTGGGGGTAGTCATACGTAAGGGTTGAAATCGATAAAAAAAAAAACTTAATCGAGCGCGTCAGATTTTCTAAGGGGGTGTTAAGTGAACCTAAAAAAAAGCGCTTATATAATAATCTGACGATTTGGATGTGACCCAAACTCGCGGCCATTTTTAAACTGTGTAAAAAAAAATCGCCATTTTGAAATACTCGAGCGCGTCAGATTAAGATATATATGGTTCATCTATATACCCTAGACGTGCTGTCTCATAATCTGACGATTATCTAGAGGGATTCGCCTAATCTGACAATTGAAAAATTTTTTTTATTATTTTTTCAAATCTTTGGCGTCATGGCGTCATGGCAACAGAAACCAGAGTGGGGACGGAGTGAGAGAGTCATAGATAGAGAAAAAGTGAGAGAGGAATAGAAACGCGGAGTGGGGAATACAGGGATTACGTAACTGCACGCATTAAACTTTATTAATTAGTTTTCCTTACTTCGGCTTATGGAAATCGTCAGATTATATATTTTTTGTGAACGTTGAATTATTTCCTTCAAAATAAAAAAAAATTTAGCCACGCTCGAGAAAGTCGAGATGACGTTTTTTTTTTACAAGTTTGTAACCCAGTAACTTTTTATCGACAATCGGAAATTGTCAGATTAGTGGAATATATACTTTTTAGCATGTAACTAACTCACCCTACCTTAATCTGACGCGCTCAAGAATTTCTGATGATCAACTTTTTTTTACTAATCTGATCCTTTATCCTTGACGGGCGGCCGCATTTACGGGACTCATGTTTGGTGGAAGTATTTAATCGGGTACAAGGTATCTCCCTATATGTTAATCTGCCGCGCTTTAGTAACTCCCGAAATCCCCCCTTGGGCTCCCCTACCATTAGATCGTTTATAGTGCAAACTTTTCACAATGACTAGTTTATTTTTACCCAAATTATGTGTATTTTCAAAAATAATTTCGAAAGAAATTAATTCAAAACATAAACAGGCAATGGGAAAGCTATTTTGTTTTCGTGGAGGGCTTAAGCGACGGAAAGGGACGAAATAAAGATACCCATGAATATGAATTGATGTAAACAAGGTTTGATGGACTTAGGACGGGAGTAGGGACGCAGACTGGCAATATTTCGTAATACTTTTCGCTACAAAAATATACATTATACAATCACGTGGGTACGACTCGGAGCCATTATTATAACACAATTTGTCCTCGCTGCATTTGTAAATGCGTCTTATATGCAGAATAGATAGACATGTAATAGAGTGATATTGATGTATACTTAATATGTATTTATTTATCAAAAAAATAAGTTGTATTTAAGTAAGTATATCAGTTGTATAGCCCCCATAGTACAAGCTTAGTTTGGGGCTAGGTGGCGATGTGTCCGAGCGTGGCATGTCATACTCTGTTAGCATAAAAATTGTGATACCTACATTTCATCATCATCTTCATCAGTCTGCAGACGTGGACATAGGTCTTTCTCCATGACAATTATAATTTTGGATAGTTATATTCGTCTTCCACGAATACGTACGGAATGAGATGGGGAAATCCTTTCCGGAAAACACAAGGACGACAATTCTATGGTATGATAATTTAATATCATACCTAGCTTTTGGTTCTTTATAAATACCTTCTTTAACAAAACGGTATAAAACCCTGTCCTAAAATATGTAACTGCGCAATTCAAATTTCGGCCCATAGGAGGGTAACTTACCGAGATTGAATGAATATACCTAAAAGAATACGTCGTAACCCTTATCCAAATATGTACAAGGCCAATAAACCCTTAACAATGATTAGAAAGGTGTCCTGGATAAAGCTACCACGAGAGTCTTATATCCATAGACACAAGGTCTATAATCCCATAAAGTTGATGAGAAAAGCGTTATAGGGATGTCACATAACTTACCATGAGTTATCGATAACTGAAATTATAATGTATTTATTCATGTTTATTGCACAAGACAATACAAATTGCGGACTTAATGCCGTGTGGCATTATCTACCAGTCAATCAAAAGAGGGGTATCAAAGCTCTGACTGGCGAGAAACTAGTCAAACACTATTGTTTACCAGTCATTGGTGATCGTCATGGGGCGTTCAACATGGAGAACAATATTTATTTATTTAATCTTTATTGCACAATTAAACTGTGTACAAAAGGCGGACTTGATGCCACATAGGCATTCTCTACCAGTCAACCATTGGGTTAAGCAGAAACTAATTTTAAGGTAGTGTGCCACAAAGTTAATTAGAAAACAATAATTCTAAATATATAATAATAATAAATATCAAAATAGTATATGAAAAAAAAAATATATAAATACACATATAAAAATCAGAAGGAACAAAACATAATTTACGTATACAATATGTGTGTCTGTATGTCTGTGCGTAGCATTGTATGACATGATCGCCGGCAGAGTAGACTGCTCATTATATATGGGCAGTCTAGTCTGCTGTTCTTGTTCCATTTCGGGGGGAGTGGTGCAGAAATGGCCACTTTAATTCTTAAATGTATATGTTAATGTGTCTCTACTAACGTAGTTATTAAGTATGTATTACTAACCAAAATGAGTCTATGTTACTTTATCTAAAGAGAACTTGGTCTAAAGAGAACTCTTTCCTCACGGTAGGCAGCGGCTAAGCTGTGCCCCTGGCATTGCAGAGTCTATGAGCGGCGGTAACCGTTTAACATCAGATGGGCCGCTTGCTCGTCTGCCACCCATAGCAATAATAAAAAAAAAATCTAAATAAATGAATTGAATAGGCCTGTTGCCGTAAAAAAATAATTAGTCCGTCTTTTAGATTGTTCAAAAATAAAAGTCACGTATTTTTCCATTTGTAAATTAGACCAAAAATTACAACGATATAGCTCGTTAAAATAACGCGTGACGTAAAAGAGTGTGAGCTTTTTCGCAACTGAGTGACGTCAAAGACCCCCACTCCTAAATTTTGATGCCTTGTATCTTTGTTATTTTTTGTAAATCAAAAAAGGAAAAATACGTGTCCTATATATTTTTATAATCTAAAATACGGACTAATATAAAAGGAAATAATTTTTACCCTGGAAACATTCCTATTGAATTTAATTACACCTGGGTACAAATAAAACTTACTGCTGTCACCAGCCCGTGATTAAGGCGAAGCCCCCAAATGAAGGTTGTCATTGGAGGAGGCCTATGTCCAGCGGTGGACAATCGCAGGCTGACGATGACTCTAATACGTGTTAAAGGTAGTGAAAAAATATTAAACTAATCATTAATTAGTTCCACCATAAAGTTATCGACATTCCGAGACACTGTTACAACCCTAGCACGAAGCTTTGTCATGTGTGACGTGGGTCGAGCTTTCATGAAAGCCCGTTCGCTTCGAACTTTCATTCATAAAGCTGCATACGGAGGGGAAGCGACGGATAATATTGATGGATCTAGGTTTCCATCTTAGAAGTGTATCAAGATAGCACCGCCTAATGTTCGCCACTTTGATCGATGGGTTTCTCCTCACATCCAGGATCCAGGTCGCTAAGGTTGTCTGGAAGAAATCGCTTATAGCGATAAAAACGCCTAAATTGTACAACAAATGTCAATACAAGAGAGGTAGGGCATAGCGAACAAGAGAGGTAGGGCATAGCGAATCATCGCTCGTATTGAGCTGCCCGTCCGGGGAAGGACCTCCACCCTATAGAATACCGCAGCCAAATGACCTCCGGGTCGTGTTTCTGCTGGTGAGTAGGGTCTCCGGAGCTCGTGGGGGTTTAGGGTTGGGCCGGCATGGCAGTGGCAACTGACAGGTAACTGACCCGTTACTTGCCAGTTGTCACAGCGACTTGGGCTTCTCTTTCGCTTTCCATCAGGCGTAGGGAAGTCATTATGTCGAGCTACTATAAAAAAAAAAGAGTCACAGTAATTTTGTGACAATAAAACGTGATTGCCGTACTATCTTGATACACTTCTACGTTTCCATTATAACCACCACGCGGCGACTGGTGCCATTATTAATTCTGCTGTATAGACCTGAATATGGAGTGAGATTGGATTTCTAATTGTAATTGTAGGATGGTATAGTGTTCTAGTGCTGATTTATCATTTGGAAGTTTTCTGTAAGAAACTTTCGCTATGAAGCTCCGATGTTTAAATAGATAGATAACCCAAGACATGCCACGCTGGGCCACACAGCGCCATCTAGCCCTAAACTAAGCCGAAGCTTGTACTATGGGTACTAGACAACTGATAAACTTACTAACAATACTTTTTTTTGGTAATAAATACATAATTATAATTATACATAGTAAACACCCAGACCAATACAAATAGACATGTTCATGAACAAAAATGTTTTTACTGTGCGGGAATCGAACCCACGACCCTTGGCTCAGAGGGCAGAGGTCACTACCAAATGAGCCATCGAGCCAGACAACGACGCAGGATGATGTTGACAATTTTTGACGCGATCCGGAATTCGAACCCTGTCCATATTCTACCTGCATAGCCGTTATAGACGCAAAGTAGGAAAGTGTACGTACACTCCAGTTTGATCTATGGTCTATAGAGCGAGGTCTGTGGCAAGGTCGCTGACCCCGTGACGTCACCGCACCGGCACTACCGGGCTACCCGCCTTGTGCAATGTTATTATTCTAGCGTAAAGTGTATGATAATTGTTACTTCAATATGGAAATAAGTACATGTTTGTAATTACGCGTTGTCCATTCCGTTCGGATGGGTTAATGAAGAATACGGCTATTTTTAGGGTTCTGTAACTCAAAAGAAGAAAACTACTGATAGAGATAGTCGTTGTTGAGCGATTTATTTATAATTATTATTATTTCTACCGAATTACCTAATTATTATTTCAGTATCGATATCAATAATCGATAGTGTCAAACGCATTATTTTACTCTACGGCTGTATACGATTTAATTCCTTGTACAACTGACGTTTTAAAATTGATGAAAGAAATGACTGATTTACTAGAATTCAACAAAAATAGAAGCGCTTTATGGACTAGATTCCAAAGCCGTTAAGCAGTTAATTAAAAAAAATTGAAAATTGATACGAAAAAAGAATGTTCTTAAGTTAAGCAAGAAGAATAAATTATTGTATTACATTGGAAAAGCTTATTATTTCAGAGAGAAACTAACACTACGCTACGATACACATTTCGAAAGATGACAAAACAGTATGTCATCTATAGATTTAGATACGCAGTTCGGGGCGAAAAGATGATAGGCCGCTCCCATACATACAATTTATACTAATACTCGAATGTTAAATATCTAGTACGGAATCCAACAATCCGATTTGCAAATCGGACTTGGCCTCTTTTATTAAACGATGACGCATCAAAATACCATCAGTCCGGTTTTAAAACACAAAACACGTTTCAGGAGCACGTAATAACCGGAGTTACTGATGTGTGCCAATGTCAATTAAAAAACACTTAAACAATAGCCGAGATGACAAGTGCTAATAGACCTGACTCCAAAGGGTACAGTCAGACCCAAATATAGCATAAATAAGAAATCTGTAAATGTCATTTGACGGCCTCAGTGGCGCAATGGTTAGAGAAATGCCACGCAGAGTCACACAGCGCCATCTAGTCCCAATCTAAGCCGAAGCTTGTAGTATGGGTACTAGACAACTGATAAACTTACTTAGATGCTTTTTTTGTAAAAAAACACATATTATACATAGCAAGCAAACACCTAGACCAATATAAACAGACATGTTCATGCACACAAATGTTTGTACTGTGTGTGATTGCGTGAATCTAACTAACCCACTGTGTATTGGGCAGTGTTCACTACCATTTAACCTAACTGGTCCTCGAAAAGGCTTCGAAGGTTCCGGGATGCCTGCTGTAGTAATCATCTGATACTCATAGTCATATGAGACCAGATGATGTTGTGCATGGTCTGACCCATTTATATATTTATCACTGTTTAGTTAGACACAATAACACAACTTCTATTGTTCTTTACGGTACACAGTGAGTTAAAACACAAATGGTTATTGTGTTATTTACAACCTATTGTGCACGCAATATACTTCACTGCAAACATTTACTGCAGTAGTATATTTTGTTGCATGCACATTGTAGGTGCGTAAATATAATACCTCATCAGTGTCTACTTGTGAATATCACTGATTAGCTCTAGAGATACGTAATTTGTTACTCAAAGCATCTTCTCCATTTGTAGTAAAATTAATGACTTTATCTCTTTGTCAGTTGTTTTACTTCGGCACGGGACTAAAAACTTTTATTTAGAACCTGTAGTACGCTCGCTTCACGGCCAAGTGGTACACGGACGGTGGGCCGTCCCAGGTATCGCTGGGCGAATGAAGTCCAAAAGGACTTGCGGGAGCTCCGTGCGGACAGCTGGCAGGAGGTTGCGCAGGACAGACCTAGATGGAGGCTCTTATTATTGGAGGCCAAGACTCAGCTTGGGTCACTGCGCCGATCTAGTTAGTTAGTTAGAACCTGTAGTTCTAAATAATCGCTTCGGGTATTCCAAATAAACATTGAATTAGGTCACATTATTAGCGTTCTAGTAAGGATCCCTAATGTTTCCTAGCAATAAATAAAGCTTAGTTACTCAGGCTGAAAGTAGCTTTCCAATGGCGAAAGAATTTTTGAAATCGGCACATTAGTTTCTGAGTGTATTAACTACAAACATACACACGCACAACAATACAATCTTTGCTCTTTTAATATTAGTGTAAATGGTATAAATGTACCTGACCTACAGCACTACAGATGTTTACATAGGTGACTGTACCGTTTTCTAAAATACTAATCGCCGCTGGCTCCACTCCAAACAACTTATGCCTATGAAAAATCATATTTTAATTCAATGCGTAGCCATAATTCAATCACCCGTAGTGAAATCAGCCAATGAAAATATCCAACTGACGAGTTTGATTTGCGGTTAGTGAACACATGTGATTTACGAGAGGTGATCTAATAGAAAAACGTAGTAAGATTTATAAATAAACATGGTTGTCCGTTTCCTACCAAAGGTGATGCACCTATAAAACGAAAATAATGTAGTTTTTATGACTTGAAGGAAAGCAGTACTTTATTAAGCGGTTTATAAAAAGGGATGTTATTTATAAATACAAGTATTAACCACTTTTTGAGTTGTTAAATAAGTAGTAAAAATTACAGTAATAAATAGCATCATTTCGCGGTATGACTTCTTCGGATTCGTCAATATGTATTTTAAATTAAAGCCGAGAGACTAACTACAATACAGAAACTATTAATGTTTACCTGTCACCGATGGCCGCCACAGTACTCAATGTGTTAATATAACATTATTTTTACAATGTAGCTTTTTTTTTTTAAATTAAACCCTTAGTATAAATAAAGAAATAACCCAAGAGATGCCACGCTGGACCACACAGCGCCATCTAGCCCCAAACTAAGCCGAAGCTTGTACTATGACTGCTAGACAACTAATTAACTTATTTCGATACATTATTTTTTTATGAATAAGTTACATGATGAATAAGTTACATGTTATGCCCGGTAGGTCCAGACCCTATCTTTAAAGGTAACTAAACAGATCCCAAAAGGGGCCCGTTACACTCGACCCATCAATCCATGACAAGTGGCAACGGCTCGTATTGTCTGCGCCCGCGCCGGTTGCGCGCTAATGGATCCTGCCCCATACTACGGCCACGTTTGGAGTAATGACCATGGCGAACTAATGACCCCAACCTTGGCTATTTGAGTATGATCGTACGGTTGTAATCATTGCACAGGACAGGTGTTGGCGTCTCCTGCTCGCCTCGGCACATGCTGAGCGGGGCGCCTCTTTAGGACCTAGTAGATAGTAACTAGTTCTCATACACTTATATGTTTAGTACTAGTTAACTAGTCTATTTTATATAACCACAGTTGATCGCGAGATAAGCAAAGTGTGAGCGTGAGCAGCCCCCCTATTCACTTTATAAGTATGGTCTAGTAAGAATTGAGACCTCTAATACTATATTGCAACCCGTCAATAAAGCTGAGATAAGTCACAGGCTTACTACATTGAAAACAAAAAAATCCCACGCATGCCAATAAATAAAGCAAAACCTACACGTCTTCACGACACCAGCAAAGCAAAGATTACATATCAGTACGTGTAATAAGAGGGCAGGCTTCAATTGATCAAACAATGAGGGCGCCTCGACGGTCGGCTCCGTTGTGACGAGCCATTGTGTGGTAATGCTGGGCGCTGTTGAACGCGAGATGGGCCCTTGGCGACAGCGCGACTGATTGAACGGAGAAACTGTCGATCAATGGAGCAGAAAAAAATATAAATGTCCGAGAATAGTTAGGCCACGTAGACACTAGTGGGCAAATGGAGCAACATGTTGCAGAACATGTTGCTCAACAGCAACGATATTTACATGACGCTGGGCATGTTGCTCCGTACAATGTTGCGCGGGACATTATGCAACGTTGCAGCGTCACGTACATTGAGTGTTGCGCGTCAATTTGCGAAACAAAATGTTCTAAGACATTCGGAGTCGCAGGACAGCACATCAGAGCACAGGGCTGTTGAGGAAGACATCTTTGTCGCGCTTGGTCCTCTGGGACAGCAGGGATGCGGCCGTATGCTTCGGCTCTACCCGTGTCCTTGGAAGTTGCTGTATACTGAGGACAAACTGGGGTTTAGTGGGTATCCTCTCCCAATATGGGAGGTGTGAGTGCCACACACCAAGCCCCCGGGGGCGGAGTGAAGGTGCCTAAAACATTCCCTCTAGAAAAGAAAAGCATTGACAGGAAACCAAGAATAGCGGTTTCTTTTCTCCATACAGAGACGATGCCGAAAAAAATGTTCATTTAATTCCAACGCTGCTGTCTATTCTTGGTGTGTTATCCGGTGCAGTTGGATGTATCACCGCTACGGTCCAGACATAAAAATCCAGTAGGCACTTATCCGAAACCATTAGAGTAACGAGAATCCTTGCACACTTGGCAAAGGATCAACCTCTACATCTTCGCTGCCAAAGCGTAATGGGAAAATAATTCGAAAGCCTGCGGAGATCAGGCGCAGACGATATGTGTTCAGCGATGCTTAGTGATTGCGAATACGCTTATAAGAAGCAATACAATATTATAGTTAACTGCATTCTTATTGCGATACAACTTGGTATTTCAAACCATCGGTTTACTTTGAGAATAATAAACCATAACCAGAAACTTAAAAATATAATTTCGGAATTCGGAAAACTTGCAGCTGGAAGCCGATTCCAAAGAAATTGCACGAGGCAGAAAATTGCCCGCTACTAACATATCGTAAAAGACTTCCGACTATCAAGATGTAGGAGGTTTGTGTATTAGGCGTAGTATATTATGCGTTCACTGTTTTAGTTGTAATGTCCAAAAAGAATAAACATTTAATATTTATATTGGGATGTGAGGAAGCAACCTGTCATCTTTTTGCTCCAAGCCATCCTCAACTGCCCGTGGTGCATCCTGTTGAATAACAAACGAAGCTCTGGCAACCGACTGGTGGCAGTATAACCATCACGATTGAAGGCGTAGCTAAATACCACAGGCCGATGACGGGCAGCAGCGTTAGCCGGAGCGAGGAGCTACGCCCTGCGATACCCAACCTACCTGCCTAGCGTGGCGATTATGGGTAAAGCCTCCAGGTGTTTGTCTAAAGTGGCGAACAACAGAAAAGCCTATATCCAGCAGTGGACTACGACAGGCTGATAATGATGATTTATATTGACGCAGGCCGACAAAAGTCGCTTGTTGTGAGCGAGTGTGGCAATAGGCCGGCCCGACTTGGCTACCGGCCCACTAGATATACTATAGTATTACGAATCTATTATTTTTAACGTGCTTTCGTTGTAGCTATGAAAATAGCAATGTCATTTAAAATTTTAAAGGGATTGCCACCTGTACTGCTAAACCAAAAGTAAATTGAAGCATTCAACAACATGAATTCCTTATCTGACTATGTACAATGTCTGTCGAATAACCATTATGAGACTGGCTCGGTGGCTCATTTGGTAGTGACCTCTGCCTTCTGTGCCGAGGGTCGTGGTACAAACATTTGTGTTCATAAACATGTCTGTTTGTATTGGTCTAGGTGTTTAATATGTATAATATGTAAGTATCTAAGTAAGTTTATCAGTTGTCTAGTTTTTTTTTTTTTTATAGTGGCTCGACATAATGGCTTCCCTACACCTGATGGAAAGCGAAAGAGAAGCCCAAGTCGCTGTGACAACGGGCAAGTAACTGGTCAGTTACCTGTCAGTTGCCACCGCCATGCCGGCCCAACCCTAACCCCCCACGAGCTCCGGAAACCCTACTCACCGGCAGAAACACGACCCAGAGGTCATTTGACTGCGGTATTCTATAGGGTGGAGGTCCTTCCCCGGACGGGCGGCTCAATTCGAGCGAAGATTCGCTATGCCCTACCTCTCTTTAGTTACCCATAGTACAAGCTTAGTTTGGGGCTAGACGGCGCTGTGTGGCCCAGCGTGGTTTGTCTTGGGTTATTTATTTATCTATACTTTCACCACAAACACGCTTCAAACAATACGTACATGAGTCACTCCACTCGCGACCGTAGTAGCGGGCTGGCAGAGCGCCAACGGAATCAATTGCCAGGGTTCAACGGCACTTTATCACCGCCCTACCTGTTGGTCGTCGAGATCGGAACGGAACAGCCAAACTAATGGACGATTTGTTTAACCGATAAGATGGTGGTTTTGACTGATGAGTTTTGGTCTGGTTCGGGTAATTTACTATTAGGGTATTATGAGAACGAAGGAACAGAGACACCTGTATTTGGGCACACATGAGAGAGGTAGGGCTTAGCGAATCTTCGCTCGAATTGACCCGTCCGTCCGGGGAAGGACCTCGACCCTATTGAATAACGCAGTCAAATGACCTCTGGGTCGTGTTTCCGCCGGTGAGTAGGGTTTGCGGAGCTCGTGGGGGGTTAGGGTTGGGCCGGCATGGCCAGTTACTTGCCCGTTGTCATAGCGACTTGGGCTTCTCTTTCGCTTTCCATCAGGGGTATGGAAGCCATTATATCGAGCCACTATAAAAAAAAACACATTTGTGCCGATTAATATTTCCTGCGTTGGCCAGTCTCCTTGAAGATTGTCTGCTGTAACCGAAATTAGTAGGGTATTGTTTATTATTGAGGCTCTCCCGTAAGAATACCTTTTATAAATCCTTCTATGTTCTCATCGTCCTCAAACATACATGATTCTCTGATTAACAAGGCTTTCTCCGCAAGACCCATATTTATCCCGTTCAAAGTTTCCCGTTTTAATACTTATCTACTGGATATACACCGGCTCTTGGATTGGATGTTTGGTCAACCATTGATATTGTAAGACCTAGGCTTAGACCTTAGGTATCTTCGACGTCACGAACTCGTGACCAATAGTACTCATTTAAAGTTTATGACCTCGGTCTCATAACAATCAACTAACCAAGGATGAAAGATTTACTGCAAGTTAAATCTTAATTAAGTAAGCGTAAAGCTAAAGCATAAAGAAATTCCAAACTCCCGACTAAAAGGATGGAGTTCTGAACTTTATAACCTCCTAAATTTCTTATTTCATTAAGCAATATAAAACAGCTCCGCGTAATCCCCAACTCTGATGGCCCAATACCGAACAGGCTCCAAACCCGCTGCACTATAAAAGCAGAAACCATTTCAGTTCAGAAACAGTGGTCGTCAACACTTTTACGCCAGCTATATTCGTAAAACATATTATAGACGCTAAATTAAAAATGTGGAGCGGTAGCTCTTTTTATATGGCTACTATACCACTATTGGCTATAAGAACGCGGGGCTAATAGTTAGGAAGTTTTTTATTTCGTGTTTATCGTGCTCTGTATTATAAGCATCACGTCAGGTCTTGATGATGATGCGTACCCGGCCGGCTTCGGCCGCGGCGATACTTTCGTGACGACATCTCATGATAATAACATTGTCAAACAGTAATTTGATATTTGTCACAAATACACAGTAATTTCATTATGCATTGTGCACTTTCTACGAAATACAGAAGAAACTGATAAGGCCACTTTGTTGTCTTCTCCAGGAAAACACTATATCCAACCTAAGTCGTATATTTAAGAACTCGTAAATTTTAGCGTTCTGTTCCGAATTAAAAGTATTTTAGTTTTCTATTTCAGATTTCTTGAACATACATAAAAATAAAAGAACATCCTGGAAAAATCGCAATTGAACAAAATGAGAAAAGAAATTAAAATCCAGGTACAAAACTAGCTACTACAAATATTTTCTAAAGATTGTTTAAGAAAACACTCTTTTTGCGGAGAAAGTTTTGGGACCGAAACGTTTCTCTCTAAACGGAAGAAGCAAAATTTTAAATACTCCCTGAGAAGTTACCTCTCGCAAGTCCTCAAAACTGCGAGTTTGTAGCCAGTTAAAAATTTCCCTCCGAATAGCAAGTTTCAAATTACGGAGTCTGCAGTTTAATGAGCCGATGGTCAAAGTTTTGAACGAGACTGCAATATTGCCAAGCAGCTTTGGCAAATTAGTATCGATTTTGTATTTAGTCTTTAAAAAAGCCTTTCAATATCTAGTAATTGCTAAAGGTATTTAATTTATTGAGATAAACTAAGATATTGATATCATAACGAAACAGTTCCAAGTTTTCAAATCTCTGTCTAAATCTTGGACCTATTCTGGCTATATCTTTGACCTTGATCATGGCAAACACATTCAAGCAACTTTTGATAGATCTAACCAACCAATACTCGTATAACCAACAGCAGACTTTGATCATGGCATTTACGAAACTATTGGTGGCTCTAACCTCCCTTAAACCGACATCTGAATATAAAAACTGCCATCAGCGCTACATCCAGACAAACTAGACGACAATGCTCAACTTACAACGGCAGATTGCCAGTACAATGCGCGAGTCTCATCTCAGTTTCTCCAATTTCCGGGGCGATATTTCGTGCGCATATTGATTGCATTAGCTCGGCTCAGCCGGCGGAGCGTGGCGTGTCACATTCGCTAACTTCATTATCTGCTATTCTGAAGTCTTTATTTAGAACGGGACCTATGCGCCTGTAAACGGTGACATGTAGACGTCTTACGCGACAATCATCAAGATGGTTTTAAAATTCGTTCTTTTAATATAGCAATTCAAAAGGTCTACCCATGAAAGATTTTTTTTATTCAATATGGGTTTGCGATTGACGCAATTCACCTGATGGTAAGCGATATCTCAGTTTACAATGAAGCGCGATCACTCATCAAAAACCGGTACACTCTCGTCTTGAACATGGGAATATTGTACGTCTTCTCGGGGAACAAGGAGCCTGGCAAAAAGTTCTATAGTTTAGCCGTTCGTAATATAAAAGTAGAGGCGATACGTGCTTGCGAGGCTCCTTGTTCCAAGAGACATATATTCCGATGTTCAAGGCGAGAGGAAGTAGAGAAGCATTATGCCGTGCTATATAAAAATAAAGTTTGCTTGGTGAAAGATCCAAGTTCTGTTATTTCTAATGGTAAAGAAAACAATTATAGTTATAATGTACTCAATAGTCTTGTAAGTATCTCAATTAGCGGGAACGCAAGGAAGGTCGCGAGGGTCAACGAGTCGAAACTATCAATGACTAATAAATCATGAAGTCGTTTCTACTTGTATGGTTTATCGAAAGGGCTGTATAGACAATATTTGTTATCGACTAAGTTAAATATACAATTTATATATGTATACTGTACTTTGTAGCTGGTAAATAAGTAAAGCATGCATTGTTTGTATTGTGAGTTGAAAAGAAATTCAATTCTGCATTACTGAAGATGTTTAATGCCAAGAGCATTTTATTTAAATTCACTTTGCATAAATAGATCCTACATTTGACGACATAACTGAACCTACACTAAAGTTATGAATTAGTTTAGGTTCAAGCAATAAAAATGTTCTAAAACTGCATTCGTTTCAAAAGATGGGATTAACATGACGGACGATCGATGGGATCAACGCAAAAATCAATCATGTATCTCCCGTGATTTGGAATCCAATTTTGCAAATTCAAGGTCCAGAAGTTATAATTTTAAAGATATAACAAAATACCTTTACGATGAACGAGCGGTTTGATTTACCTGTAACAAAAATAAGAAACATGGTTAACATAACTATTTTATCACTACTAATTAGGTGGTTTGGTCACGGTTGTTCGTAACATAAGCTGGCGTTACTCTCATAAAACTACCATCTTGGCTGGCGTATATCTGGGCTTTGAAGTAATTTGGAGCATTGAATGAACATACGACAAAAGATTTGCGATTCGAGTCTTGGAGCAAACCACGTAGGTTCTTTAAAACTAGATTAATAATGGGGTATTAGTATGCTAGGGCCGTTTCTATATAGTTTGGGAGCTTTGATAAATAAATTATTTTCAAAGTGAGCAATAGACAAATTACATTAGGGTTTCTCTTATTTAAATCAATAACGGGAAATAAATATGTGAACACGAAAATAAAATGGAGACAAGTATTTAGTTAGTAAATGTAGGTTTGTCAAAAGAGGCTTCATTGTGTGGGTTTCTATTCCAATCCATTTCCTCATCCTCATCTTAATAACCACCCAATCCCTATTCCGATCCATATCCCTCTCCTGATCCCTATACAAATCTCTTTTCACTCCTATTTCATCTCCTTGAAGGGTTTTACTAAAAATCTTTTACAAATAAAGATAAGAGGGGTAGGGCATAGAGATATTTCGCTCGAATTTAGCCGCCCGTCCGGGGAAGGACCTTCGCCCTATAGAATACCGCAGCCAAATGACCTCTGGGTTGTGTTTCTGTCGGTAAGTAGGATTTCCCAAGCTCGTGGGGGGTTAGGGTTGGGCCGGCATGGCGGTGGCAACTGACAAGTAACTTACCAGTTACTTGCCCGTTGTCACAGCGACTTGGGCTTCCCTTTCGCTTTCCATCAGGCGCAGGGAACCTTTATGTCGAGCTAATATAAAAAAAGTCAACGGCTCTATCTATACGCCTCCATTCTCTCCCAGCCGCCGCGTCCGGGCCGGTATCAGTTACAATATTCGCACGCAGCCCGCACACCGCGTGCCGTATCGATCCGGGTCCAGCGCCCCCGATCCGGGTCAGATGCAGACTGTGCATCAATTAGCAGATGGGTCACCGAAAAACGTAACAAGATTACCGAACAATGTAACCTAAAAGAGGTTGCAGTGGCAGGGCAAGGTCCTCTCCTGTACACTTACCCAAGCTTTCTCCGCCACGCTACATACGAGTATATCGTCCATCTAGAGATGCTCGGCAACCGAAACATAGGCAAGGCAACTGACTAGGAGACTAAGGCTGCGTTTCCACTGACGCGAAGACGAGCTGCGTGGCTTCAAGCCACGTTTTCTTTTTTCTTTTTTCCCAAGTCGCTGTGACAACTGGCAAGTAACGGGTCAGTTACCTGTCAGTTGCCACCGCCATACTCACCAGCAGAACCACGACCCAGAGGTCATTTGACTGTGGTATTCTATAGAGTGGAGGTCCTTCCCCGGACGGGCGGCTCAATTCGAGCGAAGATTCGCTATGCCCTACCTCTCTTAGATTCGCTATGCCCTACCTCTCTTAAACGTGATTGATAAATCACGGCACAATTCGTCTCCACTCCACCTCAGTAGAACCATAACATAAGCGACCAAGTGCGTAATCATCGTTATCATCATCAGCGTATTGCAGTCCACATAGGCCTTTCCAGTTGCTCGCCACTGAAGGCAAACATCTGGAGGATATACCCATAATCACCACGCTGGGGAATCCTTACACCTTTCTCCAATGGGGTAAATTTCAAAAAGTTAAATCAGTTTCATACTAAATTTGATTTGCGTTATGAATAGTAACTCAGGGCAGACCCAATTATATTATTAGAGGTCAGTACACGCGTCCCACTTCACACTTCCTTAGTTATAAGGGGCTTAAAATGACTTACCCATTACAGGTCAATGCGTGCGGCATGGGGTTTAGAATACTACCCTTGCCGGCCCTTTAAAATTTGTGGGCTCGCTTTATGAAGGTCCCTAAGGACTGGACTATTTAAAAGTAAAAAAAAAACTTTATTCATATAGAATTGGGCCAACACTTATAAATTTGAAATATAATCTAATATTTTAAATATGAAGATTCTTTGCTTACTAAATACGGATCCCTGAAAGCCATTTAGTAGTTCCCCGATGGCAGACAATTACAATACAATCTTCAGGTGTTTAAGGCGAGAGTGAATCGGTATATTCTAGGTAAGCGCGCTCTACTGTATTAAATTAAACGCCCTTTTCTTCGATTACAACACCTTTTTATTCGCTCTTGAACTTCTTTTCACAACTTACAAGATACAAGTCACAGCATAAGTATTTGAACCCGTCCACCGTCGTGTACGCGTTCGGATAACCAATCACAATCGTCCCGTACGTTCGGAAATCCAAACGCAAATATGATTGAATGTTAAAGTAAATGGTTTTTTAAAAAAGATAAAGACATGACTTGGAAATTAATCTAACAACTGTATAGATCCGACATCAGGTGAAAAGACCATAATTAATGAAAAAAATACTAATTAAGGATCCCTGAAAGCCATTTAGTAGTTCCCCGTTGGCAGACAGAGTCTGATCAATGAGCGGTGAGCGAGGGAATCCTGGCGGGCATTGAGCAAACAAATCAGAGTTTTATTGGTGCAGCGCCCTAGAGGGAGGGATGACGTATACAAAGTCAATGAGTATTGACGCGTGTGAAGGGCCGGTCTCACTGAGACACGGGGATGTCATGTTTTTTTTGTCATCATCCCCCACCAGTCTTGCGCAGTCAGACATAGGCCTCTTCAGTTATTCGCCACTTCGGGCAAACAAACAACTGGAGGTTGGGTCATCGTCATCATCAGCCTATCACAGTCCACTGATGGACATAGGCCTCTCTAGTTGTTCGCCACTTAGGGCCAACATCTGGAGGATATACCCATAATCGCCACGCTGGGCAGGCGGGTTGGCGATCGGAGGGCGTAGCTTCTCGCTTCAGTGACGCTGCTGCCCGTCATCGGCCTTCAACACCGCCTCCAGTCGGTTACCAGCGCCTCATTTGTTATTCAGCAGGATGCACCACGGGCAGGTGAGGTTGGCTTGGAGCGAAAAGATGATGGGTCGCTCCCTTACATCCCTCATGGAGGTTGGGTATTACAAGACAAGGCGTAGCTCCTCGCTCCGATGACGCTGCTGCCAGTCATCGGTCTGCGGTGTTTAGCTATGAAATGAAAATGAAATGATATTACCACAACCATGCTGGCCCGCAAGATCTCACGCTTTGTTTATAGGATCCCATACTGGCAGGATGGTGGAGACACATGTGCCTGGTAGAAAGTTCTACTATTTGATGGTTGGACAAGTGGGATTTACCAAGTTTTTAGTACGCGGACTAATTTAAAAATTATATTTGAGTTTTCCCCGCCAGCAGCCTCTTGGTAAAACCTACCCCTCGGCATTGCGTCGCCTATACGACCTTCTAAACGGAGGGTACCTACACATCCCTCTGCGAGGGTCGTCGACTTTTTACATTTATTGCCGATAAACAGGTCGAGACGAGACGAGTTTACGGCGTCCCTGGCCGCCGGTACTGCCTCAAATGACATTAACATCGATTACTTACTATAATAAGGGGGGAGAAGAGCAAAGGGAAGGACTTCCTTCCTTCCCTTTTAGGAAGAACGTTTGAACTTGGAAATTATAGTAAACTAGCTTTTGCCCGCGACTTCGTCCGCGTGGCGTGTTTTTTCATACAAAAGTTTTTTCCCGCTAACTCCCGTTCCCGTGGGAATTTCTCAAAATACAGCCATAACTAAACTTTATATTTACTAAGGTACCTGCATGCCAAATTTCAAGCGTCTAACTTAAGCGGTTTAGATTTTTCATACAAAAGGATTTTCCCGCTAATTCCCGTTCCCGTGGGAATTTCGGGAATTCCTTTCTTAGTGCACCCCTACGGTACCTAAGCTACGTCCCTTCCAAATTTCAAGTGCCTACGTTTAGCCGTTTGGGCTGTGCGTTGATATGTCAGTCAGTCAGTCAGTCAGTCAGTTTCTCCTTTTATATATATAGATAACCCAAGACATGCCACAATGGGCCACACATCGCCATTTTAAATATTTCATATTGATGTGCCCATTCGTTTGTATTGTTACCATTTCTTGATTGACCTTGTGGGTGGGTCACTGGTGACCTGTAATACGGGTTTATAGATAAACCTATCTCAGGCACCAGTCTCTCACACTCAGGGTATTAAGGATGTACAGATTCTGTTATCCCAATATCTTTTTTGTGAGAGAAAATAAAATACTTTATTATTATTATATTATTATTATTATTATCGCCATCTAGCCCCAAATTAAGCCGCAACTTGTACTATGGGTACTAGACAACTGATAAACTTACTTAGATACTTTTTTTGTAAATAAATACACAATTATGCAGAGAAAAAGCAATAGTAATTGCGTGTTCGGTTGCGTTTGTGACTGATTTGTGAAGTGACGGATAAAGCATACCAATGGCTCAATGGACACTCCTGCCTACGGAACCAAGGGTCGTGGGTTCGATTCCCAACCGGGACAAACATTCGTGTGATAAACATTTGTGTTTGTTGCGTGTCAGGACTCAGGAGTTTGTATTTATATTTGTGGTACCGTTGTTATTCCGATACCCATAACACTAGTGTTCAAGCTACTTACCTACTTTGGGATCGGAGCAATGTATGTGATGGTGTCTAACCAATCACCTGATCTCTTCTAGTTGATGTCGTAAAAAAAAAATTAAACCGACTTCAAAAAAAACGCAAACGACCAAAACTAAAAAGCGATAAATAACGTAAGTAATTCTATCCTTAAAACATAATCATTTAAATATTACAATTATCACTTATTTTTGAAGTCGGTGCCAACCTCTCGGTACCTAACGTAGACTGTTGTTGTATGACGCGCGCGGCCGGCATATCCACACGACAATATACCTACATAGATATGTTTGGCTGGCACCGACTTCAAAAATAAGTGATAATTGTAATATTTAAATGATTATGTATTAAGGATAGAATTACTTACGTTATTTATCGCTTTTTAGTTTTGGTCGTTTGCGTTTTTTTTGAAGTCGGTTTAATTTTTTTTTAAAAAATAATTTTATTTCTCTGTTTTTAGTTGCGTTAATGTGCTGTGACCTTGAATAAAGGCTAATTAATGTCCTTAAGAGTTTTACTTAGGAATGAAAAATTTTGCTTTAAGTCAAGTGAAGACTTTGCGATCTAGAATCAAGCATATCACTTACCAAATCACCTGCCCTATTAGCCCTGCATAAGTACATACTACTACCTAGTTTAATATCGACCAATGTCAGTACTGTCCCCTAACTCCTAACCGTTAAGGAGTTCTGTGGCTTCATCATCAGCACCAGATGTTGTCGCCGGAAGCATATACCTGAGTAAAATATGATTACGTAACAAAAACACCATATGAGCATACAATTTTCGGTTGTTGCCCTCAATTTCTCCAGGATCCCATCATCAGATCCTTACTTGGTGATAATGGGACCACCTCGGAAGTGTCTTCTGTCGAACTGTCGAAAATTTTTTGAAATCCATCCATAATTGACGGAAATATCGCTGAACATACATAAAAAAAAAAAATATTATACATAGAGACGAATTGAGAACCTCCTCCTTTTTTCGAAGTCGGTTAAAAAGTAGACTAAGGTACATATTTTGAAATTATAGGTGTTAGTTGTAGGGTTTACCGGACTGGCAGCCGACTACCGTACACACTCGGCGAAGCATCCGTCAAGAGGTATGAATACCTGTATATGTATCTTCACTAAAATGCCTATTAAAAACCTAATATGAGAATAAATTAAGAATGTAAAAAATAAAGTTACCTTCTTATAAATTCATTACTTTACACTCGCGACATTTCCTTTTACGGAACTATCTGTCTGTATCGCCATAATTATTGATGAATCCGCCTGCCCCAGACACCCCTCGCCACTCAGACGCAAAACGCACCACAAAACCGTGCACCATAAACATATCCATCGAATGGCACGAATGCACCGCGTATGGCCCCCTTCAATTAACCCGGTGGCACAACCCCGGCTCGCGACGCCACGAATCACGCCACGAATCCCCCCACGAATCAATCTACATTCTCTGTAGAGGCAGTCGATTTTAAATGCAACGAAAATGCACCTCTTTTTTATAGTGACTCGACATAATGGCTTCCCTACGCCTGATGGAAAGCGAAAGAGAATCCCAAGTCGCTGTGACAACGGGCAAGTAGCTGGTCAGTTACCTATCAGTTGCCACTGCCAAACCGGCCCAACCCTAACCCCCACAAGCTCCGGAAACCCTACTCACCGGGAAGCACGACCCAGAGGTCATTTGGTTGCGGTATTCTATAGGGTGGAGGTCCTTCCCCGGACGGGCGGCTCGATTCGAGCGAATATTCGCTATGCCCTACCTCTCTTAACCTTTACTCTATTACCTTTGTGGGACTACGTTGTTGTTGGAAAAAAGTTGGTTTAAAATCATGCTTGTAGACTCTCGAAATATAATTGCTCACAGATTTACTATTATTTTCCGGCATTTTGTGATCGATCTAAGTGGTATGGTTAATAAATTAACGCGCGACATATTTTAATTTAATTTCACTTCGTAATAGTTACACTGTAAGCATTATGTTACAGTTCACAATCCTTCGACAGTTTACAATCTCGCAAGATAGATTACAATGTAACGGTAATTACAATTTAACGGTGACAACACTACTGTTTGACCATTTGTAGTAGTAGAGAAATGTGGCGCGAATTAAAGGAGGCCTACGTTTAGCAGTGGACGGACCAGGGCTGTTGATTGATTGATTACTTGTAGGCAAATATACGCAGAAATTGACCTCGTAAAGAGGATCATCGCCTAACCCAACGACAAGCCATTATAAAAAATGTAGGTGATACATAGTTCGATCATAACAGTTAAGAGTATAAAAACCAATATCGTGTCTCTGGCAGGGCGGCACCACAGCGAGACATACATTTCCGCGTGGGTCTCGCCGCTTCCCCTTCGGAAACGCCGCCCTACCCTCGTGGGGCACGGGGTAGGGTTCCCACAACTGTTCATTTGGCGCAGAATATACTTGAAGATAAGGCACTTTCGAGAAATCTACGCTATTATCGAAAGCGAATGCTTTGTAAAGTACATGCGTATCAGGAACAAATCAAGTTCATCAACGGTCGCATCGTTCAAAGTTATTATTTTACTTTATGGTGTTCTAGAAAGGGGCTTTTCTATATAAAAGGTACTCTATATTTTCTCATATTCGATCCAAAATCGATTTGTATGGTTACAGAAAGAAAGAAATACAATGACAGTTGAAAAGTGGGGCAGTGTGCTCTTAGGTCTAGTGGAATCACACCACACGATTTCTTGCCTCATACAAGGGATTCTATGACAAAAGAGCCTTTCGCTTCCGCTCGACCAGTGATGATGACTGCATACATGGGCCGTATCGGTCGTAGATATCAGTTACAACCGTTGATGAGCGAGTTTTGGAATGGATACCGTTTCTAAGTAAACGTAGTGTAGGACACCTCTCAGGCCAGGTGGAGTGAAAGGATGACGCTGATAAGTGAAGCCCGGTCCAATAAATTAGCAGGCATAATGTCCAGCAGAGTACTGCTAGAGGCAGAGAGGTGACCATGACTAGCTATGGTTATCATCTTAACTATAATATTATAAAACTGAAGAGTTTGTTTGTTTGTTTGTTTGAACGCGCTAATCTCAGGAACTACTGGTCCGAATTGAAAAATTCTTTTTGTGTTGAATAGACCATTTACCGAGGAAGGCTTTAGGCTATATAACATCACGCTGCAACTATTAGGAGCGAAGAAATAATGGAAAATATAAAAAAAGAACGGGGGGAAAATAACTATTTCACGCGGTCGAAGTCGCGAGCACAGCTAGTACCTACCAGTTATTTAGGAGAAAAATCTCAAATACCTAATGTACTCATACCATGAACATTAAAAAGATATGCAATGAATCACTCACGCGTTTCGCCCTATCTTAAAAATGTCATAATCGATTGCAATCACATTACAATTAACTAGCACAGCTTTTATAATATATTCACCGTTAAAATTTAATTAACCAACTGGTATCCTTTAATACGGTCACAATATCCCATAACGACCACTTAGCACATGTGATAACCCTACTCTATCACGAGATTGCACGCAACGTTGTCGGCAAAACATTGTGGTTTACATAATTTGTCCCTAACGCGAACCAGCCGATCTAAATTGGACCTTATGCCATCCAAATAGGACACATTAATCAAAGGAGTAAGTGGATGATAATTCAATTTTGAAGTTGATGTTAAATTTTCATTTTTAGGGTTCCGTAGCCAAAATGGCAAAAACGGGACCCTTATAGATTCGTCATGTCCGTCTGTCTGTCTGTCTGTCTGTCTGTCCGTCCGTATGTCACAGCCAGTTTATTCCGAAACTATAAGAGCTGCATTATTGAAATTTGGTACGTAGATGTATTCTGTGAACCGCATTAAGATTTTAAAATAAAATCAGAAAAAAATCCAAAATTTTTTGGGTTCCCCATACATAGAACTGAAACTGAAAATTTTTTTTTTCATCGAACCTATACGTGTGGGGTATCTATGAATAGGTATTTGAAAATGATGTTGAGGTTACTAACATCATTTTTTTCTAAACTGAATAGTTTGCGCGAGAGACTCTTCCAAAGTGGTAAAATGTGTGCCCCCCCCCCCCCCCCGTAACTTCTAAAATATGAGCATGATAAAACTGAAAAAAATATATGATGTGTATGACTATAAAAACTACTAACGAAATTTGGTTTAAATGAAATCTAGACAGTAGTTTTTTTTTAAACGTCATAAATTAAATTACCTAATTTTTTAATTTAATTAACTCCAATATAATAAAACGTAAAGAAAAACACTTATTTAGCTGTATAGTGGCACGGAACCCTACGTGCGAGAGTCCGACTCGCACTTGGCCGGTTTTTGTAGCTTCAGGGATGTTTGGATAATGGGTCTGTGATAGCTTCTGTCGCTTTTAATGTTATTTTAGTTATATTTAAGTCCACTTTTTGAAACTACTCAATTAGATAAGGGTTGGGGAAAATATTCATCTATTAGCATTAATCATAGTTGGAAAATCTCAAATTCGGACGAGTCCAAAAACGCTTCATACCAACGGGGCAAAAAAAATGGCGTCAATTTTGAATATTTTGTTTCGTAGCTTTTAAAATGGACTTGTCTAAAAATTTGAAGGTTTATTTGCCGTCTTATTAAGCAATAAATTTTAATCGTAATTCATATGTACGTTTTTATCAACCACCTGATCTTAAAGGCCAAAGTAATGCTGACTGCCCTCAGAATACCTAAGCTTGAGACAAATCACAAAAGTTCGTTCTGTAAATTGTCCTAACCGGGAACCCAACTCAGCACCATATCCTCTGCGCTTTAGACGAAGACACACCATTGTGTAAACGCTAGACATTAAACCTCAAAATACCTCAATGATGTATACCCGCTCGATTTACCTGTAACAAAAATAGACCGCTATAAATAATGTGTACACAATTAAATGGAATACCTAAACAATTAAATCTAATTATGTCACGGCCATTACAATAATAGACGAAGCTTTACGGTGAATAGGTATTTCTCATCGTGCTATTCTTAGTCATACTTGTATATTGTTTAAAGTTATGTTCATTTATATGTACTAAATACATTATATTCATCATAACAATGGGGGTATTTGACAACATAAGCAATTAATTTTTAAAGTATCACTATTAATTTTATAGCGGTTTTACCTCCCATGATTAAATGTGAAAGATAAGCCCCAGTCGCTGCGGCAACGAACAAGTAACCAAGTCAAGCACTTCTCTGTTACCTCCAACCGTGTCAGGCCCTGTCAGACAACTCTTACTCTTAATACACCAGCTACTGATCTCCTTTAGTCTCCCAGTGGCAATGTATTTGGGGATATTTGACTTAATCACCGCGCTTACAGGCGGGTTGGTGACCGCAGTATCCTTAGTCGTTATTACGACACCCAGTAATCAGTTGAATATCACGATTATTATCATAAATAATATCACGAAAGAAATACTAAAACTAGTCAAACATACGGGCAGCTAAGTATGAAACATTAAACAAGAAGATTACTACTATAATTTACTATGTACTTACTTTACTGTAAGGGATAAACGCGTAATTATAACTAAACACGCTACACTATGACGCTACACCGATAATTGGATTGAGTCGATTCTCTCGCCTCCATCGATTGCACACGATTAAACGCTCTATGAGGCAGGGCTCTACCTGCTCATTGAGGGTAATTAGATAACCAAACCACATGTACTTAACTTCTTTCTTTATCAACCTATTCTGTCCCAAACGTCTCCCCGAAAGTTCTTTACAGTTCTCTGTCTAGAACCAGAGCCTGCCAATCCTTTAATTGATGGACCAGATGATCACAAAATTTTTCCTGGACCTTCCCCTTATACCTAAACTAATCATCATTACCAACTACTCCTGGTCATAGGCTCCCCTCAATGACAAAAGTCATTTGGGGGGCGATTTGCCTTAGCCAAACTTTTAGCTAACTTTTCTCAAGTCGTCGGTTTTACGCTAAGCCAGTCACCCAGTAAAAGCAGGTTCACTCTCTTCCTGAACATGGGTAGATTATATTTCCCGGGGAACAATTAGACAAAGAGTCGGGCAATGGTTCCACAATTTGGCCGAACGCACTATGAAATAGGCTTTGGTGCCTAAGTCCTAATACTCGTATTATAAACCTCAACAGTTAGTTTTAAACCACATACGTACATCAATTGGACAAAATACTTACGTATAAATAACTGACATGCTTCATCGAGCCGTCCTTATTAGCGACTAAGTACAAACCGATACCACTCAGCCATCAGCGTAGATTACTTGAAAGCAGACTCACTTAACACAAGACCTCAGTCTAAAACGCACTGAAAACCAATGCAAATGAGTACATTTTGCTTCGACCAGCTCTATTTAAATATCTCAGCATCATCGATTTTACTTATATAGCTATTATGCTCAATTTAGCTGCAAACGCCGTGATCAGGAATATGGCTACGCCTGCTATCGGTAAGTTGTTGAAGGCGCTAATGAAGACAGCGATGAGGCAATAGGATTTGATGGTTCAATCTGCCGGATTTGAGCGGAATAAATACCTTATTCGCAAGTGAGGGTTTAAAGTTCCTTTCAAATGTACTCGTATACCAAAAACGTTTCTGGGACGATTGTAATGATGTATTTGAATAACAACCAAATATTTTTAAATTGAATGTAATCATTTATCGTACAGAACATATCTTGGGTGGAAATTCATGGACGCCTATGTCCACCAGTGCCTTGCTAAGGGCTGATGATGATGATGATGGACGATCTTAGAGCCCTTTGTTTTTTAAATAAATACTCCTCTACTTGTAGGTCGTCTAGAAGAAAACGCTAAAACCGCAACTGTACTTAACTATGTATTGAGAACATACTCCTGTGTATTAATCTATCAAATTAACATAGAACTATGAATACTTTCGAAAATACAGTAAATAAAAATCCAAATACAATAAAATTATTATAGTGACCAAATCAATATTGATAAAATTGATAACTTTGGATTCATTATAGATACGGACTGATAAAGCATTCTTGCTGTATGAATGGTGCAGTGACATTTGCAGGTGACCGTTTATCGGAGTGAGCAAACAAAATTCGCATGTTTGATAAAGTTGTTTAGCCCAAACCTATCAAGTTACATTTTATTTTTAAGTAGACTATTAAGGGGCTGCGCAGACGACAGACTTTTTGTGCGATAGAGTATGCGTCTGAGACATTTAAAAAGAGCATCTAGGTCCCTACAGCTCTGCCGACAGAATGATCGAAGATGTGCGTTGAGTCTGTGAAATATCCGCGACAGATTTTTGGGCGTCGTGTGCGTTACTGCATATACGAGTAATTGCATCACAGACTAAAAAGTGCGTCACGGATAGTCTGTCGTCTGCGCTGCCCCTAATAGGGGTTGACGAGTTCTAGAGTTGATGCGGCCTCTCGGCAAGCATAGTTTAGGACGTCTTCAAGCCAGGAGGAGCGACGATTGAGGCAAGATTGCTGGATGCGAGAAGCCCAGTATTTTTATCGTCATAATGGCTTCTCTACGCCTGATGGAGAGCGAAAGAGAAGCCTAAGTGGCTGTGACGGCGGGCAAGTAACTGGTCAGTTACCTGTTAGAACCAAGAGGCAACTACTAGGAATATCTCCCAGATCGATCCTTCCAGAAAGTCATCGAAAACTAGTTAAAAACTAGATATTTATTTAGTAAGTTTATCCCATAGTACAACCTTTGGCTTAGTTTGGGACTAGATGGCGCTGTGTGGCCCAGCGTGGCATGTCTTGGGCTATTTATTCATTATTCATTCACGTTCAGGGCAACATATCTATCGGCGATTGACTATCGGCCCGATGCGTCACCGGTGGCCAGCAGACTATTGACCTCAATCAACCGCGATGGCTTCTCGATGCAGCGCTAATCGAGTAGAAGTGACTGCATATGACGATTGATCGATTTAATAGGAGATTTGGTATCGGACTTATGAGAGACCCCTGTAGGATCGAGCAGTATAAGGTTGATATCTTCAATGACCTTCATTTAAGAGTAAACTATAGAATCTAGATTTATCCTGATGTTCTGGATCTTAAGGTCAGAGTTAAATTCTAAAGTAGCTTTTGCATAAGACTTAATTATGTTACCCTAGTAAGTTTTTAAGAAAAATTACGTAATTACTCGTAATTCAATAAAAGAAATTCAAATTAAAAAGGAAAATATAAGCCCTTAACTGACTCATCCTACGGGATTATAGTTAATTTTGATTCGTGTTAAATTTAATAACAATTATCAGGAAACATTTACAGGACATTGTTTTGGTCGATGTGGACAATTAGACAATAGCCTTACTACAAGCTTTTACTTAAAAGACCATTAATTAAAACCGAAAGAAGTTTCAATTAACCCGATCGACGCCAGTTAACCTCAATTATACCGCTGATCACTTTCCAATAGAGTTAGGGGGGTACTAACGATTAATTAAGTCTGGTGCAGGCGTTCGCTACACTCAAGTGGTTCGAAGTGGGTTAATCCGATCGTTGAATGGCAATCGAGAGAGGCTGGATGTTCTGAAATATAAAAGGATTTCTGTGTCGTGTGTTAGACAAATTATAGATAAATAAATAACCCAAGACATGCCACGCTGGGTCACACAGCGCCATCTAGCCCCAAACTAAGCCGAAGCTTGTACTATGGGAACTAAACTGATAAATTTACTTAGATACTTTTTCTTTAAAAATAAATACGTAGCAAGCAAACACCCAGACCAAACCAAACAGACGTGTTCATACACAAAAATGTTTGTACTGTGCGGGACTCGAATTCGCGACCACTGTGTCAAAGGCATCATTCGCTACCACTGAACCAAAGTAGTCAGAACAGTTCGTTAGAAAGTGTCTGGATGAGCCTGTGAAGGAAAGACTTTCTAACGAACTTCATTTTTAACTTCCATCAGGAAAAGGCATATTGATTATGCTAACGAATGCAAATTGCCCCTGTAACAGGCGTTGATTGATGGCGAAAATCTTGATACTTAGTTTCTAGACACAATCTCGTAGTCTCCAAAAATAGACTTGATAGTAGTACGTAGTATTTTACCTAGAAACCATTCATGCATTTTAGACAATTACTACGAGTATAAAGAACAAGACAACAAACAGGCTTTTCGAGAAAATAATATGCTCACATTAAAAAAAACGTCGTAACCTTTCAGAAAACTCTTTCTGTAGCAGTATCAGAGCTAATTCTGAGCAGTTATGCACGTAGAAAACTAAGAATTTAGGAATATTTTAATTGGAAACAAGAATGCTAAGTTAATGCTAACGCAGAATGCTGAAATCCTAATTAGAATCCACATTAAATAACCTGCGAACAAACGGTAAACCAGACAAGTACACGGGACGAGACAGCAATGCCCCGCGGCGGGACAACGCCGGAAGGGCAATCAATCGCTCAGGCCACGATAACGTGCATCCAATAACAAGAATCTGGTTGGCTGGTCATATTTTCCATAAAACAAGTGATATTTACTATATTTCATAGTATGACATATTATATGGAAGTGAATATAACAGTACGCTGGATGGAGAAGAAGAATCATCATTTGCCTGCACTGTCCCCATTATCGCAATATGATTTCTTCTTCTATTCATCAGCTTTCAGCCGTCGTCGTCCAATTCATTCCTTTCTCAGCCATACCATCCATCTTCTCTTAAAGTGGCGAAGCCGAAGAATGTTTATCGAAAATTAGCAACAAAGATTACGGGATCCGACCTGAAAAGAATCCAAACCAAAACTCGTAAAATGGAAGCCGTGATATCTCAAAACGCAATGGTTAATCTTAACACAACATTTTCCAATCATACTCGTGTCGTAGTTTCCTGTACACGAGGTAGGCAACATCGCCATGTTGACCATAAAACATAAGCAAGTCAACATTTATCTATAGGCCAAGGAAGCTATTCCCAAGTATGAGGTCTAATAACTACCTTTTAAACCGTATTGTGTTTGGCAATTGTCATGGTGCAACATTTACACCAGATGCAAAACCAGGTTTTGCATCTGGTGTAAATGTTTGATTAGCAAGGTTTTGAAAACCTTGCTAATCCAGTTAAACATTGAATCTTGGCCTAATTAAAAGCTTAAGTTTAGTGTTTATTTATTTATTTATTAGAAAATCAACAGCGTTTACAATATAGCGATTAAATACTGTTACACAATAATAAGGCCAATAACAGATTTTCCTTGAATTACCAAATAGTTATGCTTAGTCAAGAACACATTAAATTCAGACATACCTACATCAATGTTGTGTTATACAAATAACCATTGATTGTGCTGTTAACATCATTACTGCCCGAAACCACTCAGCATTCGCAGCAAATAAAACCATAATGGCGTCTCACAGTGCCACTCAGACCCGTTTTCGCCTCTGACGAACGGAATGAAGTCATGCAGTCATTCCACGCCATATTTAATTGCTGCAAGCTGTTCTCGTTGTACAAGGTGAAGATGACATGATGGCTGATGTCATAGTGGAAAGTTTTTGAGGTCTTGCAATCCACTCTCTGATGCTTATATCCCAGAAGCGTCACACCATACCTTGTATCCTCTGCAAGAGCTCAAATTTCTCACGAGTAGGCCCAAGTTTCTTTTTTGTCCGACTCTTTTTTCTGTCTAGAAATTAATCTGTAGTAGCCAGGACGATGTCTGATGACGGAAGTATAATCTCTGTTATCTGAATGGGCTTTGAAGTATGGTTTTGAGCCTGATCTTTCTCCATTCGTGTCAAAATACCCCTTCATCGGTAAATTAGAGTGAAAAAACAGTAAATGACCCTAAGTTTTGTTCATCATACGTTGCGAGCTTAGCTCCTTATGGAGTGACCGTTGATACCAGGAAAGTATTTTATCATAAAAAATACATAAATAATTATGGACCGAATCACGCGAAAGAAAGTTCCCATGATAAATGAAAGTCTGAAAGGGCGATGACCGCGACGCCATTACAGATCGGCCACTAATAATACCAACTAACTGATAAACTATTGTTTTCCAAGTTCATAACAATCAATCAATGATTTATCGGAATGTTTCGTTTATGGTAAACTTAACATAGAATGTTAAGTTTGCCCTCATCATGAATAATACATGAATTCTTTGTTTGCCTCGTTGCAGGGTTGGTTTAATAGGCCTAAGTGTCGATTAAAGTCTATCTATCTAATGGTTCCTTGGGGTCGAATCCCCAAAAATTCTCTCAGTGACAATCCGAAGTTTTCGCCGATACACTCGCATGCACAGGATCCCATGACTTGCGTAGCGTATCTTATACACAGCCTTTTCGCACAAAAGGACATACGAGCACACCATTGTCATCATCATTAGCCTCTCGCAGTCCACTGCTGGACATAGACCTCTCCAATCGTTCGTCACTTTCCGACGGTTTGCGCAAGATGACTGAAGGATGGAGCACCATCAACGTATTATAATTGCCGCAGGTGGCAGGAACAGACCCATAACTAATAGTCATCAATCAGCTTGCAAACGTCCACTGGACATAGGCCTCTCCCGATAACAATTGTCATTTGGGGATTGGCCTTAGTCACCACACTTGGCAGGCGGTTTGGTGACCGCAGTAGGTTTTATTTGTACCCTAGTAATCGCCACTGTCCGTTTCCTGATATCCCCTTGCTGTAAAGCAGGGGTAGCCAACTTGATTAAATACCAAAGATCTACTTCTTTACTGAGGAAACTTGGCAAGATCTATTTTAATGTGTATTTCTTAATATCAACAAGTTGTATATTAGTCTTACCATGACCGACTGTGCAAATAGCCATGATCGATGGGTGGCCACCCATGCCGTAAAGGATATGGAGGTACAGATTCATTTTTGAATGCGCAAACGCACATTTACGCTCTACAACATCGACGTGCTTGGCTATTCTCCTCAGAGCCTGTGGCCGAAATTCGGTTAGTAAAATATCATTCATAGCTTAAAATAAGTCTCCAATCGTAAATATGATGGAATGTCCAAAATTATCTCCTGAACTTAGGAGACCGGAGATAAATGTTTATCGGCCGTTGGAAATTATGACTTGCATTAGTGCGCGGTGACATCATGTGTGTCAGTTGGTATTCTTGAAATTCGATTATATTACAAGGGTAGGATGTATATGTGGGATGTAAGGGAGCGACCATCACCTTATCGCTCTAAGCCATCCTCACCTGCCCGTGGTGCATCCTGACGAACAACAAACGAGGCTCTGGCAAACCGACTGGTGGCGGTTAAACCATCACGATAGAAGGCGTAGCTAAATACCACAGGCCGATGACGGGCAGCAGCGTCACCGGAGCAAGAAGCTACGCCCTGCGATCGCCAACCCGCCTGCCCAGCGTGGCGATTATGGGTATATCCTCCAGAAGTTTGCCCTAGGTGGCGAACAACTGGAGAGGCCTATGTCCAGCAGTGGACTGCAAATAGGCTGATGATGATGATGATGACAAGGGTAGGGTGTCCCTTACCCGCATGCCCTCCGTTGGTGGACAGTAACACAATCGTACTATACAACAATTTGTGGCACAACAAGTACAAAATAAAAACGATAATAGGATAAGGTTAATGTCATGACGAACAGCGAGTTGAATGCGGAATTCATAGAGGAGAGGAAATTGCCCCACAGACAAGAGTGAAGCTCTAAATTTTTTATGAATTAATGGAAATTTTAGAGCTTTTAGGAAACTTATCTATATTGTCTTTGGTCAGAGATACATTATACGAGTATTGGTTTGAGAGCAGGTGGCTGGTGTGAATTGTCTGGCCCATACATGATTGATTTGTTTATTTAATAATAATCAATCCCCAAAAATCAATCCCAAATCCCCCCAAATATTTGGGGGGACAACTATTTAATTAACAATTATCATTGGGGGAGGCTTATGTCCAGCATTGGACGTTTACAGACTACTTCTGATGATGATGATGAAAATAGGTACTTATATTAATTTAAGGTAAGTTTACGTCAAAATAAAAATATAATCACTATCGGACATACATGACTAAACACGACGATACCCCCCGTAGATAATTCGTCACGGGGTCACGCGATTATCGAAGGTCAACTTTAAACATGATGTCAGCGACCTCAGAGGGTACTTTAAGTGTATTGCCTAAGTGTTGGGGGTCGTCTTGGCAGTGTATATCTAATGCAAGTGTAATTGTTCCCTTCAGTATATATTAGTATTTATATCTACAAGAGTAGATATAAATACTAACATATAGAGATATCTGTCATCGTAAGTTCCGGTACGAAAAACCATGGTTACCCCAATAATAAGATGATAGGTTGCCAGCTTTTAGGAAATTAGCAGACTTGAGGGTCTATAACTTTGAGTAATATTTTAGTAACTTCATAGTGCTCCGAAACATCAATATATTCGTACAACTAATATTAGGCCTACAGGGCAAATATTGCGAGTGGACCTACAGGACAGATATTTAAAAACGTATCTACTTTAAGATATGATCTTTTTATTACGAACAGTAAAACTATGTCTCCTTTGGGGGAACCAACAATATGTAAAGATATGTTAAAATATGTAAAAATAGAGTAAAGATGGTTTCCATGTACCATGCAAATCTTAACTAATATTATAAAGCTGAAGAGTTTGTTTGTTTGAACGCGCTAATCTCAGGAACTACTGGTCCGAATTTAAAAATTATTTTTGTGTTGAATAGAGCATTTATCGAGGAAGGCTTTAGGCTATATACTCGTAACATCACGTTGCAACTATTAGGAGCGAAGAAATAATGGAAAATGTAAAAAAACGGGAAAAAAATAACTATTCCACGCGGACGAAGTCGCGAGCACAGCTAGTGATAGATAAAGCCAACGTCTCCCATCTACTCAGACCTTCGTGAGGTCATTTACTCCAGCGGCCGCGTGTCACAGGATGCGGAAATGACAACGCTGGCGTCTGTGGAATAATTGATTACTTCTCATGTACTAACGTAGATTTTACCTCACAACTCGTGAAATATCTACAACTAGCAATCCCCCCTTACGCTTCGGGTATTTCATTACGAGTATGCATAAACCTTCCTCTTGAATCACTCTATCTATTAAAAAACTGCATCAAAATCCGCGGCGTAGTTTAAAAGATTTAAGCGCATATATGGATTTAGGGATATAGGTAGAAAAAGCGACTTTGTTATATACTCGTACTACAATGTAGAGATAGTGATATCTAACGTGCCATTATGCTAAGTTAACGAAACAGTCACTTAGGCTAAGTTTAACCAAATTTATGGACTTCTAATTAAAATAAGCACAAAAAATATGGAACGTCAAGTCTTGCAAAAAAATTCAATGTGCAAGACTCATTTCATTCCTTAATTACTGTGATAAATGATAGGAGGGAGACGACTGATGATAGCAACCGTATTCTTGTTATTATTCTGGACCATTATGAACTTGTGTACGATGATAAACGACATATGAGATAGTTAGTTAATAAATAGCCTTCTAAGGTAACAAAAGTTCTTTACAGGATGCAAACAAAAATTGTCTTAACAGTTACAGAAAACTGAGTGTTGACGCTAGGTGTTAACACCTAGCAACTTATAATCAAGACAGACTGATTGAAAACTGAGGTGTATCGCCCGTTGTAAGAGCGACTTGGGTTGCTCACCTTTCCATGAGGCGAAATGAAGCCTCTTCAAAGGAAGAAAAAAAAACTTCCAAAGATATTTCACGAGCACGCTAACATCACTCAAGAATGTAATACAGTAGAACCTCGATAAGTCAAAGTCCAAGGGAAACACATATTTTTTTAAGTTATCGAGGTTTTAAGTTATTAAGGGTCTATGTTAGAGATAGGTTAATATAGAGGTAGGTTTGTAAAATAAGGCAATTTTTCATCTTTTACAATGAAGGCTTTCTCCTGGTTCTTGTTTCTTCAAGATTCTTCTTCTTGCTTCTTTTTTAAAGATGATTGACAATGTACTCTCATGTATTCCAAACTGAGCCGCAACTTCTTTCCTTTTCAATCAATTTTCAGCTTCCATAGCTTTTAATTTATCAGCGTATGTAAGTTTAGTTTTCTTTTTGAACTTATTTTAAGTCAGTTTTATCACACAGTAGGTAAAGCGATGTTTCCAATGATGACAGTGATCAAAAACTTATCATCTAAGTAGGCCTAGTTATCTTAGAGCAGACAATAGATGACATTATTGTATTGTTTACGTTAACAATTTAACTAGTGAACACGTGCAAGCAATAAAATCCGAAAACATTTGTTTGCGCACTTTTTCAAAATGACTCATTGACAAATAATTTTATGTTATAGAGGTTTTGGAACCATTTCTTTAAGTTACTGAGGCTAATACAGAGATAATTTTGTTAAGTTATAGAGGTCGCGAATTTTAAGTTAAAGAGGTTTTGGGCTCTGATGGGAAGGGAACATATTATTTTTTGAAGTTATAGAGGTTTTTAAGTTACCGAGGTTTAAGTTATCGAGGTTCTACTGTACCATTAATCAGCCAAAATATCTGTGATTTCCCAAATCACACAACGGAAAACGAATGTAGGTCACACAGTTATCCGTAAGCGATCAAGCGTTAACACTAAAAACCAGCTTCATTACTCTCCAACAGTTCAGGAATGCAATGATTCTAATTCCGATAGTTACCAAAACCCATTGGCAATATCCAAATACCCCGGCTCCACCAGATGGTGCCATAACTCTGCGCAGACGCATGCCGCAGCAATAGCAGGGCGCGTGTAAAAATACCGCATAGTAAATATAGGGTTATGATGTCATAGTTTATAGCTGTTGTAATCTGGAGCGCGATTGTCCGAGCGAGCGGGCAATCAAAGAATTGACTGGGCCTTTATTGGGTTACGAGAATATGACACTGTCGGCTCGGCGACGAGCGTTAAACTTGTTAGAGGATTATTTATTTATTTAATCTTTATTGCACGTAGAAGGTACAAATGGCGGACTTAATGCCGTGTGGCATTCTCTACCAGTCAACCATTGGGCGTGCCAGAATGTGAATCTACAATGTGGTGCGGTAATAAGTATTCAAACAACTGCTGTAGTAGTAGTAATGCACAAAGGTATATAATATATTTTAGACAATAAATACAATAATATTACATACATACAAGATTTCCAAAATTATAATATACTAATATACCCCTAAATTATATATACTAATATATTATATATATAATTATAATATACTATTATCTTTCAGCATCAATGTGAAGTATTTCACGAATGGTTCCCGGATTTAATACATAACAATGCCCGAAAAGAGCGACTAAGTTCTAAAGAACCATATGATTATATTAACCTGACCTAAGAATATTATTAAGGGGATGTGAGGGAGCGGCCTATCATTATCTTTTCGCTCCAAGCCAACCTCACCTGCCCGTTGTGCATCCTGCCGAATAATAGCAAACGAGGCGCATGCAACAGACTGGTGGTGTAACGATCACAATTTAAGGCGTAGCTAAATACCACAGACCGATGACGGGCAGCAGCGTCACCGGAGCGAGAAGCTACGCCCTGCGATCGCCAATCCGCCTGCCCAGCGTGGGTATATCCTCCAAATGTTTGCCCTAAGTGGCGAACAACTGGAGAGGCCTATGTCCAGCACTGGACTATAATAAGCTGATGATGATGGGCAGTAGCGTTTATCTAAGTATAAATAAAACATACTGCTATCACAAATCCGCCTGCGAAGCGTGGTGACAGCGGCAAATCCCCCCCAAACGAAAATGGTCAGTGGGGTAAACGTATGTCCAGCATTGGACGTCTAGAGGTTCATCATATTGAACCCCTTTGCTCTGCTTTGTTATGAACACCAGCTAGATATCATGAATGTTGGCCGATGTTACAAGGCAAACAATGGTCCATTTATATCTGCATTTCCTCCAACGTTCTAATATTCACAGATAAACAAATCATCACGAATCAATTGATCACATGCGCAGCACACATGATTACAATCAAATTGTATTTCATTTAGAATTACAAATAGTTCAACAATAATACACTAACTTGCCAACGTAAATATCAACCAATTTATTTCTGTCACGATAATGATAGTAAAAAATGGCGTGGTAAAAACTAAGACCGTTGCGTTACCAATAAATGGGTCCCAAGCTCCTTGGATACGCACCGGGTCACGCAATCATCGATCTAGCGGCTGCCAGAAGTATGGCAACAATCACTACCTTGGCCACTATTAGTGGTTTTTTTTTTCTAAATGACTACGATGATGGCCAGGCCGGCCTTGTCATCATCACCGGACTGTTGGGGGAGCGGAAGTCTCTCACCCCTAGGCCACTATTAGTGGTGCTTTGCTCATCTGAATAAGACGACCCTATCGATAGTTCTCAGAATCAAACTGAACACAGAATAATTGCATGAATATACGAGTAATACTATCGATAGTATTGAGTTGAGATTGATAGTTGAGAGAGATAATTACGGAAAGTAATCGATCGACACTATAAATTGTTTTAGACTAGTAATATAGGTAGACAATACTGTCGATATTATTGATATGACGTCGACTATCGATTGACTATCGATCGGCAACACTAGTGACTTGTAAACAACTTTCGAAATACCTTTGAATAGGCCTGAATTGAAAACTACGCAAAGGTCTTAAAGCAAGATTGCTAAAAGCGATAACACTTTTCACAATTATTTTTACTCTTGACCTGTAACGATAGGAGTATTATAAGTGGACTGCATGGACCGTTTAGAAAATTCAAGCTTTGAATATTCCTTTACTTCCTTATTATTACCTCGTGTTTCTAAATACGTGGGATATATATTAAGAGAATTAAAAGTAATAACTACAATATCATTGAATCTGTCATCTTCTCGAGTAGGCCTCAAATAGAACAGCCAAAAGATAGGCTTCCCTCAATGACGAGTGTCATTTGCCTTAGTCACCACCCTTGTCAGGTGGGATGGTGACCGATGTTGTTTGTACATACAAAGTAAACGCTGCTCCTCTTTTCCTGATATTCCTTAGTAGTCTTCTATGACACCCACGGGATGAGATGGGGGTCCTATTCTAAATCCGGAACCTACACGGAGGAAGAAATACTTAAGTAACTGATTCAAGGCATGTGAGCTACAGGCTACAGCAAAGCAAAAAGGTAATGGCATTTCTTAATGAACAGAGTACAATATCAATGAGCCTATAATTTTTTTGCAAAATGTTTCAATCAATATCGGAGTTATAATAATGACTATTCGTGTGTAAAGGAAGTCATCCAAGCCTCTTATCTGGCGCCTACACAATTTATTTTGTTCTGGGAAATTTCGATCAATCATACAATACTGTGTAATAATATCGCAACGGTTGCTATTCATTAATTTTTTTTATTTATATAATATAGTGTGTCAAATTTCAGTTCATAGCAATATAATATACGAGCAAAATACGGATAATTATAAAAAAAACCTATTTTGATGTTGGTTCCGTTAGATTACCTATTTATACATATGTATATAAATGGGTGAAACCACACTTCAACCACTTGATTCACAACTACCTATGACAGACCCATCTATGTGAATCTAAGAAACCAAAGATTCTTCACAGTGTAATTCATTTTTCCGACTCAGAAAATTACTTATTACATTTCCTCCAATAGTAAGTTAGTCAAATTCCAATTGGGATACGGTGTATTCTTCCAACACTTTGTATTTTTTCTTAAATACGTGGCATAATTCAATGTACAAAAAATATCTCGAAACTAATATTAACCGGTTCCAACTTCAATATTACTTCCGTCGTCAAGAAGAAGAAAAATGTCAACCCTCCATCCGGCAATATTTAATAAGCTGCTGGAATGTTTATTATCAGCATCCGCAGTTCCGACATTCATTCGCCGGCAGATATCACCATCTTAATTAATACAGATGGAAATGGAAGCGTTGGTGAAAAAAAATTACGTAAAACAAGTTTTATCAACGATCTAATTGCTTTTAACAAGTTCAGAAGAGGATCTTGGAGATTTTAGCCACTTTTGTTGGTCTTCAGAACAAAGACGAGTAAAGGCAACAGAAGAATATGATTTGGTGTTCGTAAATATAACATACTAGTTGCAGCGCGTGGTTTTGCCCGCGTGAATATTGGTAATACATTAAGTGATATAATAACATGCCCTAAATTATTGCCTGTGTTAATTTGATAACCTAAGATTAACAAACTTCCATTCAAACTTTCGCCTTTATAATATTAGTAGGTTAGTTGGATTCAACGATAAATGACTTTAATGAAGATGCATAACGCAATAACATAAAATGTTTAAGATAAAGACCTTGATAACAACAGGCATAAAGCTACACCAAAATCAAAGGCTTAGCGAGGTAGGGCATAGCGAATCTCCGCTCGAATTGAGCCGCCCATCCGGGGAAGGACCCTATAGAATACCGCAGCCAAATGAGCTCCGGGTCGAGTTTCTGCCGGCGAGTAGGAGTTTCCGGAGCTCGTGGGGGGTCAGGGTTGGGCCGGCATGGCTGTGGCAACTGACAAGTAACTGATCAGTTACTTGCCCGTTGTCAAAGCGACTTGAGCTTCTCTTTCGCTTTCCATCAGGCATAGGGAAGCCATTATGTCGAGCTACTATAAAAAAAAATTAAACACCATTAATGTTAATACACCGTCCCCAAATCAGAACTCACAATCTTTACGGTCACCACGTGAGGGAATGCAGTCATAATATGACAGTATGACATTACATTAGCTTGCGTGTGTCGCATGTCGATGTTCGCTGGCAGAAATATGTGCCGCTCGTTGGGTAGGCACTCGGTCGCATGCAACATTTTGTTTAACGACACCAATTACTAGTGTGTTGGGGTGGCCCTATTCTAAATCCGGAACTCCTACGGACCGTGGGTGTCGTAGAAGATGACTAAGGAAGGGAATATCAGGAAACGGGCAGCAGCGTTTACCTGGGGACAAATAAAACCTACTGCGGTGCCAATCCGCCTGCCAAGCGGCAAATAATAGAAATCAGAGAGGCTTAGCGAATGTTCGCTCGAATTGAGCTGCTTGTCCGGGGAAGGACTTCCATTCTATAGAATACCGCAGCCATAATAATATGACCTCCGGGTCGTGTTCCTGCCGGTGAGTAGGGTTTCCGGAGTTCGTGGGGGTTGCGGTTGGGCCGGCATAGCGGTGGCAACTGACAGGTAACTGACCAGTTACTTGCCCGTTGTCACAGCAACTTTTTTTTTTTTTTTTTTTTTTTTTTTTTTTTATGCGAGAGGCGGCAGACGAGCAAGTGTGATGCCTGATGGTAAGCAGTCTTAGGCTTCTCTTTCGCTTTCCATCAGTAGGGAAGCCATTATGTCGAGCCACTAATTTAAAAAAAATCCTATGGAGGTATATGTACATCAGTGGGTGATTACCATACCATGTCAAAACGAAGTAAGATAGTTGCGGTCAAAACATAATACATGGTGTATTAGCTAATTATGACATCATCGACAGCTAATAATACATTCCATCCCACACGAAAATGAAGTAAACAAGGGTATTCAATTGGGTATTAAACGAGTCAATTTACATTTAACTTTCCAAATACGTATGGAATTTCAATTGTGACTAAAATTCGTTTAATTGAAGGTTTTTGGTTCATACACTTCTATATGTATTTAATCTTTTAAAAAAGCTAATTCACTCTGTGGTGCTCGTATTCCTAATAGAAGCTCTTTCGTTTTGCGACCTAATTCGGCCGTGCGACCGTTCAGTGGTAGCAGGCTGCTCAGAAAAACCTTGAATAGTTTGTATGTCTCCTTTTGATTACACATTGACACAATTAGCGCTGAATTATAAAATAATGGGTATCTTTTTAGATCTTTACATCATCTTTACAGTAAAAAGATCGGGAGAAAAGTATCAAAAGTTTCCTAAATTGTTAGGTACGCCAGATTGTTTATCATAGCAAATTGAGAAGTTACCATACTGTTGATAGCCACTTGACCTTCCAAGTCGCGTTTGAACTGAACTAACGCATTACGTAAAGCTCCGTCGTGGTCTAACGCGGGCGCGCCCAAACAGTGTCAAGGCAACTAAGCATCTGATCCGCGGCTCTTTTATGGCTACCATGCATATTTTATGAGCGTATATCATTTAACTGTCTATCCGACGATAAAACATAAAATTGACTGTAAATATTTCAGTAATTCGTGTCACAGACGGATCAAATCGTGTTCTCGTTTGATGGAGTATAACGGTTGGTGGTGACTTCAAAGCTTATTGCAAATCTATGAATTGTATATGAATAAACCAATTAATCATTGGAAATACATACTAAAATGAGCGACTACTCATGAAAACCTCTCAAATGAATAGACTGACATCAATACTATTCTTTCATTGAACGCTGCTAAATATACTTTTTCACAAGTTGACAATAGCTTGGGTATATTTTCCAAGCATTTTCTATTGAATTTTGATGTGACTTCTTTATTTATTTTATGTATAAGATATAATATGGGTATCTACATAAGTTTCTTTGTTATTGACAAAAAAGTCGATAATATAGTTCTGTTCTATATCAGAATAACCAAGCTCAATAAGTTATCTCGGTAAAATATTCCCGTATATAAGGTAAATGCTCCGACTATGTTTACCGTCCCCTTTATATACTAACAACACAAGCGCCAAAATTAGCCTCCTGATAAAATCCACTAATTTATTCACAACCTATCCGCTGAGCAACGAATTTCCTTGCATAAACTAGGTTTTATAAATTACGGACCGATACTAAAACCCTCGATGCAACGGTTATGCTATAGAAACTGGTGTTCCTAAGTAGACCAAATATGGGTTAATGCTTATAATGAATTGCTGTCACTACAACGACGCTGTTAACTCCAAACTGAACAAGAATCATAAATGGGCTGCCCTCGGGATAGCATCTTACTACAAACTACAGCAATAAGATTATTTACGGTATCGCTAAACGAAATTGCCTCAGCTAACCGTGCGTCTGGATCGTTTACTTTTTTTTTATATTGGCTCAGCATAGTTGCTTCCCTCCGCCTGATGGAAAGCAGGAAAGGAAGCCCAAGCCGCTCTGACAACGGGCGGGAAACCATGGTTTCCAGTCAGTCATCACAGCCATACTGGCCTGCAAGATGCTTCTTCACGCTTCGCTTAAAGGATCCCATACAATAAGAAGGCGGGAACACGTGTGCTGGCAAAGAGTTCCACTTTTTAATGGTACGGCACAAGTAAGAGTTACCAAACTTTTTAGTGCGCGAAGTAATATTATCTACCGTGAAACAGTGACAACGCATGCCAGCCCGAGTGGTCCTATGTCGAAAACGTGAGGGAGGTATAAGAGAAAATAGCTCTTCAAAGCACTCCCCATGGTATAGGCGATAAAAGACGCTCAGCGATGCAACATACGACGATTACGCCGTTCGAACGGTATCCCCCAAGGAGCCATCCTAGCACCCATTATACAAATGGTACGACCAGCACCGCATGGCATGAATTAACAACTTAATGGTGGTAAAGCTACCCTAGCCTTGTAAGTCGCGAACACCGGTTCCGAACCGGATAGGCGAATAGTTATCGCCGACGCAATAATCTCGGTTCGACGACCTTTGCGATTGAGAGGATCGTTTACTTTCGACGTGTTATGGGCTTTTAATAAAAAAAAATGGTCAAATTAACATTCGAAATTGGATTAACTGTTTTTCAATCAAAATTCGATTGAATTTATCCAACTGGTAGTCGACTGGTGGCAGTATAACCATCACGAATGAAGGTATCTTCTCGGTAGAATGCTGCTTTCCGAACCGGTGGTAGCTTCGACGATTTGTAAGTGTTTTTCATAAAAACCTATACAAATAAAGATTATTTTGACTTTTGACTTTTGGCGTAGCTAAATACCACGAGCCGGCAGTAGCGTCGTCGGATCGAGGAGCCAACCTGCCTTCCCACCGTGGCGATTATGGGTAAAGCCTCCAGGTGTTTGTCTAAAGTAGCAAACAATTGGAGAGGCATAGGCATTTTTTTTTTATAGTTGCTCGACATAATGGTTTCTCTACGCCTGATGGAAAGCGAAAGAGAGGCCCAAGTCGCTGTGACAACTGGCAAGTAACCGGTCAGTTACCTGTCAGTTGCCACTGCCATGCCGGTCCAACCCTAACCCCCCACGAGCTCCGGACACCCCTACTCACCAGCAGAAACACGACCCGAAGGTCATTTGGCTGCGGTATTTTATAGGGTGGAGGTCCTTCCCCGGACGGGCAGCTCAATTCGAGCGAAGATTCGCTATGCCCTCCCTCTCTTCAAAATAGTCCAGCAGTGGACTGCGATAGGCTGATGATGATTATGATAAATTTTGATTTAAAATCCGCGTATCAATTTGCAAATGAAGACATCAATTGGATATGTTATCGCAAAACTACTTACAGTAAAGGACGGGAGGAAGCTATCTGTTCATCTAAATTGAGGAAGTAGGTTTCCTAGATTGTTAGGTACGCTAGATTGTTTATTGTGGCAAATTGAGAAGTTACCGGATAACCACCGTAGTAAACAAGTTTGTATAATTAACTGTAAACGGCTGAGAGGGAAAATATTGTGCGGCAACTGCGTATTTCGGCCGAAATTAGTATCAAGCAGACTGTTTTAAAAACGATACTGAATGTATGTGTCCTTCCTTCCCTACATTATGGTATCCTGTTTAGTTTTGTATGTAACGATGAAGTATTTACGAGCTACTGTAATGTAAGGATGTGGCGTGAAAGTAAGGTGTCTCTCTCGACCCCGATATAACTTGCCGAGAGAAAGAAGCTATATTGAAAATCGTCATTGTGTACTATTTAGAAGAAAGAAGAGGAATATTTGACTATAAAACAATAAGTTGAAATTAAAGTGCTGGATGCGAGAAGCCCAGGATCGATCAAAGTGGAGAACATTGGGAGAGGCCTATTTCCAGCAGTGGACTAGATATAGGTTGATTATGAAAATATTAAGTTATACAGTCGTCTGTCATCGAAAGAGGACCATACATTTAGCTATTTTGAATAAATTTAAAGATTTTTTTTATACTGGCTCGACATAATGGCTTCCCTACGCCTGATGGAAAGCGAAAAAGAAGCCCAAGTCGCTGTGACAACGGGCAAGTAACTGGTCAGTTACTTGTCAGTTGCCATCGCCATGCCGGCCCAACCCTAACCCCCCACGAGCTCCGGAAACCCTACTCACCGGCAGAAACACGACCCAGAGGTCATTTGACTGCGGTATTCTATAGGGTGGGGGTCCTTCCCCGGACGGGCGGCTCAATTCGAGCGAAGATTCGCTATGTCCTACCTCCCTTATATTATATTGACCATTGACGCCCACTAAGAATACCTCAGATCATCCCTACTAATATTATAAATGCGAAAGTAACTCTGTATGTCTCTTACGCTTTCCCGCTTAAACCTCTCAACCGATTTTGATGAAAATTGGCACAGACAATCTTTAGACCTTGAGAAAGGACATAGGCTACCTTTTATTGCGAAAAAAGGGATGAAGGAACACTTCTGTGACACACTTACATTAACGCGGGCACAGCTAGTCGTCGATATAAACGAACCACATTATACTGAAGGATTAGTTATTAAAATAGCCCTGGCTGCATCTAGAAATTTCGCCATTTCTCTCAGATAGGGGTTCATTGGCTGAGTGGATCGCAATTTTATTTTTATCATGGTCACTTCGCGTTCAGTAACGGACCACGATTAAAGTTCGCGATAGTGGGGCCATCTCACCACAGTGCAATGGAAGTTGGTAGTAAAGTTACACTCATTCAATCCTTGATACTTCCTATAATTGATTATGCCGATGTGTGTTTTCCTGACCTCAATCAAAGTTTTGTCAACAAGTTGAACCGTATCCAGAATAACTGTATACGTTTCATATTTGGCCTTCGAAAATTTGATCACATCTCTTCTTACCGTGTACAGCTTCACTGGTTGCCATTTCTTTACGTCGTCAAATTCATATTCTCTGTACGCTTTACTCTATTCTTCACAATCCACACTTTCCCACCTATCTTAAATCTATGTTTCAGTTTCTGAGCTCGACACACACTCGGCAGCTTCGCTCTTCAAGCAACTCTCTCCTAGCCGTTCCTTCACACCACTCGAGCTTCGTCTCCAACTCCTTTTGCGTGCAAGCAGTCAGGCTCTGGAACGGGCTACCCGAAAGCATCCGTAGTGCTCCAAGTAGGGCATCATTTAAGTTGAGGCTCAAAAAATATTTTCAACTCCAACATTAGTGAAATAGTTTATTTACTTTAGTTGTCGTCATATTTATCATATAATTTATTATTTTATTATAAGTATGTGTATTATTAATTGATATCATGTATGTATGTATTGAAATATATATTAGTTTATTCTATACATAGTTTGTATGTAGGATTATATTATGTATGTTTCTGTATATATATGTATATTTATAGATTTGTATTTAATTTATTTTTATTACATATTATTATTAGTCTTTGTTTTTCAAACTTTTTTGGCACACTACCTTAATATTACTTTCTGCTTAGCCCAATGGTTGACTGGTAGAGAATGCCTATGTGGCATTAAGTCCGCCTTTTGTACACTTATTACTTGTGCAATAAAGATTAAATAAATAAATAAAATAAAGTAACTGATTGATTATGCGAGTTTGATTTGTTTATCGCTGCGATCGCCAACCCGCCTGGCCAGCGTGGCGATTCCGGGTATATCGTCCAGATGTTTGCCCTAAGTGGCGAACAACTAGAGAGGACTATGTCCAGCAGTGGACTGCAATATGATGATGTTTATTTATTTAATCTTTATTACACAAGAGTACAAATGGCGTACTTAATGCAATGTGGCATTTTTACCAGTCAACCATTGGGCGAGCTAGAAAACTATAATAGCGATTGTACCAAAACTGCTATTATTATATCTATTAAATTTGTCGTTTCTTATGTCTCGCCCTTCGTGTTACGTTATTGTAGATCATCATCATCATCAGCCTATTACAGTCCACTGCTGGACATAGGCCTCTCCAGTTGTTCGCCACTTAGAGCAAACATCTGGAGGATATACCCATAATCGCCACGCTGGGCAGGCGGGTTGGCGATCGCAGGGCGTAGCTTCTTGCTCCGGTGACGCTGCTGCCCGTCACCGGTCTTTAGTATTTAGCTACGCCTTCAATTGTGATGGTTATACCGCCACCAGTCGGTTGCCAGTGCCTCGTTTGTTATTCGGCAGGATGCACCACAGGCAGGTGAGGTTGGCTTGGAGCGAAAAGATGATAGGCCGCTCTCTTACATCCCATATTGTGGATACGTTCCCACAATGAGGTATTAGCAGGGATAAGTACAGCAGCTAAAACCCTGAGACATGTTCGAGCATTAGCTCCACATCCTCATGGATATTGGTCCATGACGACACAATCTTTAATTTGGTAATGCCAGGCTAGTGCCTGGCAGTCCTGCTACTTATATTATCATCATGAGCACGGTGTACTTACATGGTCTCAATATGCGTGGAGTTAGGTCGCGACACTAGTTTTAATACTGTTCCCTTGAATAATGAAGAAATCATTACCTGTAACAAAAAATAAATGTATTTTAGTATTACGTTATTTACAGTTCTCTTACTGTGCTTTTGGCCACTGTGGGCCGCGACAGACGTCTGCTGCAAAACCGGTATCTGTGTCTTGGAGTCGTAACCGGCGGGGTGATGTCATGGGTATAATTTTTTAAACGTTCGTAATCATGCACGTGTACACATTCGGGTTATGGTTGAGACGAGCCGAGGGACAGGCCGCAAGCGTAGGGTAGCCTTATAGTTACGTGAAATGTTAGTGAATGGAGCCAACTATTGTTCTATGTGCTAAGAAGTAATTCTTCTGTAGTGTTGAGGTATGTCAGTGTTAACAAAACACGTGATAACGACTATTCTCAATCGTATAGGCAGTTCAACTCTATATTGATATGTATCGTTTACAATTAAAATTATGACATGTATAGTATAACTCGAAGTTGGAAGATGATAAAGAACCAGTGTGAAATTAATCATCAAGATCCTTAATTGTCGTTGAATGGGACTATGACATGTTTCAAAACAATTAAAAGAAAATAAAATAAACGGAAGCAGTAGCTCTGGTATCGACACTAGGACTCTAGTGTCGTGGAGGATAGAAGATACTCGTACAATGAAACATTGAGAAAACTTCGAAAAATTCTCACAAATCCGATATGTGGCGATAAATCAAAGTACTGACCAGTGCGGATCAGAAGAGATTTACGGAGCAAAGTTTGCTCAAAAGTAGCTATCGTAGAAAAACTCCAAGTATACCAATCAATAAAATGTGGATAGATATTCTTTATAGTACATATAGTAGGACAATCGAGGCGATTTTATCTCTGACAGCGATTTCTTTTAGACAATCTTAGGGTAGCATTTGCTGCGGGACTTTTGCTGAAGAGTAGAAATGGGGCATAAAATAAGTAAGTATGTTTTTTGTATCACCTACTTTTTTTCTTTATTTTTTCGAAAGGCTTTCATTACGCACTTTCATGCCGCCTCCGGGGCATGGTGTGTGGGACTCACAGCTCCCAGAATGGGAATGGGACGACATACCCACAAAATTCCCCTGTGTCGCCAGATACCTAAACTCATACGTAAGTAGTTTAAAAATATGTTTTTATCTTCGTGGGTTGACGAAATGCAGTCCGTAATATATTATTATTAAATCTTGAATAAAAACAGCAACGACTTTCCTTACAAACCGGTCACTGACGCATATTAAACAATATTGCCATCTCTGTCACCCGTGGCAAGTTATTCGGGAATCACGACGAGAGGTCACGTCCTGCATACTGAATGGCGTGATGCCATCGCAATGCCGAGACGTGGGGATACGGGATTGTGTACTGAAGTTTGCACCAATTGTAAAAACAGATGGTTGGTATTGGTATGTAATATCATACTATGTGACCGGTGGCAGTGGCGGAACATGGATAACGGCAGTCAAATTATCGTATAACGCTACAAAATAGATTGCACCATAGTCTTTCCGAACAGCTACGACTTGGGAACCTTCAAGAAACGAGCGTATTCATATGTATTTAAAAGGCCGGCAGCGACCCTAAACTCGGTTAGAGCTGCGGGTGTCCATGGGCGACTGCTTACCATCAGGCATCACACTTGCCGCCTCTCGCATAAAAAAAAAAAACAAAAATTAAACATTTTACACGATAAAGTAACACAGACAATCTTGCTAATATTATTATCAAAGTGAGAGTTTATTTGGATAAATGTACATTTGTTACTCTTTTCACTGCTTATAGACATAGACTGTAGCTAGTAACTTTAAAAGCTGAGTTCAGACCAAAATCCGTGTGCAAACCACGATTTACAGACTCTTATATTGGACATTGTGTTTGGTTTAATCACTCTAGTTTATTTTTGTGTACATAATTAACGCACTTGTTTATTATATTGTGATGTCTAATTATAGTAAACACTTCGCAATGATAAAGAGCAAACGTGCAGAGGCTTCTCATTCATTACAGAGAAACAGCATTGTAGAGTTGCTACTTTATACGTTCTTATAAGAGAACTATATTTACAGAAAAGTTATGGATGAATTCTAGTTTACGGTCTTACCAGGATTTTAAATTAAAACTCAGCCGCAGGCAATTTCGTTAGTTGTCCCGGAAAAGTTTATGGGATCTGCAAAATTTACGAGAGCTCTGCGAACAAAGCAACTGAAGTTATGCTATGCTATCTACTGCAGAGAAGACTGTTACTCCATAAAATATTATACAAGATAAATAATACCAATTAATTTCACATCTACGCCAATAATATAAAAATTTACAATTCCAATTGTAAAGACAAAAAGAATAAAGGATTAAAAACTGATACGTCCAGACTAAAAATAAAAAATGCATTATGGATTATCATGATACGTGTTAATAATACAGAAGCTATCAAAAGAAGTCGAATGTGATAAACATACGCCATTTTGAAGAAAGATTATACTTGTATTATCATTTTTACTACCAACTAAGCATACACACGATATACCTAACGTACTCACGTCTAGAACGAGACAAGTTTTTGAATGGCCAACGGTCGCTTCGCAAATAAGACTTGTTTTCAAACGCGCGGACGCGATCTTTTTCATCAAATTCCGTTTTCAATGGAATCGCTCCGTTCGTTTTTGTTAAGACTGTGTCGATGGCGTTTCTTTGTGTATAATTAGTCAATTGTAAAGTTAAAGACGACGTTTCTCTATTGTTTGGCTCGCTATTGAGAGAACTAAGGAGACTTTAGTTGAATGAACTCGTTAATGAGATTTAACGTAATTATTTCATAAGTGATTACTAAGGGACGTCTAATGTCCTGAACTGTTTTATTTTTATATTTTATTTTTATAGTGGCTCGACATAATGGCTTCCCAACGCCTGAAGGAAAGCGAAAGAGAAGCACAAGTCGCACAAATTCACTTTACAAATGTTTGTAACAAAAAAACAGTTCAGGACAGTTCATTGAGGGAGCCTTATGTCCAGCAGTGGACGTTTGCCGGCTGATACCACAGGCTACCGTAGGCTAAATACCACACGCCGATGACGGGCAGCAGCATCACCGGAGTGACGAGCTACGTCCTTCGATCGCCACCTGAGTGCCAAGTATGACGGTTATGGGTATACCTCCAGGTGTTTGAACAAAGTGGCGAACAACTGGAGAGGTCTATGTCCAGCAATGGACTGCAATAGGCTAATGATGATGATGCATACCAATCTAGCTAGCCTACATGTATAACAAGTTACCAGATACAATAGGGACAGGCTCGGTGGCTCATTTGGTAGTGACCTCTGCCCTCTGAGCCAAGGGTCGTGGGTTCGATTCCCGCACAGTACAAACATTTGTGTTCATGAACATGTCTGTTTGTATTGGTCTGGGTGTTTTCTATGTATAATATGTATTTATTTACAAAAAAAAGTAAGTAAGTTTATCTGTTGTCTAGTACCCATAGTACAAGCTTCGGCTTAGTTTGGGCCTAGGTGGCGCTGTGTGGCCCAGCGTGGCATGTCTTGGGTTTAAAAAAAAATAGGGACATGGACCTCCCCCAATTGTCAGGGGGGAGGAGGATGTGGTACCAGAGTAGCGAACAACTGGAAAGTCTAAATCCAGCAGGCTGATGATGATGATTGCGTGCTATATCGACAGGTCGGCGGTTTGCGCATCGTTGTACGCCGCGCTGCGCCCGCGCACGGCCACCGTGACCGGATCAGATAGCGCACGTCCGAGCGTTGCGCATGACTCCATTGCCAGTCGACGCTTTGTTTTGTTCACAATGTTGTGGTTTATCATTGGTTACTTGATTGCGACTAGGTGTGACTAAGTAGGAGTAACCTTTAAGTAGGTAGATTGTTTATACGCATTACGCAAAATTGTCTCCCAACAATGAGGGCTTTCTGAAAAAAGAAATACACCAGATGGCACCACATAACAGGCAGGTCCAACTGTTACGTGATTGGTTCATTTTGTTTATTGGTGCACATTTACATAGCAACTGACCAATAACATGATAGCTGGACCTTCTTTTCTTTTTCAGCCCTAATTGTTAAATCCGTGTGTCCAATGCTTATACGTGGAATTCACCTAGATTTTTTGTGGGATAGAGATATGGGTAGGTTGATGTGTGCTATACAAAACAAGATGTCTACAATACCCCTGTGTCTCATTCCGCTACCCCCTAAAGAATCCATGGAGTCAGTTAGATGACGTAGACTCTATACGAGTAGTGGTGACAAGTGTGTGCACGCGGGTGAGGGTTTGATTAAGGGTGCAGGCACATATAATGTTGATTAGCATTTTAATTAAGCACACATTGGTAGGACACAGCTAACAGCGTATAGGTACACGGTCAACGTTAGCTGTGTAAGAGGGACATAAACCGGGATGTAAAAATGAAACAGATAAAACAAACATAATATGTATATGTATAACATGAGAGCAGGTACAATCGTCCGTGGGCTTCACTCAGCAGAACTCACTGAAAACCAGCGCCGTGGCTTCTACGGGGGCCACGGCCTAATGCTGAGTGAGACCCTTTTATTTTTATCTTTTTAGTTATACACTAGCTTTTGCCCGCGACTTCGTCCGCGTGGCGTTCTAACTTACGCGGTTTAGATTTTTTCATACAAAAGTTTTTTCCCGCTAACTCCCGTTCCCGTGGGAATTTCTCAAAATACAGTCATAACTAAACTTTATATTTACTAAGGTACCTGCATGCCAAATTTCAAGCGTCTAACTTAAGCGGTTTAGATTTTTCATACAAAAGGATTTTCCCGCTAATTCCCGTTCCCGTGGGAATTTCGGGAATTCCTTTCTTAGTGCACCCCTACGGTACCTAAGCTACGTCCCTTCCAAATTTCAAGTGCCTACGTTTAGCCGTTTGGGCTGTGCGTTGATATGTCAGTCAGTCAGTCAGTCAGTCAGTCAGTTTCTCCTTTTATATATATAGATACGTTTTATCTTTGTGTTTAAGTGTGAATGTGCTTTTACTGTATATGTTGTGATGTCCAAAAATAATAAAAGTTTCTTATAAATAATAACAATGTTACCACAATATTAAAATAAAAGTGAATGTTGCTCGCTACAGACTCGTGTTGCGTTTGGCAGACAACCTCGTCGCTGTATTTAGCCGCACTCGAAAATGCACTGTTTATTTTTTTTACTCGGAACAAGCATGTTTGCTTTGGAAGTGTTTCGATTACTGCTAATGCTGTTAGGACTGCGAATACCAGTTATAATGTATGAACTTTTGCCATTTGCTTTAAGAATATTATGTAACAAGCAGCCCGTCCCGGCTTCACACGGGGTAGACAATTATATTGTTCAAATTTTACCAAGGATTCCTAATTTTTTTCAAAATGAAATGTAGCCTATGTCAAATTGGAAGAATGTAGCATTCTATTGGTGAAAGATTTTTTTAAATCGGCCCAGTACTTTTTGAGCTTATTCATTACAAACATACAAAAATAGGTACAAATCTTTCCTCTTTATAATATTAGTGTAGATAAGAATAAATAAATAAAAAATACAGTTACCGAAATCTACTGCGGTCACCAACCCGCCTCCCAAGCGTGGTGCCTGCGGTAAATCCTCTCAAATGACTATTGTCTTCAAGGGGGGCTATGACCAGCTGTGCCAGCCGCTTGTCACCTGCGGCTGGCCAGGGCACGCAGGGATGTGGCCGTATGCTTCGGCGCTACCCGTGTCCCTGCAACTTGCTGCCCACTGACGACACAGGGGGGTTCCAGCGAGTATGCTCTCCCATTTTGTGAGGTGTGAATCCCACACACCATGTCGCCTCCCCGCGTAGGCGGCATGAAGGTGCCTAATGCCCTTCTAAAAAAAAAAAAAGGCTTAGGCCGGCGGTGGACGTTTGTAGATGATGATGATGACAATTTAGATCGACAATGTGCTCTATGAGATGTATTTATTGAAGCTGACTTAAATTTCTTTACACTTTTTGTGCAAAAGGAAACAAAAAGCGAACTTGTAAACAGAAGGAAGCAAAAAACCACCGATCTATGTCTAGCGATAGATTACAAAAAATATTTGATAGTACTCATACCACTTCACACATCGTAGTTAATAAGCCATTTGAATGACCAATTTTATTGAAAGTTCAAAAATGTGCTACCGTATAATGTTTCAATAGCGCGAACATTAAGAGAGGCCTATGTCCAGCAGTGGACTGACACGGGCTGATGATAATGATAATGATGAAAAAAGTTTCAACTGTAAATAGATATTTTTTGACAAATCGTTTCAATCCTAAAGACATCTTTTGAGGGCACATTAAAAAACCAATTAGAGATCGCAGTCTGGACACTGTATAACACAGGCCGATTTATATCCAGCCAAAAAAGTGCAACCGCTCACACGAAGCAAATTCAACAGTAAGGTCGTATTTTGAAGGATATCTCCATCATTACTTTGTCTATCAGACACTCTGACCATCGCAATTAATTTGCCTTGCTATAAATCTTTATAGTAACTTGATATCATAGGCTAGATTGTAATGCATGGTCGATCTATTTTTTTTAGAATTAGAAGAAAAGCTTCGTAAATGATGGGTCTGACATTTAACGGTGACACGCGAAGTTGCTCACAGATTAAATAATTTTCAAGGGAACCTCGGACACAAAATTAAGTCTTAATCAGTAAGTCCAGAAACAATAAAAAACTTCCAATTTTTCGGTCTGAGGTGACCGCTAAAGTATGTCAAATTGACTTAGTAAGTTAAGTAAAAACAAGTTTAAGGCATCGACATTTTGCGTTTCTGGCATTCTACGTTTAACTACCAAAAATGAGTATTAATAGAAAAGGCGCTAAACTAACCGCTCTATCAACGTCCGCCGCTAATTCACACTTAACGATATCGGCTGTCACATCATATACAATCATTGCTATATTTGGATCGCTCGAAAGCGTAACCTCACGATAGCGTCATATTGTGAAACATCGGCCCCGACCTTAGAGTCGGTTACCTCATCGTGAGTCACCGTATCGTGCACCGAAGGCTATTGACGGTTTGCATTTAGTTAGGCACAATGCAATTGCAGTGCACTAAGTGGCGAATGTTTTGAAAGGCTACGGCATTTTAGTGGGAGGTTATTTTTTGCTTCGAGTCAAGCGAAGAATTACACGAGTTCTGTAAGATTGGAAACTTCTCGAAGGCAAATGGATCGACAGATGAGTTTAAGAAGGGGGGCTGACATCGTATGGACTTAGATGGTTGGTATTATCTAGGGGAGGACTACGTTCAGCAGTGGATGGATGGCAAAAGGCTGCTTGATAGATCGTAAGACAGAAATTGGCCATAAATCTCTAAAAGGTATCTTTCATGGAGGGACCTTTTTTAGCATGAACGAATCCACATTTCAGGCGTTATAAAACGTCAAAAATCAGCATTAACTAAGATCTCACACAGATGCAAATTACACGTCATGCATGGGCAAGGAAGCACCAATGACTTCCGGATAAGGAGACAACATTAACATGCCTAACCTGTCAGTCTTTATTTAAAACTACATTTATCAAAAAACATCACTTTTATGCCATTTAATTCATTGTAGCAATGTAAAGCCGCCTTTACTTTAACATTTTGTTAACATAGCAATCCCCCCAAAAACATTTTCATGTAAAATGTAGCCAAGACGAGGAGGGCGAGACCACATTGCGTGCACTGTCAAAAAGGTATCAAATGTCATGAAGAGCCAAGCTGATGACAACTCTACACGCCCCCAATTATTCTACAATCACAAATGTAACATCTTTGCAAAAATATGTGGATGGCCGTTTCGCATATAATGAGGGTATATTTTTTCATTTTCACAATAGTTCTTACGAAAGCTCAACGGCCAAGCCACATATTTTTGCAAAGATGTTACATTTGTGATTGTAGAATAATTGGGGGCGTGTAGAGTTGTCATCAGCTTGGCTCTTCATGACATTTGATACCTTTTTGACAGTGCACGCAATGTGGTCTCGCCCTCCTCGTCTTGGCTACATTTTACATGAAAATGTTTTTGGGGGGATTTCACTTCTTTTTGTAGGTTGCTTGTTTATTGCAGTATTGTATTTTAACTTATTTTACCTATTTTCTTAGTAATAATTCCCTGAATATATATAAATATATATAGTGCGCAGTCAGTTCATCATCATCATCAGCCTATAACAGTCCACTGCTGGACATAGGCTTCTCCAGTTGTTCGCCACTTTGGGCAAACAACTAGAGGCTTTACCCGTAATCGCCACGCTGGTAGTAACTATTTATTAATCTGTGACGCTGGGCAGGTGGGTTGGCGATCGCAGGACGTAACTCCTCGCTTCGGTGACGCGCTCATCGACCTGTGATATTTAGCTACGCCTTCAATCGTGATGGTTATACCGCCACCAATCGGTTTCCAGATCCTCATCCGTTATTCAGCAGGATGCACCACGGGCAGGTGAGGGTGCCTTGTTGCGAAAATAAATAAATAAATAAATAAATAACCCAAGACATGCCACGCTGAGCCACACAGCGCCACCTAGCCCCAAACTAAGCCGAAGCTTGTACAATGGGTACTAGACAACTGATAAACTTACTTAGATACATTTTTTTTTGTAAATAAATACATATTATACATAGAAAACACCCAGACCAATACAAACAGACATGTTCATGAACACAAATGTTTGTACCGTGCGGGAATCGAACCCACGACCCTTGGCTCAGAGGGCAGAGGTCACTACCAAATGAGCCACCGAGCCTCTCTTACATCTTACGCAGTCAGTTACTATTTATCATATGATTATGTATGATATCAAGGAATCTTTTAGCATCAAAATTAGTGAAAGTTTCATACAAATTGCCATCCCCTAATTTTAGGGGTTGGGGGATAAAGTTTAAAATTTTATAATTTCCGTCTAGCTTGTATGCTAATAGCAGCTTACGTACGTAATTTCAGCTTTCTAGACCTTCAGGAAGCACCTTAAGAATATTTTGCTTTATACAAATTGCCATCCCCTAATGTTAGGGTTGGGGGGGTAAAGTTTAGGTGTTTATAGTTTTTCTCTTGTTTGTATATTAATAGCTACATACATACGAAATTTCAGCTTTCTAAGACTTCAGGAAGTACCCTAAAAATTAATTTTCATACAAATTGCCATCCCCTAATTTGGGGGGTCGGGGGGTAAAGTTTAAACTTTTATCATTTTTTTCTTGTTTGTATACTAATAGCAGCTTACATACCCAATTTCAGCTTTCTAAGACTTCTGGACGTACCCTAAGAATTTTATGTTTCATACAAATTGCCATCCCCCAATTTTAGGGGTTGGGGGGGGGTAAAGTTTAGGTGGTTATAGTATTTCTCTTGTTAATACATTAATAGCCACATACAAACGAAATTTCAGCTTTCTAAGACTTCAGGAAGTACCCTAAAAAAATATTTTTCATACAAATTTCCATCCCCTAATTTGAGGGGTTGGGGGGGAAAAGTTTAGACTTTTGTAATTTTTCGTTTGGTTGTATACCAACAGCAAGTAACATACCAAATTTTAGCTTTCTAGGACTTCAGGAAGTACCCTATAATTTTGATGATCAGTGAGTCAGTCAGTCAGTCAGTCAGTCAGTCAGTGACGAAATCGGAGGTTTTTACACATTAATAAAATCCAAAGTATCAAAGCTACGGTATTCAAACTTTGTATGTTTAATAAGTGTGCTGATGGCATTCTATCTTTAAAATTTTAACTATCTAGCATCATGCAAACCAAAGTTATGAGGGTTCAAAAAAACGGCGAAACCTTTCGAGAAAAGATAGGTAGTGCCCTTGCGCTTCGCTTGGCTCGTCTTGGCGAGGGCACGACCGTGCCCTCAGATTTCATATAAATTAATAAATCAGTGCATTACCGACACTCGAACGCAGCGGCTGGATTTTATCATCCTTAAGGGATTTCCCTCTTATTATCATATCATCCAAAAGTGTGGACATCACCCCCACATTTATGTTTTTTGGTCCTTCGAGACGGATATGAACCGAGCACCTATTGAGCGACCTATTGTTTTTGTATCATTTTTAAATAACATTTTATCATTATAAACGCCACGTAAAACTAAACACAACATAATGTCGAATTAGAGTTTCAATATTTCAAAGCGAAACAAATTGCTTCTATTCTCTCAAGCAAACCCTACAGCCAGATGCGCCCACGCATCTCTCCGTGCGTGGGCCGCTCAAATGGTGAACAACGGATTTAACAAACTTCCTTCTGTGTACTTGTATGTAGTACTAGCTTCATATATTTCAATCAGAGTCACCGCCAATTGGCCTGTGCAAATTGGGTTAAACAATGTTCTTTGTTGAGAGGTCGATGGTACATACGCGTTATAAGATGTGTTAGGCGGTTACAACACTGCACCGCTCTCTGTCGCGTTTATCTCAAACCAGACTGATTTGATAGATCTGCGCGGGAGCAGTCAAGCCAGTGGTTGTGTAAACTTGTGTAGGATTTTCGTGCGGGAGCCGATTTCGACAAGCCGCGCGTAGAAGCGGTCCAGTGTGATAGAAAATCGCTAATAATAAAGTTAATGGCAATGCAGACCATAAAGGGTGGACCACCTTCTTGATTAGCTTTTATGCGCAGAACTCACTATCCCAACATTAGACTATAAGGCCCGTCTACTCACAAGAAGACCAAATTATGGGTGAACGGCAGACGAGTTGGTCAATTGCGGTTTGTTATTTATTTTCTTTCTTGTGTCATGATCCTTTAAAATTACGGTTCAGATCCGATGTGTAGTGGATGGTGGATGCCGTCTGAGTGTTTATAAGCCTGTCTGTGCCATGTTATGACTGTGGCTTAAACTCCAAAATACAAGACCGCTACTAGACCACTCGATGGAGAGATCGCTACTAAAAATTAATCAGCTAACTGGTCGCGTACTGCAAATTACAAGTGTTTTTTCTGTACATAACGTGTTTTGTCAAGGTATCTGTAAATCAAAATGTAGCCAATTATCACACATAAGCGCTACTCCAACACACTCGACAGCAACCTATTTATATAGCGAGTGTACCACGATAACACATCCATTATCAACGGTTTAGTTGTTTGATTGATCGAAGACCCGATAGTGTATCCGATTACTTATGAACAACACAAGACGTAATATTCGGAGTATAATTGTGTTGTTGGTTTTTTTTTATAGTAACTCGACATAATGGCTTACCTACGCCTGGTGGAAAGCGAAAGAGAAGCCCAAGTCGCTGAGACAACGGGTAAGTAACTTGTCAGTTACCTGTCAGTTGCCACCGCCATGCCGGCCCAACCCTAACCCCCCACGAGCTCCGGAAACCTTACTCACCGGCAGAAACACGACCCGGAGGTCATTTGGCTGCGCGGTATTCCATAGGGTGGCGGTCTTTCCCCGGACGGGCAGATCAATTCGAGCGAAGATTCGCTATGCCCTACTTCTCTGAATATAATTGTGTTGTTGGTGTTACATACAGACGGCACCCCAATCCATTTGAACTTAGTGCCAAATGTATCATTATTATCATCAGTGTGCAACCGTCCACTGCTGGTCCAGCAGCACCCTCAAGTGTTCTGCTCCATTAACAATTATTATTTGGCGGGACTTGTCTTAGTCACCACGCTTGGCAGGCGGGTTGGTGACCGCAGTAGGTTTTATTTGTACCCAGGTAAACGCCGCCGTAAAGGAGGCCCTGGCCTACGTTCAGCAGTGGACGGACCAAGGCTGTTGATTGAAACGTCGCTGTCTGTTTCCTGATATTCCCTTAGTCGTCTGCTACGATTGCTACGAAATCCAAGGGATGAGATGGCGCATAGAATTTTGCCTTTGCCACACAGTTAAATATGTGGATGTACTCCCAGACTCACTATAAAGAATGCACACAATAGTACTCAAAACCAGTACCAGCAAACATGTCAATCAAGTATAGTAAACTACAGATAACGGTCTGCCAACAGCGAAGCCACGTGACTGGATTCTAGTCAGCCCTTATAAGCGGCTAACTGTACCGCTTGAGAAGGAAACGTCTAGCACGGTCGACGGCTGCGCTATAATTGATTAATTAATGCTAACCAAGCCCTCGATGTAACTCAAAGAATATGGAATGGGTAGGTCCCAAACGTGTATCGCAGATGTAGGTGAAAAATCTGCTAAGCTTAAGTGGGCACGGGCACGGCACTTTATGGGATATGTGTCTGTCTGAGAGGCAGGCCGAAGAAGCGATGGCGTGACGACCATTTTTCTCAGGTCTGGCAAGAACTGGCTGAGCGTCGGGAGGAGTGGAGAAAATTGTGGGAGACTTGTTGGCAGTGGGACAGTAGGCTAGTCAGAAAAAGAAAGGACTCGCAAAACAGATGATCACGACGGACAGTCGATGGGTACTGAATCTTATCACTGGCTGGAAAAACGAAACGGGGCTGACTTCTACAAGATGGACCGACCGACCTTATTGGTGCAAACGGTTCAGCGAAAACGGTAACAAACTTGGATAGAGATGGTCAGACAACAAGTTGCAAGATGCAGATTACAATGGTGATCAGTATGGAAGAATCTATCGATTGACGTCTATCAAATGATTCTTCCATCGAGGGTTATCATCAATTGATTGTTACGGTAACAGCCTTTGTCCATCAGTGAACCACAAATGGTTGGTGAAGATCATAACAGAAAAAATAACAGGTCAACAAACATCACACAGGATTATATCAAAACAGTTGTAGTATCTCCATCCAGGTCCCTGGTCGTCATTGCTTCCTATCCACAAACTGTAAACCAAAGAAACATCGCCAGTTATCAATCCGTAACTGAATCACCACGTTCGTCACGCTGGCACAGTTTTTGTTATGTTTCCACTCAGATTAGATGACGCCGAGATAACTCTCGTGTGTACAGATTTACTCAAGGCAAGTTGGGCAACGAGTTGACATAATGAACTACATACTTAGTAAGCACTATCAATGTTATTGATGCGAATTTATTTAGGACTTGTCATGTCATTACCACACAATTTTTAATATAATTCAAGGAAATATCCTAAGATCTGGGAAAAAGACTACATTTAGATGGCCTTGTCAGCAACAAAGAAATCAAAGTGTATCCTGGTTTCAAAAGGATGGGTAACGCTGTTTCAAAGGATTTATTTGCAGAAATAAATTTACTTTACGTTAACAGATCATTCATAAGATAAGATTATTATAATTTGATATTACCGATATTCACTCGGAAAACGCAGCAGGCTGCAACTACTTACTTTAAACGAAACGAAACAAACGAAAATCCATCTCAACCACATTTCGAGTATTCAGAGTGAGTGATAGCATCTCCCCTCTCACTCAGGCGTGTGTTTACGACAAGCCACTCAAGTTATAACGTTATTTATCCAACCTTGCCCCCGAGCTCTCAATTCTGCCATGACATCAGCGGGCACCAGCGATTCGGCGCGACAATTCTAGGCTTCCTGATGATGTCATCCAGTTACTTAAGCCTATTAGAGCCGGCTTGTAATTGAGGAATATGAATGGACGATACTGTGTTGCCGTTTCGTTTGATGGATGCTTTTGTAAGGCTTGATTTGAGACAGGCAAGTAATGGCATTAAGTGTAATGGGAATTATAGCGCGTTGTGGTCACAGAAATTTATCAAGAATAGAAGGGCTGTCGCATTTTAATGTAACAAGGCAAACTAGTATTAGGGCGACCTTAAGCTGCGATTAAGCTGAGGCGCAGCTGGGCTTGAAATCCACATGTCTGGGAGGAGCAACCTATACAAGTATCTACGCATCTCTAAAATAAAATGACCTGACCGTGCATTTGGTAATAGAAGTTGTAGGTATTTGTTACACATATGTTTACAAAAACATTTGCAAATCGTAAGGTCACGAATCCCAACGTACTGCCAGAAAGCCGACATAAAAACAATACTTACTTTATGAATAAACATATATTTAGAATGATGAATGCTACAATTTATTTTAACATTCAGTTCAAACCTGTCTGTAACCTTATAATCAATGAATAATGGACTAAACTGTCAGATACAAGGTAACTCTGACTAGTACAGTCTCCGACATGTACAGTACGTACCTCAAATGAACCTCAACTATTTTGGTATCGCGCTAATATTTTGACAGCAAACCAACCGGAACGAACGTCGCGAAGCAAACAAAAAGTTCCGAGGGCAAAAACTCACGCTTAATAAAAACCTTCGCGATATCTTTATTGGAAGGGCTTGAGATTGCGATGAGGTTAATAAGCCCGAGGTACTTCTTGTAGTGTTTGCCAGTTTGTAATTATCAGAGTAACTATCGAGTTTCTCTCCGGTTCTTCTCAATAGACACAACTTTCCAAACCTGGCCGGTAGAAGAATTTTCATTTGTATTTGTATTCTGGCGATTTTGGTGTGTACTTCATTCAAGATACATATATTTATTCTTTATTGCACAAAACACGTTACAGAAAACACGCTACACACATAACAAAGTACAATTAAGACGGCCTTATCGCTAATATCGATCTTTCCCAGATAAGCTTCAGAGGAAACCAGTTGAAGAGATGGGTAAACTAGTGCAAAACCTAACAAAAAGCTTTACTAAAAATTATTTTCTATAAATAGAAAACAAGTCTAAATTTAGATTTCTTCTATTACTTTCTATTTCTGAGGATAAGATAAGCAGAATCCTTCAGAACACTTGGATCATGGGCTTGCGCACAAAGCTGCGATAGAAAATTGACATACAAATTGCTGCTATGTGTCGCGGTAGCTAGTAAAATCTGTTTGTTTTTTGTTTTGACTAACCCTATGGACACTACTTCCACATGAACATCTGCAACAAGAACAAAAGTATACATAACCTACACAACTTTTGCTCTTCGTCAATAAAACTTATTAAGCAATAAGCTTATTGGCTAGTCGACAATAAAACTGCACTATCCGATTAGTACATTGATATATTGCACGAGAGCTCTGCAATAAGAGATGGCGTCATTCCTTACGAGGCCAGCACGACCCTCAATTAGAAGATTGTGCGAATCGGACGAGAACAAAATGAAAAATAAACTTAGAGAGAAAATTATACAAACAAAACTATTAAGAAAGTTTGTTTCCATTTTAGTGTCTCTAAGTGCGTTCGTTGTGGTTTCGAAAAGGACTACTCCATCTCATCCCGTGGGTGTCGTAGGAGACGACTAAGCGAATAGCAGGAAACGGGCAGCAGCTGTACAAATAAAACTTACTGCAGTCACCAACCCGCCTGCCAAGCGTGGTGACTACGACAAATCCCCCCAAATGACATTTAGCTTTGGGGGAGGCCTATGTCTAGCATTGGACGTTTGCATGCTGATGATAAAGTGCTACATAAAAAAAAACGAGGGAAAAACAAAATGTAACAATTACCAAAAATACCAACGGCCCAAAACAAGTTCACGCGGTCCCGGCCCTTGCGGGTCCGTTGGGAAGGTCACAAAAAGCGAAGCCTGCACTGCGGCCACGCAAACATTGCCAAACTGGTTCCGGCGGTAGTGGCGCGGTTTGAGCAACTTGTGTTGCCAGACTAATTGATACAGTTTAAATTTATTTAATTTATTTTTTTATTTATTTATTTAAAAGGCTTTTAACAGCGAGCCCAGTTTTCAAAAGCACCTCGAAATTCTCGGTTTTTTGACAGGGGTAAAAAAGAGACTTCCTCTAAAAGAGGGGGACGGCCTCCTGGCTCTAGGCTCTACGTGGTGGGGAGTCAAGTAAGAGTGGACCTCAGACAAATTCTGTGTATTCAACCAGTGATCATGATTCTCAGTATTAACTGAACGACTAATCTACAATTAAAGCGGCCCCTTACATCCGATTAGCCTATATTTCGCCTATTCGTCGGGAATGCCTTAACTCAAACACCAGGGACCGGGATACGGGGCACCTGGGTTATGTGGGGCTCACTCCTACCTACTGGAGAATACCCACTAAGCCCGACGGCTTTGTCTGAACAATGACGGTTAGCCTAGACTAGAGAAGGCTATAAATCCTACTTAAAACCGCCATCTTTTTTTAAAAGTACATACAAGAAAAATCTCTCCCTAACGTTGGCAACACCGAACTAAGTCGTATTTTACACAGTTTATTTTCCCCCAAAGCGCGTGACGGTACGTTAGCATTTTTTTTTTGGCATCGGCCCAAACGCATTCAGAGAAACCTGAGTGCTGCATTAATTACTTATGGTGATCAAGTTGGATCCTTGTAGAATGGAGTGATTAATTGTTTCAATGACGTAAGCGTCATAGAATAGATACGGGAGTACGGAAGTGGTTGCACTTAATCATATCGAAATATTTGTTATGGGACTTGCTGATGCCTGTGCGCCTTCGTTTGCGTCGTATCAATTAAATAACTATGTAAAAATAAATATATTATAATATCACATACACAACATAAACTCCGGCTTTTTGCATTAAAAATTTAGTAAGCAAATAATGTTTCAACCATATTGTTTACAGTGGTAAACATTATTTGCTATATGTTAAACCATATTTTTTACACAAAGTAAGTAAAACAAAATGCAATAAAAGAGTGATGATTTTTTCTTTACACGTATGAAACTGGGACTTCAGTGAAGTCGGACGTAGCCCTGACGAGTCGTGAACGTGTGATGTCATTAACGGGAGTGTGTCAAGGAACCGCTAATTCGACAGATGGTGGCAAAATAGTCGAGATGAAACGAACGTTTTATTGACGGGAGATTTTAATGGGAATCTGTCTAGAAACCGAATACGCACTCCCGTAGTTTCAGTAGCGTAAAGCGTTAAATCCCTTGAAACACTTAATTAAAGGAAGTGATTCATATGAATGATCATATTTTTATAATAAGTGAATCATTTGTATTTTTAAAACGCTTACTAAATGCTGAATCAAAGCAATGACATAATACGGTTAGAGTCGTTCAGTTTTAATTGAAACCTGACAATTAGAGAGGTTGTTTAAATGACACATTAGGCTATTATGGCTAAAAATTGTAATTAGTCCGTCTTTTAGCTTATTCAAAAATAAAAGACACGTATTTTTCTTTTTTTCATTCAAATAAACAATAGCAAAGATACAAGGCATCAGAAGTTAGGAGTGGGAGTCTTTGACGTCACTCGCTCCCGTAAAAATGCCTCACCGAGTGACGTCACGCGTAATTTCAACGGGGTATAACTTTGTAATATTTAGTCTAATTTAAAAATAAAAAAATACGTGTCTTTTGTTTTTTAATAAGCTAAAAGCCGGACTAATTACAATCTTTAGCCATAATAGCCTATTGAGAACGCCTATGTCCAGCAGTGGACTCCGACGACCTGACGATGGTAGCTATCTTGTTTAAATCCTGCTATTGATTTCACATACCTACCTACCTATGTGGTATTATATCATCATCAACCTGCAAACAGGATTTGCCTAAATCCGCGGCCACACATTGGAGATATTTGCACCAAGGTAACGTTTTGCGCCCATTGCACCAATGTGTGTATCGGTACTTTGACACAATGAAGACATTGAGCGCGTAGTATTGGGCATTGGACAGTGATTGGACGCAAAGTTGAATCCAATGTGTGGCCGCGGCATTAGTCACCTCGCTTGGCAGGCGGGTTGGTGATCGCAGTAAGCTTTATTTGTACACAGGTAAACCCTTCTGCTCGTTTCCTGATATCCCTTGGTTGTCTTCTATCGCCAACGGGACGGGATGGGGTGGCCATATTCTAAATCGGGAAACCTCACGGTCTATTATGTTATTAAGTACTTCTTTCTTTCTTTTTCAACCTGTGCTGTCCCACTGCTGGGCAAAGGTCTCCCCCAAATCCTTCCAAAGTTCTATATCCTTCCAAATCCTTCTAAAGCTGGAGCCTGCCAATCTTCTGATTGATGGACCAAATCGTCACACCATCTTTTCCGGGACCGCCCTCTTCGGCGGTAGCCGTCTTCTGGCACCCATTGTGTGACGATCTTGGCCCATATTAGGTACTATGGTATTTTTAAATTCGCCTCTTCATGGGAACACAATCGTTCAAATTCACCGAAGCGCACCTGAAGACATTAAACCTCTTTAGAATTCATCGACTTCACGATTACCACGCATTCCTGGGTGGCCTCCCGGTGTTTATTCCGAAATCCAATCCGTTTACGTTGGGATTCATTGAAATTCCGTATGAAACGGGACCATTCCCGCTGGGACCATTTAAATACTGTTTTCACGGGATAGCGTTGCGTTTACACGTAACTTTATTAAGAGATTCCAAAACAACGAGGTTCTCAATTCGACTGAATTTCTAAAGTACTAGAGACCTATCCCCGTTTCGCTTGGGGGATTTTTGAGTTACTTTATTGGCATTTTAGTAAGGATCCCTAATCTTTTCTAGCAATAAATATAGCCTATGTTACTCAGGATGAACGTAGCTTTCCAATGATGAAAGAATTTTTGAAAACGGCACAGCAGTTTTTGAGCTTATTCATTACAAACACATTCACCCAAAAATACAAATATTTCCTCTATAATTTAAGTGTAGATGACCTGATTCTGTTAGTGTAACGTAATTTCCGTATTGTTTCAGCTGTAAGACGGAGGCAGCGGTATAATTAAGGCGGGTTTCGAAATAAGACAACAAGCATCAGAGATTTGAATATAAAGTAGGTAAGAAGGTGACCAACAATTGGAGAGGCCTACGTCCAGCGGTGGACTGCGAAGGGGTGATGATGAGGTTGATGAAGGAGTAGATACCGCGAGGATGAAGATGCAGCAGGGGACGCCCCCTTACGAGATGTACTGACGACCTGATGGAGCTCAATGGAGAGAGCTGGAGGATGCCTATGACAAAAGGCACACCAAGCTTAGGGACATACTTTAGTCTCGGAATAAAAGGGCTATATATCATATCAATGTAAAATAGTATGCTTTACATGTCTCTGTTATGTTTTTTTTTAAATGTTCAAAAATATTGGAAACATATTTTATGGTATGAGTGTTATATGAAATCAATTGGAATGCTTTACATAACTCGTTTTTTTTAAATAAATAAATAATAATAAATAAATAACCCAAGACATGCCACGCTGGGCCACACAGCGCCACCTAGCCCCAAACTAAGCCGAAGCTTGGACTATGGGTACTAGACAACTGATAAACTTACTTACATACATTTTTTTTTGTAAATAAATACATATTATACATAGAAAACACCCAGACCAATACAAACAGATATGTTCATGAACACAAATGTTTGTACTGTGCGGGAATCTAACCCACAACCCTTGACTCAGAGGGCAGAGGTCACTACCAAATGAGCCACCGAGCCTGTCATGTTCAAAAATATTGGAAACATATTTCACAGTATGAGTGCTATATGAAATCAATTGGAATGCTTTACATAATTCAATTGAACCTGACTTGTAAACTAACAAGGTCAGTTAAACACTAGTTATAAGTTAGTATTAGGTATTAAGTTAGTTTTCCTACCTGTTGCAGAACAAGCTGCTCTACAGATACAGTTATTTTAAGCTATATTAGATAACAATGTTTATGTATTATTGTTGCTGCTTTCTGATACTATTTCTGTCTATTGCATCAGTTGACATAGGCCTCCCCCAATTTTTTTTTTTATGCAAGAGGCGGCAGACGAGCAAATGTGATGCCTGATGGTAAGCAGTCGACACCGCCCATGGACACCCGCAACTCAAATCGAGTTTAGGGTCGCTGCCGGCCTTTTAAATAGGAGTACGTTTCTTGAAGGCTCCCATGTTGTAGCTGTTCGGAAATAATGAAGCAGAGAGTTGGTTCCACAAAAATGATGCGCGAGGCATAAAGTTCCTCATAAAGCGTACAGTGGAGGATCGCCAACCATTGAGCTGATGAGGATGGAATTGCAGTTAATTATGCGTGGTGCGGTGAAGAAACTCAGCTGCACCAATGACATTTATTTAACCAGGTTGGCAACTGTGGTAGGTTGTATTTGTATCCAGATAAACACTGCTGGCTGTTTCCTGATATTCCCTTTAATTGTCTTCTAATACACAACCACATGTGGTTTCCAAGTTTTTTATTTAGAATATAAAGTGTTTAAAAGCCGTAAAGTATTTTGGTTTTGCCTTTAGTCATCTCTACCCTTGACACTAAAATATCTGACATATGAATTTACTTTTAAAGTAATGAGCACATGGAATAAAACAGGAAAATTTAAATACAAACAGTGTATGTATTATTATCAGCTAGGAGGTAAATGATAAATAAAATGCATAATTTCATGCTATTTAAGAATAATTATATGGATCCAGCCAATATATTTAGTTGTTAATTAAAAATAAATGGCAGTAATAAAATTGATATTGCCACATATACCTAACTGCCATTTGGCTTATCTTCTGTAGAGATTTATCGTAATAAATGACAAAATTAAATATCAACTATAATCTATTTAATGTCATTATGTAAAATTTCATAACTTATAATGAACAAAGTAAGCAATACCTTTTATAACAAAATTATCTATAAAAGATTGAGAGATTAATTGAACTGAATGCTAACAGTACAATAATTGTGTCTTTGATTTAAAGAATCAGCACCTGTCTATCAATACAAAATTTGATTTCGGAATCCATAAATAATTACCTAAATGTTTGTTACAATCTATAACAGTATCGATCAAATCTACCTGAAGGTTGTCTGGAAGAGATCAATATTTATTTATTTATCAGTGATAAGACCACCTAAGTTGTAATACAATAAATTTGTAATGTGTTTTCTTAAGTGTTTGTGCAATAAAAATAACTTCTATAATAATGGATTATCTAATCTGTACTCTATTGGTGGTAGTTCTATTCCAATGGTAGATTTTGTAACAAAAGCAACAAGTATTTGTATTCAGATAAATTGTGATCACCTTGAAACATGGAATATATATTACCTATATAAAAAAATATGTACATTTAAGCATTCTACCACATAATTGTTTTTAAATAAATTCAATGTGCTCTGAAATGAATAATGGGTAAATACAGCTCTAAAAAAATACTTTGCAAGCTATAAAAATTACTACTTTCTAAGAAACACTCCAGAATTCCTTCCAGTCCCATTCCTATCTTTCAGAACCTATAGGATCCGGGAATGTAGGACCAAGCAAATGAAATGAACCTAAACAGAAGCGGTTTCGAGCTACAACTACAACCAACTTGTTATCCACGCACACACCTGCGGCAGGTAGTCACGGCAGGCTACGTGCTCACAATATCAGCCATTACTCGCTATTACCTACTTATCAAACAAAAGTGGGACACGCCGCGCCCTACAACGCCCGGCCGCCCGCCGCGAGAGCCCCGCATTCCAATAAGAATAAAACACTATTCTACTACAAGCACCAGCGTAAACAACGCCCGTTAAAACGCCGACATACACCTCTAATCACGAAACTTCCACAATTATCCCACAATCAAACTCTTTCCGCGAAACACTTGTTTCTACTAGAAAGCCGTCTACTTCCTGCGCAAATAGAAAATAACTTACCTGTTGGTCAACAAGATCCCATTAAACGGGAAGGTAGAAGGCCGAAGAGGAATTTCACACAATAGATACCGTTTCAGCACGTAAACACTACGATCACACAGAAAGGAAGAACTGGTTAAAACACTGTCACCAAGGATCCACCTTTACGATCGCACTGTTTCACACATATAGTCCTGCTGAGGAGTTTCTTGTGAGAATATTTTGTTCGCGGACTGTCTGGCACAATTTTCATTCATAGCCCGGTGAAATCATTCGAGACGAGTGGCAGTTGGTCAAACGGCCGAGGAAACTACGAACGCGGGCGGCAGGGAGCGCGCGCGTCATCCGCCATATTGAATGATTACGTCATGCAGACAGGTAGCTTTTTTAAACGATTGCCTCGAGTGACAGTGATTTGGCCAGTTTCGGACGTGTATCCGAATGCATTATGTTTATCTGTGGCGACACTTGTCCGAAACAATCTGTAAAACAAATTTAGAACTTCTTGCAGATTTCGCTGATGAGCAATAAGAAATAAAGAAAACTAAGAAGTAATTGAAGTAAAATCCTACTAACGGCAATCCTTTACAAATACAAAAGTTTGTTTGGTGTATGGATGTTTGTTTTTCACGCCTAATCTAATGAACAGAAATATAGCTCATAGTAGTATTAGGTATTTATTTTACATTGTTATACCGAACTTCATGGGCTACAGCTACATTTTGCTCAAAGTCAAGACATGTAAAAATAATCCGAACAGTACATTTCGGACAAATTACTCGACGTCAACGGAGCTGTCAAATTATTGGGAACGTTCGCTACGACGAGCTCATCTCTTTGTGATAGAAATTATAATAAACAACTTACAGGAAACTGGATTACAGGAATCTATTGCTCATTATTTGATTGTAGTAACAGTGTTTCAATTAGATTCCATTTGTGCACATTTGTTTTACCAAAATGCAAGGTAAAGTGCTCACAAAAATCTAAGATGAAATTGTAATCTTTATTTTTGTTGTCTACAACAATTTTCTATTGCTCGCAGACTCGAGGCCGGAACTTTACGAGGAAGTTAAACTATACAGAAATGCCAGGGAGCGTGAAAAGTGAGTAATATGCTTGCACTGAAAATTTTTATTGTTTTTCCCTGAGATAATCTATTTCCTTGATAAACTGTGACCTATGCAATGACTCATTCATTATAATTAAACTATCTAACATTAGAATTAGAACTGTTCGTATGTACAAAAAAACAGAAAAATATAAATTTTTGTTAATTGACTGTAGAATTAAACTTTTACATACTAGAATTCTTTATTCTTGAAAAACTATCCATTACATAAAATGATGTTCGGTTTTACAAAACAGAATTAATTAAGTACTACTGTATCTCCCCTATTTTTCAAAAAAAATCATGAAATTCGTGTGACGTTCTTTATGGATGACCCCTTAACAAACCTGACATACACATACGCATATGACTACTCAAACTAAGTAGAGCGCAACTAAGGCAGATCGTGGCGGCCATAACAGGCCTCGCGCCTTACAACAAACACCTCCAGAATCTAGGCATCACGGACAGCCCTCTATGCAGAGCTTGCCTAGAATCGGAGGAAACAGCCGCCCATATTCTGCTGGAATGCCCCGAAGTGGCAGCATACCGGTTGAAACACCTTGGCCAGCCCGACACTCTCCAGAGCATCTTTGGCAAGCTAAATAGCTTGCTAAGGTTTCTGGACGAGCTGGGGTGGCGGGAATAAACACCAGTTTGGTATGTTTTTCAACAAATTCGGCCCTCAATCAATCACAAATCAGTCGTCAAGTTGTGGAAAACGGCCCGATAAAACTAACTAACTAACTATACACATTGGCAGGCACGACAACATGGCGGAGCTGTACGCCGTGGTGAGCACGCTGCAGCACCTGGAGAAGGCGTACATGCGCGACTGCGTGCGCGCGCAGGAGTACACGGCGGCGTGCAGCCGGCTGCTGGTGCAGTGCCGCGTGGCGCTCAAGCAGGTGCAGGGGGACGAGTTCCCCACCATCGATGCTTTCGTAACAAAGTACAGGGTTAGTATCATCTACACTAATATTATAAAGAGGAAAGACTTTTTGTTTGTTTGATACGAATAGGCTCCGAATCTACTGGACCGATTTCTGAATTTCCGAATTCTTTCACTGTTGGACAGCTACACTATCCCCTGTGAACATAGGGTATATTATATTTATAAAAACGTTAGGGATTCGTGCTAAAAGTTTAATAATGTAACCTAAGGTGTGAAAAAATTACTAAAAAGCTATCTTTCAAACTGACGTGTATTGATAACGTTACCATAGCAACCTGTTATGTCATGTAAATGAATAATAAGAAATCATACTTTTATTGTTACTGAATTATAAATACATATCAAATAGCGCTTATCTTAAATACCCGAAGCGAAGCGAGGGCGGTTTGGCTAGTGCATTAATAAATGTTTTAATGATCACATCTGCTTTATCTCTGGAAATTCTATTGAGAATAGGATATCCTTATGGGCAGATGTATACCTCAATTCACCAGATAATTTAAACACTAGAAATAAGCACAAGCTTGCCATCCCATGTCTAAGGCTGTGTAGGGTGAGTGAGTCGTTTGTAGGATTGGGTATCAAAATGTTCAACAGGTTACTGCTGCAGGCACTGCTGGACATAGGCCTCTCCGGTTGTTCACTCAAACATCTGGAGGTTTAACCCATAATCGCCACTTGGAGCAGGCGCGTTGGCGTGCACAGGGCGTCCTCGCTCCGGTGACGCTGCTGCCCGTCATCGGCCTTCCCTGTTATTCCCATAGACATCTTCTACTACACCCACAAGATGAGATAGGATTTTAAATGTGGCAACAGATAGTTGATCATGAGATGTATTAATAAATAAATATTGTCGGTTATGTTCACAGCTAGACTGCCCCGCGGCGCTGGAGAGGATAAGAGAGAACAAGCCTAATCTGATTAAGGATGACAAGGGCAACACGAACAAATACATCGCTGAAATTGTTTCTGTAAGTAAGAAAGAAAGAAAAGCATTTATTGGCAAGTCTTGAGTGCCTAATTTGCACGATGGGCTATGCTTTCTAATGTTTGTTTCACTCCCACCATCCCAGCTCATCCAGAAACCCCAGCAGGCCATTGAGCAAGTCATAGATATCATGGACTGGTTTTTTTTAGTAGAACGACATAATGGAGACTACGCCTGATGGAAAGCGAGAAAGAGAAGCCCAAGTCGCTGCGACACCGGGCAGGTAACCAAACCAGTCAGTTGCCACGGCCATGCCGGCCCATAAGATGCTTCGTCACGCCCCGTTTAAAGGATCCGATATCGAAGGAAGGAGGACTTCATTGCTAGTACATGTTCAACCACATTTTTACAATGCAGAGAAGATAAGAATTGCTGAACATTTTTGTATGCATAGGAATGTGTTTAAAAAAATATATTAGGGGGCTGTTTCCGCCTCCTTCCTCTTGATGATGGAGATGTTTGTTGATTGGGCCTTGGTCTCTCTTGCCGTCCTCCAAATAATACAGGCTCGGTGGCTCATTTGGTAGTGACCTCTGACCTCTGAGCCAAGGGTTGTGGGTTCGATTCCCGCACAGTACAAACATTTGTGTTCATAAACATGTCTGTTTGTATTGGTCTGGGTGTTTTCTATGTATAATATGTATTTATTTACAAAAAAAAATGTATCTAAGTAAGTTTATCAGTTGTCTAGTACCCATAGTACAAGCTTCGGCTTAGTTTGGGGCTAGGTGGCGCAGTGTGGCCCAGCGTGGCATATCTTGGGTTATTTATATATTATATTTATATTAATACGTAATGTAAAGTAAGTATACATGATTCTTTTTTAAAATCTTTTATTGTCCAGAATCCAAGACTTTTTCCATTATACCCCCATCACATCCGTTTGTCGGCAGCTGTTCATCACGCTGATGGACAAGCTCCGGCTGGAGTTCCGCGCGATGGACATGATCCAGCCCGAGCTGCGCGACCTGCGCGACACCATGGACCGGCTGCAGATGCTGCCCGAGGACTTCGAGGGCAAGCTGAAGGTACACCACACCACCAGCATTTAAGAGTACTTCCCTACATAGGCCTCAAAGTAGACCACTGCATCAGCCATATCAGAGGACTTCGAGGGCAAGCTGAAGGTACACCACACCACCAGCATTTAGGAGTACTTCCCTACATAGGCCTCAAAGTAGACCACTGCATCAGCCATATCAGAGGACTTCGAGGGCAAGCTGAAGGTACACCACACCACCAGCATTTAAGAGTACTTCCCTACATAGGCCTCAAAGTAGACCACTGCATCAGCCATATCAGAGGACTTCGAGGGCAAGCTGAAGGTACACCACACCACCAGCATTTAGGAGTACTTCCCTACATAGGCCTCAAAGTAGACCACTGCATCAGCCATATCAGAGGACTTCGAGGGCAAGCTGAAGGTACACCACACCACCAGCATTTAAGAGTACTTCCCTACATAGGCCTCAAAGTAGACCACTGCATCAGCCATATCAGAGGACTTCGAGGGCAAGCTGAAGGTACACCACACCACCAGCATTTAGGAGTACTTCCCTACATAGGCCTCAAAGTAGACCACTGCATCAGCCATATCAGAGGACTTCGAGGGCAAGCTGAAGGTACACCACACCACCAGCATTTAAGAGTACTTCCCTACATAGGCCTCAAAGTAGACCACTGCATCAGCCATATCAGAGGACTTCGAGGGCAAGCTGAAGGTACACCACACCATCAGCATTTAGGGGACTTTTATCACCAGCCTGCAGACACCCACTACATAGGTCTCAAGGTACACCACACCATCAGCATTTAGGGGTACTTTCATCAACAGCCTACAGACACCCACTACATGGGTCTCAAGGTAGACCACCATCATCATCATCCTAGCCTTTTTCCCGATTGTCTCAGGGTCGGCTTCCCAAACTGAGAGATTTTTTTTTTTTTTATAGTGGCTCGACATAATGGCTTCCCTACGCCTAATGGAAAGCGAAAGAGAGGCCCAAGTCGCTGTGACAACGGGCAAGTAACTGGTCAGTTACCTGTCAGTTGCCACCGGCCCAACCCCAACCCCCCACGAGCTCCGGAAACCCTACTCACCGGCAGAAACACGACCCAGAGGTCATTTGACTGCGGTATTCTATAGGGGTGGAGGTCCTTCCCCGGACGGGCGGCTCAATTCGAGCGAAGATTCGCAGGCGTAGGGAAGCCATTATGTTGAGCATTTAAAAAAAAAGCCTAGACCGTTGCGTTACCGGGTCTAGTAGTTTCCAGGGTGCACCGCGGGAGCCGAATTGCCTGCGCGGCTGTGACCTTACACTTACTTTCCGCTTCCACATCTTCATTGCAGGGCGCTGGATTGTCTGTACAGATCCAGCTCGAAGGACCATTATGTAGGTTGTTCAAATGTTCCACATCATCATCATCAGCCTATTGCAGTCCACTGCTGGACATAGGCCTCTCCAGTTGTTCGCCACTTAAGGCCAACATCTGGAGAATATACCCATAATCGCCACGCTGGGCAGGCGGGTTGGCGATCGCAGGGCGTAGCTTCTCGCTCCGGTGACGCTGCTGCCCGTCACCGGTCTTTAGTATTTAGCTACGCCGTCAATTGTGATGGTTATACCGCCACCAGTCGGTTGCCAGCGCCTCGTTTGTTATTCGGCAGGATGCACCACGGGCAGGTGAGGTTGGCTTGGAGCGAAAAGATGATAGGCCGCTCCCTTACATCCGAGCTCGAAGGACCATTATATAGGGTATTCAAATGTTCCACAAACTGTGAAGAAATAACTGTCCAACAGGTGCAAGAGTGGCTGGACAAGTTGTCGGAGATGTCCGCGTCCGACGAGCTGTCCGAGGGCCAGGTGCGCCAGCTGGTGTTCGACCTGGAGACCTCCTACGGCGCCTTCAACAAGTTCCTGCACAAGGACTGATCATGTGCATGGTGAGTACCTGTTCCTAATATCCCCTGGGAGGGATAATGTGAATTCATTAGAAAATCATCCTAGATATGTCACCGGAAAATAGCAAAATAAAAATAAAATAAAATAAAAATGGTGGTGAACGTTGATTGGTTCAATGGCTCACGTGGCGTTATCCCGGCAACCAATCAGGGAACAGTGTATTAAGTTACGGGTAATAGTGCACCGTTAAATAGTACATTGAGCAACGATTGGCCCATTTGAGGACGATTTTACTTGTGTCAAAATCGTAAATTATTAAATGACTGTCAGGCTACCGTAAATTGATCAAATAACTGAAATCCATTGCGTTAAATAATACATTTCAACTACCGTTTGTTATATTCCGAAAGTTAATCAACTACCTAGGCAATTGATCAACTTACGACTCTTGCTATTTTCCGGTAACATATACAAGGTGACTTTTTAACCACTATCCAATTTTTTTCTGGGCATTAGGTCTTTGCTATTTATTATTTGAATGAAAAAAGGAAAAATACGTGTCTAATACATTTTTATGATCTAAAATACGGACTCACTTACTTACTTACTGTGGTGGCACAGCGGCCCGAAGTGAGTCTTGGCCTCCGATATTATACGTCGCCATCTCGATCTGTCGTGCGCCATCTCCCGCCAGTCCGTCACGCCGCGCTCGCGCAGATCCCTTTCGACCTCGTCGATCCAGCGGTAGGTACCTAGGACGTCCAACCGGGCGTCGGCCATATGCTCCAAATACGGACTAAATATAATTATTTTGACCCCAAAAACATCCCTATTGGGGCAGGTTCAGCAGTGAACGTTCGCAGCCTGATGATGACAAATCCTGCCGATTCCTACATAGTGATAACACAAAAATTGATAATCTGAAATTATTTATTTACAGAATCCAATTACAAAACACTCATTCATTCATTCATTCATTCAACCAGAGAGAGAAAGTAATAATCCGAGGGAACTCGATGACAGCTGTCAGTGTCACCGTTACGTCAAACTTCAACTGTCAACGTTAGCGTGGCGAATAGTTTTTTTTTTTTTATAGTGGCTCGACATAATGGCATCCCTACGCCTGATGGAAAGCGAAAGAGAAGCCCAAGTCGCTGTGACAACGGGCAAGTAACTGGTCAGTTACTTGTCAGTTGCCACCGCCATGCCGGCCCAACCTTAACCCCCCACGAGCTAACGAGTGCTGTGTCGCAGCGGTTGATTATTCTCCTTTAACAGTTGATATAAATCCGTTTTGTCTTTTCAGGTAAATGGCTCAAGTGTTGTATCCAGAATCGTCATGTGTTAACGTTATGCCACACATTGATATCATATACTGTAATGTTATGTTAAACATATTATGTAAGTTAGTTAACTTAATATATTATACTTTATGTCTATGTGAATATACTTTATGATTTATTAAAAGTTTGTATTATTTTCAATTAATTCTGATTTTTTTTTTTTTTTTTTTTTTTTTTATACCACTGGGTGGCAAACAAGCCTACGGCCCGCCTGATGTTAAGCGGTTACCGCAGCCTATGGACACCTGCGACACCAGGGGTATCACACGCGCGTTGCCGACCCTTTAAAAACCTCTTCACAACCTTTTTGAAGGACCCCATACTGATTGAGTTGCTCACCTCACCCGTTCTGATTCGGATCTGAGAAATTATAATTTCTAGCGTTTTAATTGGCTAGTGGCCTGTCAGTGACCTGTCAGTCACTATTTTCTTAACGCGAATGAACTATAGTCTATACCCTAAGGTTATCTGGAAGAGATCGTTAATAGGCGGCCGAGCACGGTCGTAGCTGCAATTATACATAATCCAATTTTGACGATAGTTTAAGGTGCAGCGCAGACGGCAGTACGGCACACTTTTTGTGCGATAGAGTCTGCGTCTGAGACACTTAAAAAGAGCGTCTAGGTCTGCCGACAGAATATTTGAAGATGTGCGTTGAGTCTGTGAAATATCCGCGACAGATTTTTGCGCGTCGTGTGCGTTACTGCGTATAATTGCAAAAAAGTGCGTCACGGATAGTCTGTCGTCTGCGCTGCCCCTAAATTGTAAGCAGTAGGTACGTTCAGTACAGTATACAATCTCGTCGGATAGATTATAATCTAACGGTATTTACAATCTTACGGTGACATATCTATAGCTCAGGGTACACAATATTTATGCCTATATGTATGCCATGTAAGGGAGCGGCCTATCACCTTTTCGTTCCAAGCCACCTGCCCGTGGTGCATCCTGCCGAACATCAAACGAGGCGCTGGCAAACCGACTGGTAGCGGTATAACCGTCACGATAGAAGGCGTAGCTAAATACCACAGACCGATGACGGGCAGCGTCACCGGAACAAGAAGCTACGCCCTGCGATCGCCAACCCGCCTGCCCAGCGTGGCGATTATGGGTATATGCTCCAGAGGTTTGCCCTAGGTGGCGAGCAGCTGGAGAGGCCTATGTCCAGTATTGGACTGCAATAGGGTGATGATGATGATGTATGCCATGCCAACCTGTCGTGTACTATAATTGCTATAAGGTAAGTCGTAGAAAGTTGACGACTTTTACGTAAACGCGTCGTAACGTCGTCATGGCTATCGAGTTACGTCGAAATTATAATTAAAAATTTAGTGCGCATCAATGTTTGCGTTCAGGGATGCCTAAAGAGGAGTTTTATTCCATTATATGTATAAATATTCATATTCCCAGGTTCGTGTGGTTCCCGGATTTTAAACACTCCCACCCCCCACTCCATTTCATCCCGTGGATGTCGTGTGAAAGCTAAGTGGCGTGGCATGTCTTGGGTTATTTAAAAAAAATGTTTTTTTTTTAAATATCAGGAAACGGGCAGCAGCGTTATCCTGGGTACAAATAACACCTACGGCAGTCACCAAACGTGGTGATGAACGGAAACTTGCTATGCACGATGACCCTGACAAACTCCCCCAAAAAGATAATGTGCTCTGTAGGATTTCCATAGAGCTTGAATGGAGTATTTTTGTAATGTACTTATGGAAATTCTGTGTCCCGGAAGGTACGTCGCCATCTGTTGTTAGTAAGCCGAATTAGTTATTGTTGTAACTATGTGGAGATAGATGTCGACATAGTTCCAAAGCTTGCCCGTTTGGCTACAGTGTAAACGTGCAAGCATGGAACAAGCTTGTCCCTACGAAAAGTGGAAGCATTTCCTCCGAGCTACGTCTACTTGGTTTATCATACGAAGGTCCACTGCAATTATGATGATCGTTCAAAAATACTTGAATGTGTTTTGGTTAATTTTACTACTGTTCCACTGCTAAGCAAAGTTTTCTTTAAAGTCCAATATATTTTAAAGCAAAAGACATTCATTATTATTGCAGTGGACCCTTCATACATAAGCTAAGTCAGGATAAAAACTTCGCATGCGCGTTGTAGGATTCTACGTTGTAGCGACTTGGAGATAGATGTCGCTACATATCGCTTGGGCACTCTGAATGACGAAGCAAAACACGCGTGTCATTTTTTGACGCTTTCTCTCTTATCGACATCCCTAATTAAAACCTAGTATTCGTACAAACGTGTTTTAGTAATCTCAATCCATCTTACCACTCTACTCCGCCCATAATGTTTGCACGTGGCAGCATTTGATACAGATAACTTACACAGTCGAAGTGTTAACCTGCCTAAGTATAAAAAAGAAGCATTTATACGGGATATATATCGAATTGAGAAACCTCCCCCTTTTTAAATCGGTCAAAAGAAACGTTCTAAGCGAAGTTACATCATAGAATCTTTACCTAATTTTTAAACTACCCACGGTTTTGTGTTCCAGTTTAGTTAACCGTTATTTCAAACGTTTATCAGATTTTCTTATTTATTTAAACACAAATGACAAATGTGTTTTAACTCCTTGGTTCATAATTTAATTGGAAAAGTGAACTTGTGACAAAAATTCAATAGGTATTCTTCACAAACTGCTAGTAGTCTTCGGACCATACTCTATGGATTTCTCTAACTATCGATATTAGCATTATATAATTCAATTATCTTAGTCTACTATTGGTAAATTATGAGTTTATTAGGAAAATTAAGTGACTTTTTCGTGGTATTCCTAACCTTAATATGTGTGCAAGAAGTAAGTACCTAAATTATAATTAAGTAATTGAGCATTTATGTTGCCGTAGAATTAAACCGTTACATCTATCCAGCAAGATTCTTAACTGTGTTCATTCCCAACTCTGGACGCAAAATGGCCTACTCTAATACCGACCAATCAGTCTTCTTTAATTTATTGATTGTAATTTAACAGTTTCACTTCGACCGATTACAATCAACGAAAAATAATACGCTATAGTCTTTTTCAGATAGGATGGGTACGCTGACACATCAGTGACACTTGTCAACGAAACCCTTTTACGCAATTTCTATGACAAAATTATAAATAATCATCAAAACAAAAAATGTTTTCACATTGTTTATAACGCATGATAACAGAGATTTACTTTAATTTGTATTTGAAACCATAAATAACATTACAATGTACATAACTAAAGAAATCTTATACATTAAATATTTCTTATCAGTAATGCTTGATGCGTAAATTGAAAAAAAATTATAAATTGTACGCAGTAGGTATGTTACGGTTCAGAATCTTCGGTGTACAATCTCGCTATACATAAGTATAGCATATAATGAAACATCTACCTATACTAACGGTTTACAATTTTACGGTGACTGAAATGTATAGGTAATAGGTACCTATAGTTTTCATAACAATTTAACCAACATATCACCGTCCATTGCTGGATGCAGGAATGCCAACCACTCCGGACCTGGACAATCAGACTAGGAAAGTACCCAGACAAATACAAACAGACATGTTCATGCACACATGTGTTTGTACTGTGCGGCTATCGAACCTGTGACTAATGCTCAGCGGTAGCGTTTTCTACCACTCCTCCTTGTCTTCAAAATTACAATTTGAGATCTACCGCCTCTTGCGATCGCCAACCCGCCTGCCTAGAGTGGCGATTATGGGCAATGCCTACCTACAGATGTTTTCCCAAAGTGGCCAACAACTGGAGAGGCCAATATCCAGCAGTGGACTGCTACCTATCCCACGATATAAGCGAAAGGTGGTCATCATCATCAACATCAACCTATTGACGATGATGATGATCATCACCAACCCATTTATGATGATGATGATGACCGCCTTTAGACAGACATATCTATACCTAACAATCACCCACTTGTCCCAGTGCACAAACAACTTCTTCGAGAACATAGACCCAAAATACCACCTCGTATCAGAAGCGTACTCCGTGGCCAAGAACCTGTTCAACCAAGGTAGAGCCAGCTACCACCGGCTGAAGAACAAGTCGCTGCACACCCTGGACACCTTCCTGGACCTCGTGAAGATCATGAACGACGAGATGGCCAAGGAGCTGAGGAGTGCGGTCGTCAAGTACTATAAGATCAAGTACTTCTACGACTTCACCAATTATGTCATTTCGCTGGAAGAGGTGAGTTGGGACTTCGAATTTTGGGTAGGAGTAGTACCTCCTTAGGTACTTAGCACTCAATGGGAGTGGTAGTAACAGTGTGATGGGTGCAGCCACTGGCCACACAACGGTGTATAACGAGGCCCGCCTGGGGAGCTATCCTTCGCTTCTAAGACGCCGGGGGTGGGGCACTAACACTCCCAGGAGTGCTGGCTGCTCTAGGAAAAAAGGAGTACTGTCCCGGGCAGGTAGAAAGCGTGAGGCCGAGGTAGACGTCGTCGGAGGGCATACAACGCATCGTACGCACTCAGAGCCTCTCCTTCGTGAATGATGGCGGGGGCGCGATCCACTCAATGGGTTGCAACGGTATGGTGGAAGCCACAACGTTGATGAGGTCCGCCCGGGAAACACTCTATTCCTCCCCTAACCGGAGGTAAGGGTACTTGCCCTCTCCTGACCAGAAGTGCGACCTTTTGTAATCATTAGCTGGTCAGGGCAGACAGGGACTCGACAGCTACCCGAATTTCTGCAAGTTGCTGGTGACACAGGGATTTTTTTATGACAGAGGGGGCATACGGGCCTGAAGGTCACCTGATGATGTGATCACTTCTGTCAATAGGCCCCCAAACACCAGTGGAGTCACAGGTGCTTTGCCGGCCTTTAAGAAATCTGTAGGTACTACCAGGCTAAAAAGATAAAGGATAAAGATAGGAACAAATTACATGGCAGGAGTAGTGCTTTTCAGAATCCAGTCTCTGTGTCTCTGTCATACAAATCCACTAAAACATCAGAGTTTCCAGATGATAGACATCACGGACCACTGTCTCTTGGAGCCGTCGGAGAAGCTGATGCAGATCCGCGAGCAGTTCCGGCTGGTCATCAAGAACTTCGCCGACGTGAGGCACTTCGACACCGTCAACAAGTGCCACCGGGAGCTGCCCGACGAGGTGGCGGCCACGCATTGCATACTGCACCAGGCTGTGCTGTAAGTAGGCCTTAGATTAAGGAGCTGCCCGTTTTCTATTGCCTACTGCGGTCCCCAACCCGCCTGCCAAGCCTGGTGACTAAGGCCAATCAGCCTAAATGACATGATATGACATTGGAGAGGCCTATGTCCACCAATGGGCATTAATTTCCAGCAGGCTCACAGCTAATGATGAGAGACTGACGTCACCAGGTGTTAGACAGAGAAGCCACCGGTGAGGGGTTCAGGCACAACTCCAGAGCCTTAGCGATGGCATACTGTCCGTTTCAAGAGTTTCTTGCCACGCACACGGGCTATGGAATGAGTTCCCCGCCGAGGCTCTCTCCCCAGACTACTCGGGGCTACATCCTTCAAAAAGGTTGTTTGCTAAGTCGTGTCATGTGCGTTGCAAGATTCTATGCCGTAACGATGTGAAGGAACAACAAACGAGGCTCTGGCATACCGACTGGTGGCGGTATAAAACCATCACGATAGAAGGCGTAGCTAAATACCACAGGCCTATGACGGGCAGCAGCGTCACCGGAGCAAGAAGCTACGGCCTGCGATCGCCAACCCGCCTGCCCAGCGTGGCGATTATGGGTATATCCTCCAGAAGTTTGCCCTAGGTGGCGAACAACTGGAGAGGCCTATGTCCAGCAGTGGACTGCAATAGGCTGATGATGAACGATGTGAAGATATACCTATCAAGACACGCGAGAGCGTGACAGCCAAGTTCCAGCGAAGAGAACTGGCAGACCCCACTAAGTTTATATAGACTACACAGTTCCACTTATTCTTCCCCTACAGCTTCAACGAAACAATGCAAGAGAGCCTGGTCACGATAGTCGAGATCAAGACGCGCCAGCACGCCCAGGACATGAACGCTTCCCTCTACAATGTCCAGAGCTGCCTCCAGGACTTCGTGCCGAAGCTGTTCGATCAGCTCATGCTGGATGCGTACACATCCCGCTGCGGGTACCTCCGCGTGGTCAACGCGTCCATAGCTGATCTCCTGAAGGACAAATGGAGGAGCAACGCCACCCACTTTCAGGAGAAGTGGAGTCCGCTCGTTAAACTGCTTAAGGAACGGTAAGGTTGATCATCATCATCATCCCATCATTTAGCCCACATCCAACCACATTTTCTTTATACCACAAGGGTGGCAAACAAGCCCCGGCTGATGTTAAGCGCCGCATTACCGCAGCCCATGGACGCCTGTAACACCAGGGGCAGGGCCGTCTCTACCAGGGGGTGCAAGGGGTGCGGAGCACCTGTGGGGCGCTGAATTTTATTGAGGATAGAAGCGCGGCGCAGGTCCCCGGGGGAGGAGGGGAGGGCGCAGGTTGAGTCCGGCACCTCGGCGCCGAATATACTTAAGACGGCCCTGACCAGGGGCATCAGACGCGCGTTGCTGACCCTGACCCCGGCCGATGCAGCACTCATCCCACGGCCCGGAGGTATTCTATAGGGTGAAGGTACTACCCCGGACGGAACGGCTCAATTCGAGCGAAGATTCGCTATGCCCTACCTCTTGCACTGCTGAGTACCTAGTGCCTTCTTTGAACCGCCATCTTTACACTACCCTTCGCCTACCTCGTCCAAAGTTGGCGATCGCAGATAAAATAGTAGTTCGGTATATTTCAATAATCATGAACATTTTCGTCTCCAGGTCGAAGCCTCATCAATCGCTGCAGGAGCCGTTGTTTTTGACGCTTTTTGCTGCTAATTTATCCTCGTTGGATATTTTCAAAACGCTGTACTGATTTCAAACTCAGTTATAAAAGTTTTTCGAGACGATATTCAAACAGTGAAGTGCTAAAATAGTTTGAGAAACTGTGTACCTAGACTAGACATGAGACTACCGAGTGTATGTGAAGCCATATGTAATTAAAGTTTAATAGGATCACTTTACATCCTAATGCAAAGTAATCTTTCCTAAATAAAATATATAAGTTTAATTATAAAATATATTGTAATTTATTGAATAAAATCGTGTTTGTCGTACCTTGAAATAATGAAATAGAATGATTAACATTATAGTTCATTCGCGTTAAGAAATAGTGAGGCCACTAGCCAATTAAAACGCTAGAAATTCTAGCGTTTTAATTGGCTAGTGGCCCGTCAGTGACCTGTCAGTCACTATTTTCTTAACGCGAATGAACTATAGATTCTAGCAGATGTTCAGCTCTCGCAGATTTGCTCTACCGATTTCTGCGCCACTAATACCAGAGAACTTGTTAATAAATGTCGTGCCTGAAGCCCGTTTATAAAGTTTTAGTTGTAATAGAACGCGAAAGGTAAAATGTTGTTGTTATTAATTTATTACAAGGACTTATATTAGGTTACTAGCTGTGCTCGCGACTTCGCCCGCGTGGAATAGTTATTTTTCCCCTTTTTTTTTTACATTTTCCATTATTTCTTCGCTCTTAATAGTTGCAGCGTGATGTTATATAGCCTAAAGCCTTCCTCGATAAATGGTCTATTCAACATAAAAATAATTTTTCAATTCGTACCAGTAGTTCCTGAGATTAGCGCGTTCAAACAAACAAACAAACTCTTCAGCTTTATAATATTAGTTAAGATAATATTAGTTAAGATTTATTCACAAACTTTATCGTAGCATTACCTACGAAAATGTTAGGCTGTATAAGTAAAGCTCCGTTTGACGCAATAAAAAAAAAACTCCGCTATTGTCATTCGTGACATTGACATTGAAATGAAAGCAAACAATAAATTTCGGAGCACGTCTGAACGCGCGCGTTTGTCGTAACATGTTTTTATGATAATAAATTTAATAAAAGTTAAGAAAAATGCCTAAAGCTGTCCGAGATCTCCTCCAAAGCGAGGTGTCCTACGACGAGCCGGACCGAATGCCGGACAAAATATCAATCACGAATTTGGACCTGATAATGTATTGTGTTGCTATCATTGGCCATTTCGTGGATTTAGGGCTGGATATCAATGTGGCTGTGAGGTATTTCTTAGCCAGCATGATGGTGGAGTTCGGGTGGACGCTGGCGTTCATCCTGCTGCCAGCGTTTGTGAACACAGCGGTCTCTATAAGAATGTGAGTGAGTCACTCATTTGGTTTGTTTACTACACTTTATTACATTGTTTTTCCAAGCGTATGCACTGTAAATTAATAACCAGTTGATATGCTCGTGTATGATAAGCGTAGCTTTGTTCATTTTGCTTGCTGTTTGTAATTTCCATGGTTGAGTTGAATCATCAACATCATGTTCAGTTATTATTATTAAACTAACTAATCTTGCCTTGTAAGGAAACGAGTTATTTGTACAATAACTGCGAGAATTTAATCTCTGTAACATAATTATGATAAACATGTAATTTGAATTACCTAATTCTTTAATATCTAATCAAAGTATTTAATCAGTTAAATCTAATACTGACATAAGTTTTAATTTAAACATTTGATGACACTAAAATAATTACATACTGTTGATATTCTCAATTGAATGCCTGAACCCTATACAATGTGGGTATTCAGGTTAGAATAATTTTACATGTGAAATAATCTAGGTTTTCCACATCTGAATCTATTGTCTTTGTTTATAAGAAGTAATGATATTGATATGATTTTAAAAGAATGAATACTTGTTCTTAGTCGGGCACTTTTGGCAGAGAGGTTGTAGCTATAGATTGTGATAGGTCGCTTTTTAGACCATACAAAATCTAAAAACAAAAAAAGAAGGAAAATATAACCCCCAGTCACTTTCTACTATTGGTTTAGTTTGTCAGGTTATAAATAAATCAGCCTGCCATCTTTCAGGTACGCTCAAGATAAGCAACAGGACTCTGTGTCAAATGAGTTCACCAAAAACAGATGGCTCCGGATATTAATTTTGGTCCTGCAGCTGGCTCCTATACTCCGATTCACTGATGCTCTAATGTAAGTATTTGAAACTTAAAATGTATTTCACATTATGAAACAAAACCCTTTTATTGCAAGCTATATTACACAAATCATTAATGGAGGATATCTGTAATGGACTTTATGTTATTGATAAGAGTAGAAATATTCTTTTTTTAGCACTAATAGTAAGGTTTACACTTCCATGAATCATTCATATCATAATCATTGACTGGTAGAGAATGCTCTGAGTATTAAGTTCACCTTTTGTTTGAGGGGGCTACATCCAGCATTGGACGTTACCATTCTAATGATATCTCCCAACAGCTACGCAATAAAGTCCCGTCGGGCGGAACGCAAGCGCGACCCGGCGTCCCAGCGGCTCTACTACGGGCTCATGCTGAAGGAGGACAGCGACGCAGCCCTGATGCGCGTGTTCGAGTGCTTCCTGGAGGCGGCGCCGCAGCTGGTGCTGCAGGTCAGCCTGCTGCTGAGGAGGCACCAGCAGTTCACTGGTAAGCACCAACCGTTACTGAGACTGCAATGGGCCTCTCAGCTAGTGTTGCCATCTGTCCGGGTTTCCCCAGATTCGTCCTAGTTTAAAGGGCGTCCGGGATCCGTCCGGGGCTTTTAAAAGTGTTTGGGTGAAATCCGGACACTTATGAAATTGAAACTCAAATTCTTATAGATCACTTGATAAATCTAAAAATGAATGAAAAAGTCCTGAAGTGTCCAGAGAAAATACCATATTTGGCCCAAATGTTATTAGTTATTAGTAATTTAACGGAATTCCGCACCCACCACTGAGCCACCTAGTCGATAAAGGTCAGATAATGTAAATCTGGGGTCATGGTTGAATTATACTGTAGAAACAGGGACAGTCAAGGTTTTAACCATTTATTTATATATTGCAGGCATAAAAAACCCATATAACAGAGTATTTATAACCAATTAATTGATAATCATAATTTTAATTGGCTAATACACCTGACCCGATGCATCCTGTTCCAGTGCACCAGATCCTGTCCATCACGTCGTCGCTGGTGGGCATGGCCTGGTGCCTGGCGGCGTACCAGCGAGCGGTGCGGTTCGCGCAGCAGGACAAGCACAACATGAGCTGGCTCGGCACCGGCATGCAGACCGTCTGGCACTACCTGCTCACGCGTAAGTGACGTCACCAGTGTACGGTATAACTATCATCATCATCCAAGTCAAAATCAAAAAGCTCTTTATTCATATAGACTCAGACAAGCATTTATAAATCGTCAAAAAGCAGTAAGATAAAGGAATCAAATTACCACCGGATTCGGAATGCAGATTCTATCAATAAGAACCGGGAAGAAACTCGATAACAACATCAGTCTGCAAACGACCGTTGCTGGACGTCATCATCATCAGTCTATTGCAGTCCGCTGCTGACCTATGTCCTATGCCTCTCCAGTTGTACTTAGTGCAAACATCTGGAAGATATACCCATAATAGCCACACTGGGCTGGGCATGCGGCTTGGCGATCGCAGGACGTAGCTTCTGGCTCCGGTGACGCTGATGCCCATCAACACAAACGTAATAAATAAAAATTACCATGAAGAACCGAGATGAACTCTAAATTTCTTTTATGTAATTTGAACTGATGCACAGTTAAAGTGACTTATTTAATAGTGCCTATTATCATTTTTCACAGTAAGCCGAGTGGCCTCAATATCGCTGATCGCCTACCTGTTCCCGTACTGGACGGTGCTGGCCTGCGTCATCCACATCCTCGTCATGACGGCCTGGATCCAGATCTTCGAACATCCAGTCTTCTGCTCGCAGAACAAACTGGCTGAAATAGCCTTCTCCCTTGCTATGGGAGCGGTCTACCTCTTCACCTACATCCTGGCCGTTGAAGCCAGGACTAGGTACAGGTATTCAGTGTACTATACTATATGCTTCCTTCAAAACATTACCTGCGGTGTCATTTGGTATTTATACGTAGAAGACGATTTGAGGTACTCCGTTTACCATCTACCACTTTTATTGTTGACCGTTGTACCGTACTTAGTCGGTTTGTCAATAATGATCGTTTATTATTCGTTCTTCCATCCTAAAGTTAGGAAAGGTGTCAAAGATATAACGGTTACGTTTAAAACTGGTGACCAGATTACTGAAGTTAGATAATTACGGAGATGTGTAGTTTTTTATGCATTTAATCGTTTTAATTTTTAGGGTTTTTTTTTATAAATTCAATAATAATAAATAATTTTGCTACCACAAATGTGTTAGTGTGAGACTGTGTGGTTACCGGATTTAGAATAGAACCACCCCATCTCATCCCATAGGTGTTGTAGAAGATGATTAAGGGATGGCCTACACAGATGTTTCGCTAAGTGTATGGTGGTCCCCAGTAAACCCTACCATCAGCTAAATGCTGAAATCCACAAGAGACCTTAAGACTACTCTTATGGCAGATGGAGCGTTGATTTGTGTTATTTATCCATCACCACATAGATAAAACCTAGAAGAAGTTAACTGTCAACGTTTTACTCTATAACATAGATAGATAGACTATATCCTGGCTTTAGCATGTTTGTTTGGAGAGGCCTATGTCCAGCTGAAGACTGTGAGATGATGATGATAGAATACGCGGCAGTATTTATGCAATAAAATGGTCCTTTCATATACAAGAATTTAAGACGAAATAGAAAATCCATTGTGTCGCGGCCGAATTGCTCCCTGTGTTGCTTTAAAGGTTAGGTTAAATTAATATTATTGTACTCAATAAGTCGAACATAGGACTCATATTAATTGTACTCAATAAATTTTATAATAATGTAATTTTACCTAATAAAACTAAAAAATATGTAATATCAAACTGTGAAAATTACCTGTGTCAAAACTGTGTTCTCTGTAATATTGATTAGATTTAGGAATGATATTGAATCATATCTGAACAAAAAATAACAATAATATTGTAATGTAAGAAATTGTATGAATATAGTGAATTTGTTCCATGTTTTACAACTTTTTATATTTCTAGTAAAAAAAAATTAAACACGTAATTTTAAAAGAAAAGCTCGCATTATGTGATCTTATTCATTAGGTATGTTTTCCTTGGTGCCCCAATGGTAGTCTTGTAAGAGACTTCAGAGTTTTTCCAAATCATATCTATCAAGAGTTCAAGACTCAAAAAGGACGAAAAATTATACCAATTGATCCAGATCTACCAAATTGGGGCAGATCTCGAAGCGCATCGAAGCGTCCATACAAAACTGAACATAACATTTCGACATGAACTCCACAGCGTAAGCTCTTTTAAAAGGACGTGAAGAACTCAGGTGTTATACAATACTACAATGGGGTGAAGAATTCTTTGATTTCTTCCAAAACTATCCAGGCTCTCTACATCCAGTCAGATAGGGCTGGGTATTAAAAATAAGACTGCCTTATTTAAAATATTCTCAAAACAATAATAGTAATAAGTCAATATTTTTGTACAAAACTTTTATATGAATGATCTTAGTACTTATTGAATCTCATTTTAAGTAGTGTTGCCAAAATACAATTTTACAAGATTTTTTTGTAATAAAATAATTTTTATACCTACTTGCTGTTTTAATTCAACACATTTTATTTAGGAAATATTGGTAATTTGTAAGTAGGATGATATGAACAATAATATACAAATGTAATTCTTAATATCATATATTTACATTGTACTCTATTATAAATTATCACCAAATGAAAGGAGCCCTTTCCCTCAGTATTCTAAGTCCAAATTTATTCCACTCAGTCTGGTTGATCCACAATTCTATCGCTGACTCCAAACACGACATCACCGCAGCCCCCTTCCACACTGTACTTGCAGGATCAATATCCTTCGGAGACGTCACAATCTCCAACTGTTCAGTCTTATAAGCGTACGGGATCTGTAACGCTAAACGGTTCTGGAGCCATAAGTACAGACCGTGCACCTTCACTCCTCCGCCGACAATCAAAATGTTACTGTACATCTTACGTTTCAACTCTTCACTTGGGCAGCGGTCGATGCTCTGAAGGATTGCAGCGTCCAGAGCCAAGACTTGGCCTGGAGCGAGGGACACGACGTCCCCGGGCCCGCCTTCTAAAGCGTCGACCACAATGTCTTCGTCAGGGTTCCCTGAAGGTTGAGTCTCATTCGCTGTTTCAAATTGTTGGCTCTCATTCACAGGATCTGCAGTCTCTCTCTTCCTGCCTGTCTCCCTCAAAAACTCTGCATCGAATGGGTCTTCTGGGTCACTCGGCTGACGATTCTGTATTTTTGTGGCTTTCGGACCAGTAATTTTTAAGAGATCTGTATAAAACATTGATAATGGTGATATAATGCATTCATCACCCACTTGCAATGTGTATTTGTTCACCACATCACCAGGATGATCAACTAGGAAGGATTTCTCTTGAGGACCACACACATCCAAGTTTACATGGCAGAAGTTCTCATACAAATTCCTCATTAATATCACATCTCTTGGTATATTCTCATTCCAATTTTTATAAGGAAATGCACTCTTATGGAACATCCATGACAAAGCTTGGCAGACATCTCCGGCTCCGTAATCCATTCGCAACCGTGTTGTCTTATGCGAAATGCAATCTTCAACACATGATATTGCGGTTTTCTGATCACCAATGTCAACTACGCAGGCTGAACCAATACCTGCGCCAAATGTAGCTCCGACGCTTTCTTGTACGAGAAAGCAGTGTCCGAATCCCAAGTCTTTCAACAACAAAGACATTAAGCATTTTAAATGGCTTCTAGAATAGATGTCTGGTATTAATAAGACACATCTGTACTTCACTAGCTCTATTAATGGTATTCCCAACTTATATTCTATGATGGAACTCCAAATTGTGTATAAATCATTGAGAACTGATGACACTGACCCTCCTACTTCAGAGTGCAGGTTAAAATCGCCTCTTCTGTATGGAAAATGTATGTTGTATGGCAGCTCAGGGTCTATATCGAGAACTAAATCACCTATAATGATATCGCATTGCACCTGAGGCCATGGTTCCCCATCATTGACACATTCTGGCAAAGATCGACGGTTGAATGCAGCAATTTGTTGGGGCGGAGTCGCGTACCTCCTAGCGCCGTTGGATTGGACGCAGGTTTGAAGCGTGTGGGATATCTGGAGGCGGCATTCTTCAAGTTCTTCGATCAAATCCTTTGTCTTTGGAACGCTAGGCGGTATGAATGGGTCTCTGTAGATCTTGCCTCCGGGACGGCGTTTTCTGGCTATGCAGTGCAATTGTTTGACCGGCAGAAGGTCGGAGGCGCGCCCTATACGCACGTACACTGAGCCTGGGTGGATCACGATGATCCTGTTTGAAGGAAACTGTTGGAAATGCTCCGGACCTGGATCGTAGGTCGGTGCACTCATTTTGGACGATACTTCTGGGTATACTACTGAACAACTATGTCGTAATTTGGTTGTTGCAGTTGTTCTATCGATGCCACTGATTTGTATTATTTAAAATTCATTTTTAGCTAGAAATAAATTTTAATAAACAATACACAACCCAAACATAACCTCAAATATATATTTTTTTAATTATCGATTTGTCAGGTGATTAGTTATCGCCTCGGAATTGTAATGTAAATTATGACAATGGTAGCTCCAAGAAGTTTGTTGATGTTGCAGCTTCTGCTCTAGGGTACGGTTCTATCCAAGGCTTGCAAAGAACCTTACTGCAAGTAAATTAAAAATGCTTTTATTGGCTAATATTTTTATTTAAATATTTCCCTTGGTTTTTGTATAACTCTTGGACGCGTATCCGATCGTTCTATCGATGACAGCATACTAAATGTCATTGTCAAATTTGACAGTTATCGCGTCACGCAAAGGATCGCGAAAAGTAAATAATTTCGCTGTATTTTCCTTTACAATTAGAAAATAAATCGTAAACATGGTGTCGAGAAGCCTCACTGAGGTCTTCGTATTGATGCGCAACAATGCAATACATAGCAGGCAGATATTCGCCGAACAGGTGTGGTTTCAATTTATATATTGATTACGCTATTTTAGACCTATTTTTATGATGCAATGAAGGTTTAATCGTCAGAAAAGTACATAAACTTATCGCAAGTATTATAAAAAGTTCTCCAAAGTGTCTGTATAGTTTTCTTTTCATCGGCAAATGTATCTATTATCAGGTAAGTATGCCTCAGTGCTACTTACCAAATTTGATACCCTTTCTCCCAGTTTTGCTCTGCAGAAATCGTAAGTAAATCTAAGCAAGGTTTATATTAAAGTTTATAAATAACGAGCTAAATTAAAATAAAATGTGGAACAAAATAAAACATATGACCTATATAAAACCTAACTATTCATTTGGTATTTTGATTTAAGTGTAAGATAAAATTAAAGACTGTATGGTACTGTAAACATATTGCGCCGACCCCAGACCCAGACAATAGGAGCAGGGCAGGCAAATAATGATAAATAAGAAGAAGTTCTAAGTATTTAATTTAATTGATTTGAACCTCTAAAGAGTTCTGAATCTCTTTATTTGCACATAGTAAAATAAAAATATTGATATTAGTATCTACATCCAAGAATGAGGATTTTTTTATTGTAATTCAGTATACTATTTACCTACCCTGCCTTTACAAATAAATTTAATGTACCTTCACATCAACACAATTTCAGAGTGTTTTTAATTACTTGAACTTGAATGGCACTAGTTCATTCAAATCATCTGGAGTAAAAATTATGTTTGACTGGCTTGATAACTCATTGTGTGCACCTCTGCCTTCTGAGCCAAGGGTTGTGGGTTCGATTCCCGCACAGTACAAACATTTGTATTTATGAATATATCTGTTTGTATTGGTCTGGGTGTTTTCTATGTTATAATATGTATTTATTTACAAAAAAAAAGTATCTAAGTAGGTTTATCAGTTGTCTAGTACCCATAGTACAAGCTTGGGCTTAGTTTGGGGCTAGATTGCAATGTATGGCCCAGTGTGGCATGTCTTGGGTTCCTTATATTTATGTTTTCAAATGTTGCATTTTAATTATATGATGCAACAAATATGATTAAAGCTGGCCGGCTGACCGCAGAGAAAAGAAAGAAAAAAAAATTGCATGTGGTCAAATGTGAGTTGCAGGGATTTTTTATAAAACTCCCATTACATTCCCAGGGTAACGAGTCGGAGCGAGTCCGGCTGATGAGGGCGAGCTCCCGCGACATGGAGGCGGGGCTGGAGCTGCGCGCCGAGACGCACGCGCCGCCGCCCTGGACGGACGCGCTCGAGGAGGCGCACTACATCATCACTAGGTATGAGATTGAAGAGGAGGACACCATCTGACTTGTGTTAGAGATCATCATCATCATCAGCCTATTGCAGTCCACTGCTGGACTTAGGCCTCTCCAGTTGTTCGCCATCTAAAGCAAACTTCTGGAGGACATACCCATAATCGCCACGCTGGGCAGGCGGGTTGACGATCGCAGGGCGTAGCTTCTTGCTCCGGTGACGCTGCTGCCCGTCATCAGCCTGTGGTTTTTAGCTACGCCTTCTATCGTGATGGTTTAACCGCCACCAGTCGGTTTGCCAGAGCCTCGTTTGTTGTTCGGCAGGATGCACCACGGGCAGGTGAGGATGGCTTGGAACGATAAGGTTACATTACATCCCTAACACAACGAATGAACCTGTGTTAGAGATACAAAAAAGAAAGTATACTGGGAGTTAGCTACCAGACCGCTGGGGCCGGATCACACACACTAACTCTTACATGCACAAAGTATTGCTGAATGCACCTTCTGTTGTGCGAAAAAAAAGGTGTGCACTCAGAAAGACTGCCCCCAAACGAAAATGAAAAGGGATGTAAGGAGCGACCTATCATCTTTTCGCTCCAAGCCACCCTCATCTGCCTGTACATCCCAGCGAATAATAAACGAGGCTCTGGCAACTGACTGATAGCGGTCTCACCATCATGATTGAAGGCGTAGCTACATACCAATTCAGTTTCAATGTCAAATCGAAATCAAACAGGCTATGCTCAGAAAGAGTAACTATCGCCGGTTTTTCTCGTTAGAAAACGACTAGTATGCCGTTATGGTGTCTACGACGCCATAGCGGCACAAAGCTGAGGCTGGAGCCTAGTTGGATTCACATCACAAACCCTATATCTGTTATTCCACTTCTGTGCTTCTTCTTCGTTTCTGTGTTATTATCGCTTAACTGTATTGTGTTGTGTTGCCAATAAAAATTTTTCTTTCTTTTTTTCTTTAGTATATAAGCCTATATTGAATAAAGATATTTTTCATTTTCATTCATATTCATTTTCTTGGAACTCTCTTTCGATTTTCATCAGGCTTAGGGTAGCCATTATGTCGAGCTACTATAAAAAAAAAACTTCTGATTCCTCAGGCTTAAGACCAAGTTGTCGGAGCTACAGGCGCGCCACGAGCGGCAGCTGCGGCGGCCCGCGCTCGACGACTCGTCCGAGCAGGCGCACATCGCGCGCCTCACCGCCGACCTCGCGAGGCACTTCGGCCACGCGCACACCCATCTCACCGCCATCAGGGCGCAGTGCAGGCACGGTACGTCACTATTACTAGCCGCCCTGGTACATCACTAGCTGACCACGGTACATCACTCGCCGCCACGGTACGTTACTAGCTAACCACGGTACGTCACTAGCTGATCACGCTACTAGCAGTTTTCACCAGGCACTTTGGTCAAGCGCACACCCATTTTACTGCCATCAGGGCGCAGTGCAGACACGGTAAGTTACCTGACCTAATTACGTCACTAACAGACATCGCCAGGCACTTACACGCACCATCAGAGCGCAATGCAGATCCGGTACGTCATCACAGGACACTAGCTAACCATGGCACAAATCCACAGGGCTCACTAACTGACCACGGTATGACACTACAGAGCTCATTATCTGACCATGGTCTGAAACTGCAGGGCACACTAGCTGACCACTTTACGTCACCGGCCGACCACGGTACGTCCATAGCCGACCACGGTTCGTATCTGGCTCACCACGGTACGTTACTACAGGGCTCAATTATCTGCCCACAATACGTCACTAGCTGACCACACTATGACATCTACATATAAAAATAATTGTTTCTACTTCCAGGTAGCAAAGCCGAGCAAAAACTGGCGACAAACGTAGTGTTAGCTCTAGTCACGACCCTCCGAGACCTCAGCGAGACCTTCCGCTCCGCCCAGTCCAACTACCTCAAGTCGCTCACCTCCCGGGAGGAGCGCTCCAACGCTTACTTCGACCTTCCGAACTTCGAGGAACTAAATCTCAACGACATGGATCTTGTCCCCGGACTCACGAACAACCAGACAGATCTCCTCTTCTCCTTACCAAGCACATCGGGCACACAGAAAAACTTCTCAGACGAACAGGACAGAGAAACCTACCAATCTCAAATGCAAGCTCAGAAGCAAATGCTTATAATGCATGAGGAGAACACAAAAATGGTCGCCGAACGCGAGGAGGAGGTAAACAAAATAGTCAGATCGATTGTGGATCTTAACGATATATTCAAAGATTTAGCCCACATGGTGCACGAACAAGGCACTATTTTAGACAGGATAGATTACAATATTGAGCAGACGCAAGTTTCCGTTCAGGAGGGTTATAAACAGTTGCAGAAAGCGGAGAGATATCAGAAGAAAAATAGGAAAATGCATTGTATACTCGTGCTCGCTGTAACCATAATAGTTTTGGTGTTACTGTTGATTATAGTTAAGAGTTAGTCGGTGCAGTGAGCGGTTAAGGGATGCCTTATATTACGTAGTCGAATGCAACGTTTGTGGTGCAGCCAAATTAGTTGACGGTTAGGTTTGACGGTTGGGGTTGCTAGAACGATAGTAGATAGATAGATAGATATTCTTTATTGCACAAAATACAAACATTTATAGACAAGGTATTACAGACAACAAGTGGTACAATTTAGGCGGTCTTATCGCTAGTAAGCGATCTCTTCCAGACAACCTTCAGGTAGAGGAAGTGTGCTATTCTGAAGAGAGGCAAAGTTGTGCAAACTGTTTAATTATATTATATAAGTAAATTTATACCAACATGTATAAAAATAAATATATATAAATAAATAAATACATATGTATAATATATATAAATAATAAATAAATACACAAAATAATAAAGTACATGAATAAATAAAAGCAATAAATACCACAAGAACAGAAAGGATAGTGGATGAAATGATGAAGGTTATTAAAGGGACAGGAGATAGGATTTAAGACGGGACTTGAAAGCAGGAAGAGATAGGAGCTTTTGTACCAATCACAAAATATGAGTAAGGGAAAACTTACTGCTAGGAGGATTATCAACCAGTTACCTTGTCATGCAGATAGCAAATCGACGTTTGGTATGTGTACCTACAAGAAAAAAAACCAGTGAAAGTAATGCTGACTGACTCGATGGCTCATTTGGTAGTGACCTCTGCCTTCGGAGCCAAGGGTCGTGGGTTCGATTCCCGCACAGTCCAAACATTTGTGTTCATGAACTTGTCTGTTTGTATTGGTGTGGGTGTTTTCTATGTATAATATGTATTTATTTACAAAAAAAAAAGTATTTAAGTATGTTTATCAGTTGTCTAGTACCCATAGTACAAGCTACGGCTTAGTTTGGCCCAGCGTGGCATGTCTTGGGTTATTTAAAAAAAAATGCTTTATACCCAAAAATAGTAAATAGGGACAAGTTATAAGGACTTTGCATTTAAAACTATGTTATTGCTGTTTCTGCTTAGCCCAATGGTTGACTGGTAGCGAATGCCTACGCGGCATTAAGTCCGCCTTTTGTACAAATTTTATGTGCAATAAAGATTAAATAAATATCGTTCTAGCAACTTTAATGAATAAAAGGAACTCTGTGTCCAATTCGAGAGAGCCTTAATAATAATATCCAATTGTTAGAAAAATCAAATCATTCCTATAGAATATTTTCATGTTTTAAATGTATTAAGTATGTGTAAGGTGCAATTAACCCAATTTCATTAACTGTTAACTCTTTAATGAACAAATTGATTGTTATAATTTTACCGCAACTTTCAATTAGCTTGTAATGTAATGCTTAAACATACTAAATTTACCCAGTTTTGTAGTGTTTTTTAACTGTACCATACTTTTTTTAAGTTGGGTAGGTATGCTTTTACGCATACACGATTGCCTTGGGTATGCGTAAATAATTCGTATGATTTTGTTATTACAATGGACCTCCTATCATCATTCGATCAGACGACCTTAATACAGGTGTAAATATTGAATTTACAGTAATTTATTGTAAATAATGTTTAATTGACGCATAGTATTTAGTTGGGCAGACAGCGTTATTCTAGTCTATTTTGTGTTAGGGCTAATAAAATTGTATATTTATTTGTAATCGAGGAATTGTAAGATATATTATTTATAAGTACAGTTATGGTGCATTTTAAAAGGTTATGGGTTTAATTAAAACTGCACATCAAGTTGAGCTAAAATGTCATATTTTCACAAACGATTTTTGACTTTAATGTCAAGCGTTTGAGTTTAATATTGATATTGATTTTTTGTATTAACTTGATGTGCTGTTTAGGTACTGCATCTTCGCAGGGAAATCATTGATTTTGTAGTTTTCTTATGTACGAACGTGATTGTCTTAGAGAGTGTAACTGTGGTCATTAAAGTATGTGTATGTACTTGTAAAGTGGATTTAATTATGTAATTGAACAGTTTTAATGAATTATTGCAGTGATGTTTACCGAATGATGACAGTAGTCGCGGGTTCGATTCCCGCACCGTGTCTTGTACCCATAGTACAAGCTTCGGCTTAATTTGGGACGGTATTGCTATGTGTGGCCCAGCGTGGCATGTCTTGGGTTATTTATTTATAAATTTTTGAGTACCACAGGGTGGTACTGGCGCAAAAGTTTTCGACCAAAGTGTATGAGACATTTATACCATTCTTTATTTGTTGTATTATGCGAAAATGCTTGCTGTAGGAAATGCCTGTATTATTGTTTATGTAAAAATGATTTTTATTCTATGTAGTACTTATTTTTATCAGTATGTTCAAAGAATACATGGGGATTTTTGTGCCAATGGTATACATTGTAAGGAATATATTTGAAAGAGGCTTAAATTTAAAAGACAACTTGCTTTATTTATGTTAATCTTGGGATCAAATAATTATATCTCCAAATACTGGCTAATTTGTGTTGATTCGCCCCAACGGATTATGAGAGTTAAACAACAGAGATCTCTTGTCTGCTACTTTGTTTGCGCACACACTTGTCAACTTACTATCTCCTGCTTCCTGCGCTAGTCTACTTGGAGATTCTCGGCTGTGGCCGTAATTCGGTCGCAGGTAATCATTTTACATAAAAAAATATGACTTGCTTTTGTCCTACCTTTGTCTCATTTTAATACTATGTTGTCGAAATTGCAGAATTGTTTAAAAAGGAATTTTATAAAGAAAAATAGAATAATATGGGCCTTGGAATAAAATCCACTACATGGGCATCATTAACAGTGATGATATGTACCTAAGTGATGTATAACCTAAGTAGGTATCTAATTTATTTATTATTGATATGACATGTACAGCTAACCACACATCGGGTTATAATAATAATGGCAAGCATAACAACAATTCTATATATAGCATATCATCAATCTCAAGTTGTATGCTCTAAGTATTCTTACCTACCTACACCTGTTTTGTATAACTTGATGTGGCGCTTACTGTACCTACGTACCCATATAAAATACTTCCAATTATCTAATTTATTGTAAAAATGTATGTTATTATTAGTGAATAAATATCTAAAATGACTGTAAATAATTAAATTGTTAATTTATTAAAAGACATCAAGAAGGAAAATATAAATATGTAATATGAATCAATTTGTTCTGTGTTATTATTTATCTTTACATGTCGCGATCAGGGGCAGTACAGATTAGGTAATTAACAGGTACCTATTTAAACTAGGCACAAAAGGCGAACTTAATACATAAACAATACCGTTTCTCCAAGAAGTGTTGGAATGGAAGGTAACCCACAACGTGGTTTGAATGTCTGCTCCGAGTGACTGGAAAGGACAGGACAGGTAAAATGTGGACGGGATTGACTCAATCCGATTGAGACCTATATAGGTAGTTAGGTACCTATTTAAAATTGGTTTGATAATAGTTTAAGAAACACCTATGAAATAGTTATATTTACCTATCAAGAGAATTTCTGATTTAATTTTAAAAGTGGGTAACAGAGGGTTCATCTACTTTGCCCCACCAGTCGAACGTTTTAACAATTTAAATAGATAAATATTACAATATTATGTATAGTACCTACACTCCATTTTACTCTAAAATTCCAACCCTATTGTGTCTGGTGCAAAGTATAGCAACCATAAACAGATGTGTGTGTGACAGTGTTACTTTTGATGCAGGGAATTTAATTTAATGAAACAATACATCAATTGCACTAAAGAATTATAATTGTCAGTGTTCTCTCAATATATAAACTCCATCTCGCTAATCAAACATGGGACGGGGAGCGGTGGGCTTCAGACTAAAAAAAAACAAGCATATTTCACTATCTCTCAAATATCACCTACAAAAATATATTGCTACACATATCTTCACTTAGTCTGGTGATAATGAAAATATACTTCAATATTATAATTTAAATAGTTCAATGAATTCTTAACAGGTATCATAATAATCACAATTTCAGAATAAGTATGTAGCATTTTTGTTAAATAAATATGAAGATCTTAGCTTAGGAAAGAAACTCAAATGTTTTTAATACAATTTTTTATAATCATAATTCAGGACATGCAGACTCGGACATAAATAATTCCAATTATTGTACACACTAGGCTTTGCCAATAATCTTTTTAATAGAACAAAGAAACAATTTGTAAAGACTTGGAATGAATCAACAATAGATGTAATCTGAAAATCAACATGCTGCTAGTGTATGTACAAAGCTCAGCGCACCACCCCCGGCCCCGTGACAGACATACTCAAACAACCACAACACAAAATACAACGCAAACTCAAAATATTACCAGAGTTCCACTAACTAACTATGAGTCTTTATGTTTATTATAAAATTCATCTAGATATTTCTTATAGGCGGGCTGATTCGACCACAAGTAGGACGCCTGCTGGTTCAGTGGGCTCTGGGTGTTGGGTTCGGCCAGCAAACTCTGGATAGACAATAAAACCGTGCGAACGTCATACAAAGCCGTCCACTTGTCCTTCAGAATGTCCAAACATATTAACCCGCACATGTCCACGTTTGGGTGAAAGCACGGCGTCACGAATTTCACTACGGGAGGCGCGTACGGGTACGAATTGGGGAACTCCAAGGAGAGTTTGTACTTGTGACCCGCGTACACCGTATCCTGGGGACCGTTGATCGTGCCTATCCATTTGAAAAGGTTTTCACACTCTGGAAACGCTGATATCCCTTTGTCCGCGCATCGCATCAACTCCATCAGCTCCTTCTGTAGCCTGGGGACAAAGTAAATTGGTATCAGCCAACGAAATGCTACGAGGGAATGGAAAATTGCAAACGCATTGTCTGTTTACTCACCGTTTGCTTACAGCATGATTGTCCTTTAGTTTTATCGTGTCCTCATTCTGTTTCGCCGGATTAGACGAAGAGGCGTAATGAGGATTAATATTTTGAGCCATAATACGACGGGAAAACAATATAAGATGCCACCAGTTTTCTGTTATACGATCGACTTCCTGTTAATTTGAAAAAGCTCAATTTTTATTGGCTATTGAACTGAACATTATTTGACAGCAGGGCGTAATGGCGGCGAGCAGAGACAATCCGCGCCAACTGGATGATTACAAAGAAAAATGGTCTATGCTCATAACGGAAAGTTGGTTTTCTTTTATTTATTTTAATAATTAAAAGTTATTTAAAAAGTGACATAAATAAACAATGATGAGATAGTTTGCTACGAAATAAAAATAATCATATTATTATTAAGTCCTTAAGTGTTATAAGATGTTGTATGTTTCTCTAATAAAGAAACAAAAATAAAATAAATAAAGTATTGTCTAGCGACATTTATAGCTTACCTTTAAATAATGTAAATTTTCAAGCCGTTAATAATTTAATAATTGCTATTTGTATAGAATAATAGCTTATAGTATAGCCGCATGATGTTTAGGATATTCTTTTTTTATGAAATAGGACAAGCAGACCGCACTGTGTATAAATATTCAATGCACTCTAAATTAATCTGATAAAAATATACGGGGATGGATACTTACCATTGGAATTCGGAGATTTAACCTGAAATGAATGTAACTGCATATTACTGCTTTGGTTGTATGTAATTGTTATTTAATTTGTTATGAAAGCTAATGCTAATTCACCGAGTCAAGCTTTAACAACCTTTTGCTGAATGGATTATAAAAAAATGCGTTTATTCAAAAGTCATTACACTTTCACTTTCTTTGGTGCATTAAATGGTCAGTGGAGCATGAAATTGGAGATCCGTTCTATCGTCCAAAGCAAAAAGAAGGGCTCAGAGTCTATTTAAAATCGCGTAACTTACAAAATTACACTTAGTATTGCTAAATAATTGAAGTGAAATCATTACCTAATAGTTTATTCTTCTGCACTATGAGTCAAAGAGTGAGTATTATTAAACTTTAACTCCTTAATTGTAATGTACTAATCAATAAGAGGGGGTAAGCCATTTTATTGTTTAATTCGTTATACATGCAGTTTACTGTATTAAAAAGCTTGTTTCCATATATAGAGCGTTCATTCAAATATTCATTCGTTCTTTTATTTACTCTATGACATCACACGTCATAAAAATTAAAAAAGTCAGATGTCATAATTTCATTTTATTTATGATCTGTGTCAGTGGCGTATTAATATTCGCGTGTTTATTTTATTTTGTGAATCTCTAAAAACATCGTGCCACTTGAGAACGTGCGATCTCTCAGTCAGTAAACATAATTCACGTTTGATTACTTTAACAAATAAACAAAAATGTCATACCAAGTGTATTTCGAGAACCGATTACTATCCGACACTGATTGCCCAGATATTTCGTCATTGAAACGAGAGATCTCGCAAAAATATGGTGTTCCATTGGAAGATTTAACTGCTACAGCGCACGGACGGCTTATATCCGACGACTTCGACCTAGCATCGTATAATAATGTGGTCAGAGTGTTTACTAAACTCGTTGGAGGAAAAGGTGGCTTTGGTTCTATGCTTCGGGCTATTGGAGCCCAAATCGAGAAGACAACGAATCGTGAGGCGTGTAGAGACTTGTCTGGGCGTCGCTTGAGGGATATAAACGAGGAGAAGAGGCTGAGAAAGTGGCTGGAAGGTCAGGAAGACAGGGAAAGGGAGGCGGCGGAGAGGAAACAAAAGAAAATTGAGAAATTGATTGCTGAGCCAAAGATTAACGTGGATTTGAATCCTGTGTATGAGAAAGTGCGTCAGGAGTTGCCAGAGAGGGTCAGCGCTGCTGTCGATGCGGGGTGGGAGGCTGCGGGCACAAGTGACGGTGGTGTGAAGCGTAAATGTGAGGATGAAAAGCCTAAAGGGAAGAAGAAAGCTAAATTGTGGATAGACGCTGAGCTGTCTGACTGTTCCTCTCTTAGTGATGACGATGAAGAGGAGGAGGAAAGGAAGTTGAATGTAGGCCAGGCTGTATCTACAGACAGTGGAAATGAGTCGGACCGAATATCGGAGTCTAGTAAAGTGTGAATTGTGCTAAAAATTCATGTGATTTGAGTATAATAAATATATTTAGTTTGTTAAGATATAATTAAGTTCCCTTTAAAAAAAGCTAAGTAATTATAAATAAACCGAAGCCTAGTAAGAAACAAAAATTACAAGATTGTATTAAACACTGCTCATAACATTTTGTAAATTAGAATGTAAACTTGTCAACATTATGATTATGATACATTGGAAATTAAAACACCCCTTCATTGATAATAAAGAACTAAATGTATGTTTTCTATTATAATAATATATTATGTTTATGCTTATTATTATTATAGATTGTAAATAAAATTTTAATGTCATATTTTTAATTTCATTTTCTCTATTTTCATAACCTTAATAATAGCAGGAATCAAAGCATTAGTCATATTAATAAAATTAAATTGACTGGAGAAATCAAATAAAGGAGAAAATAAAAAGAAGATACCTACCTACTTAATGTAATTCAAAGCCCAAACCAAAACATTCTTTTGCTTAGGAAAAGTCCATGTCAGCGCCATCTCACGAGGACGCTTGGAACATTCACCTACGATAGTGCTGTCCAAAGGTTCATTTAGATTTGAAAGTGTTTACTAGTGGCGTAACGGGCAGGAAATATAGGGTGGCATGTCGGCAAAAAGCCTCGGGGCCTCTCAGCTGTAAGGGCTTTACCCATAATCGCCACGCTAGGCAGGCGGCTTGGCAATCGCAGGGCGTAGCTTCTCTCTCCGGTGATGCTGCTGCCCGTCATAAGCCTGTGGTATTTAGCTACGCCTTCAATCGTGATGGTTAAACCGCCACCGGTCGGTTGCCAGTGCCTCGTTTGTTATTCAGCATATACTCGTATAAGGGTGCTTATTAAAGATACAGGTTTCCGGTACAGACAAATCTGTGCGGGACGGTACCGACCGGGAACCTGTTTCTATATGTAAGCACCCTAATCCACCATGGGCATCCTTACATCATCCAGTACCTTCTGTATATCGATTTAAAAAATCGGTTGTTTTGGGTTTGGGTAGATATATAATAATAACCCAAGACATGCCACGCTGGGTCACACAGCGCCGTCTAGCCCCAAAGTAAGCCGAAGCTTGTACTATGGGTATTAAACAACTAATAAACTTACTTAGATAGGTACATTTTTTTTTGTAAATAAATACATATTATACATAGAAAACACCCAGACCAATACAATCAGACATGTTCATGCACACAAACGTTTGTAATGTGCGGGGATCGAACCCACGACTCTTGGCTCAGAAGGCAAACCAATTGAGCCACCGAGCCAGTCGGACGGTTATATATCGATCGATATTTCGATTAGGGGCTGCCCAGACGACAGACTTTTTGTGCGATAAAGTCTGCATCTGCGACATTTAAAAAGAGCATCTAGGTCCCTACAGCTCTGCCGACAGAATGATCGAAGATGTGCATTGAGTCTGTGAAATATCCGCGACAGATTTTTGCGCGTCGTGTGCGTTACTGCATATAATTGCATCACAGACTAAAAAGTGCGTCACGGATAGTCTGTCGTCTGCGCTGCCCCTTAATCGATCTCAAATCCCTAATTTCGGACTTTCCCTGACCAAATTTTCAGATGAGACTGTGGTGCTTCGTGCTACTTCTGTCTCTGCTGGTGCTGGTCTCCGCGCGCCCCAGGCCCCAGGAGTTCGACGAGGATGAAGACGGACACGACTCGGCCAATGATAAGAAAGGTATAATACTTGTTGGGGATGTAGGGGAGCGGCCTATCATCATTTCGCTCCAAGCCAACCTCATCTGCCCGTGGTGCGTCCTGCCGAATAGCAAACGAGGCGCTGGCAACCGACTGGTGGCGGTATAACCATCACAATTGAAGACGTAGCTAAATACTACAGACCGATAACGGGCAGCAGCGTCACCGGAGCTAAAAGCTATGCCCTGCGATCGCCTGGCTGCTCAGCTTGGCGTTATGGGTAATATGGGTATATCTTCCTGATGTTTGACATAAGTGGCGAACAACTGGAGAGGCCTGTGTCCAGCAGTGGACTGCAATAGGCTGATGATGATGACTTCTGGGCTGGAGATCTTATAACAGGAAACGCAGTATGGGACGCCCTCAGCAAGGTGCTTTGACGGCATAATAAGCGTCGCAGGGTAGGTCTGTTGTGGAAGTCTTTGGGGGTGCCTACTTATATCCAGTTAGATCTCATACAGCTGAATATGATCATGACTTATTTCTATGGAAATAAAACATTGCTTTTTTATTTCAGATGACGTAGCCAGAGTTCAAATTAAGGTGTATCGAGGCCCTACGAAGAACGACGGGTATGCTCCATGGGGCTTTTGGGTCAAACAACCTTCCGACGACCAATGAGCGTATAAATTAATGTTATGTAATTATCTTAGTTATATTTTATATAGAATTAACCAGTTTAAATGTAAGAAATTATAATATGTAGTTATATAATTATGTTTGTTGGTTTGTAAGGCTTATGTTTTTGTATTAAAACCAAAGATTACTGTTTATTCGATTTTTATTCATAAACTAGCGACCAGCCCCGGCTTCGCACGGGTGCCATACCTACTACTCGTATATGCATGTATTGTACATTATAAACCTTCATCTTGAATCATCATCATCATCATCAGCCTATCGCAGTCCACTGCTGGACATAGGCCTCTCCAGTTATTCGTCACTTAGGGCAAACATCTGGAGGATATACTTACCCATAATCGCCACGCTGGGCAGGCGGGTTGGCAATCGCAGGGCGTAGCCTCTTGCTCCGGTAACGCTGCTGCCCGTCATCGGTCTGTGGTATTTAGCTGCGCCTTCAATTGTGATGGTTATAACGCCAACAGTCGGTTGCCAGCGCCTCGTTTGTTCGATGTACCACGGGCGGGTGAGGTTGGCTTGGAGCGAAAAGATGATAGGCCGGTCCCTTACATCCTCTTCAATCCCTCTATCTATTAAAAATCGCATCAAAGTCCATTGCCTAGTTTTAAAGATCTGTAGGTACATAGGTAACATAGAGACAGACACGAAAAGCAATTTCGTTTTATACAGTGATGATACAATAGTTCATGTATGCTATCGCTTTCATTGAAATTTAGTGCGTTTACAAACATCCACCAAAGGTTATACCTATTACTTAGCAGAATAGCGAATGTGTGGTTCCGTACTGGATAGACATGATGTACTGTCACTGTTTGAATGGGAATACGTGGGTCTTTCATCCCACAAGAGATTCGTCTTAGCAAACGTAGTGTAGGACGCCGCCAGGCCAGGTGGATCGACGGCACAGAACGACCTTTTTTATATATTTTTCCTTTTTACCAGTTTTGTACATAGTTTTATATTTAAAAGTGTTTTTTAGTTGCTATTTTGTAGTTTACAGTCCGCCTGCGGCTGTGTATTAAAGTGTTTTTGTGGTTTCCCAATTTATTATCGTGTTTTGATTCCACACCCCCAGTTCCAGCCGCATCACCCAGGATCGATCAACGTGGCGAACATTGGGAGAGGCTTATGTCCAGCAGTGGACTGATATGGGCTGATAATGATGATGATGTCTTTTCGTAACGTCGTTTGTAGGATCCGTTAACCTTGACAAGATTCCCTGTGGCATTCCACTTGGCTTACCGCTAGGGAGTGTTGTGTAAACAAACGCATTTTAAACTACGGCCTTGGGTTCACGTGTTCATTATTAATGTGAGGCCCCAAGCGCGCAAACTTAAAAGCAGCTAGTAGGTGTAGGTACGTACCTACAAAATGGATCATCATTCATAGCCTATTGCATAGGACAGGGCTCAGGCCTCCCTCAATGACAATTGTCATTTCCTGGGGTTTGCCTTAGTTACCACGCTTGGATGGGGACTGCTACCTATAGGTTTTATTTGTACCCAGGTAAATCCTCCAGATGCCCAAAGTAACCCCACCACGATTACACATTATATAGCGCGGTCTGAGGGTGTGGCCCGGTGACCTGTAGCACAGGTTTCGCTCTGAAGCCTATTTCAGGCACCAGCCCTCACTATTTGGGCAACAACATGTAATGTGCGTACCTATTTGTAAGTATTTATCTTTATGCTTGCCTAAATTGGGAAGGAAATTAAACATATTTGAATTTGAAAGTGGCAAAACACTGTACAGGCCTATGTCCAGCAGCGGACTGCTATAGGCTGATGATGATGTTTTACATGGATATATTTTTTTTATAGTAGTTCGACATATGGCGTAGGGAACGCCTGATGGAAAGCGAAAGAGAAGCCCAAGTCGCTATGACAACTGGCAAGTAACTGGTCAGTTACCTCTCAGTTGCCACTGCCATGCCGGCTCAACCCTTACCCCCCCATGAGCTCTGGAAACCCTACTCACCGGCAGAAACACGTCCCGGAGGTCATTTGGCTGCGGTATTCTATAGGGTGGAGGTCCTTCCCCGGACGGGCTGCTCAATTCGAGCGAAGATTCGCTATGCCCTACCTCTCTTATATTAATATTCTGGTTGTAGTAGTTACTATCAGACAGGGTTTTGCTATTTTCACTGGCTCACCACTACATCCAGCTCCGAGCGCAGACGCCTGATCCGACCAGCACCGTGGCTTAACCCGGACTGTCGATCGCAGCGCCCCCTCTACTGGTGTACGTGAGACAATGTATATACCTATTATATAGGTACAAACACTACATCCCTTCCTTTTCAATATTTTTTTATTTGTTTGAATAACAATATAATCCACGCTTTTAACTAACGGGTAAATTAAATGTCTTCGTCTGTATTTTGCTTATATAAACAATTAACAATAACAAAACATAACAAAACAATATAGTTAATTAAAAATCAATATAACTAGTAGTATCTTCTTGTTAAAATTAGCTAATCTTCTGTTACATTGGTCTCGTCTTCAACGATTTTCCACTGTCCTTCCACACGCTTCAAATGGATTACATTCCTTCGTAGCTTTTGTCCAGTCTCCTCATTCCTTATATATACCCTCCATTTGACTGTTCCATCACATGTGGTGTGGGATTAAAAGTAGTCGTGGGTTTATTAGTTTTGTTCCATTTCTTTTACGTACACCTTATCACCTTCTGTTAGTTCAGGAATTTCTGCTCTTCTTTTCCGGTCTCCATACTCCTTTCCTTTTTCTTTTTGTAGTTTATCCCGGTCTCTAACTTCACTGTCGTCACCAGTTTCCATTATACTTTTCAACATGGGAATTTTGTCTCTATTCATGATTATGAAAAAAAAAAAAAAATTTTGACAGCGTAAAATTCTTCCCAGTAACTGAATGAGGAGTGGAGTTGTACATCATAAGATATTCATATAATATCTCGTTCCTCACTAGAATACATTCCGAGTCATTTTACAATATCCCTGTTTTGTCGCTCCACCTCACCGTTCATCTGTGGCCAGTATGGTACAGTGTTATAAATTTTAATTACGCGACAAAAGTCCCTAAACTCTTCGCTTAAGAATTGTCAGCAGTGATAGTGAGTCTGCGATATTGATCTTTCCTGGTTTATATACAACGTTATATCCATATGCCTGTAACCGTAATACCCATCTTTCGACGCGGGCACATGGTTCAGATCTTTGGCTAAAAATAAATTCCAAGGGCTTGTGGTCTGTAATTAAATTAAATTCTTTGCCAAAAAGAAATATATTAAAATATTCAACGGCCCATACTAGAGCAAGAGCCTCTTTTTCTGTCTGGCTGTATTTCCTTTCACAAGGACTGAGTGTCCGATTTCCATAAGCAATAATTCTTGGGCCATAACAATCACTCTGCACCAGAACTGCTCCTAAGCCTACAGGACTAGCATCAGCTATCACTTGCGTCTTGTCTTTAATGTCATCATATCCTAAAGTTTCTATTTTTGTCAAAATTTCCTTTAACTTTCCAAATGCGTCAGTGTGATAATCTTTCCAGTATTCTTCTATATTGGCCTTTTTTCCAAGTTTTAGTCCTGATATTTGTTTGAGAGGTTCTGTCATTATAGCCAAATTCGGAAGTCACTTGTTTATGTAATATGTACATATATAATAAAAACCCTAAAAAAACTTTGCAATTCTTCTATTGTCTTCGGTACTCTAAATTCTGATATACTCTTTAATTTTGGCAGCGGTTTTATTTATTTATTTATTTATTTAATCTTTATTGCACATAACAATTTGTACAAAAGGCGGACTTAATGCCGCGTAGGCATTTTACTCTTTCCGGTTCTAATTAGTGTCCCAAAAATTGTATTTTCCGTACCTTGTATATACATTTGTCTCGATTTAACAAAACGTCATTTTCTTTTAATATTCCCATAACTTTTGAAAGTCGCAAGTCGTGTCCCTATTCATGACTACCCCAGATTAAGATATCATCAATGAAATTTATAACTCCTTCACATCTCACATTCAATTGTTGCATCGTCGTTTAAATTAAATATATATTGAGTTTCTTCATTTTCAAGACAATTTACTGTACTTTCTGTTCTTTGTCGCTTGTTGTAGTTTCCGCCTTTATCTTCATATCGTTCAAATTTACGCTTTTGTTTGTCTGTTTTCTTGTCTTTCGCTGAAGACCCTTAAGAATATGTTTATTATTCCCACATCTTGTACATTTTGTTGATCCTTTCTCTTCGTTTGGTTCTCTTCCTTCTTTCGTCCACCTTGAATTATTCTTATTTGTAGTTTTTTTAGCATTTACTTCATTTAACTTAATTTTAGCCTTTTGTTCATAGCTTTCTAGTTGGTAGTTCACAATTTCTAGGGTATTAGCTACTGTAATCACCTTGCTTAATGTAATCTCATCACCCATCGTTAGCATTTTCTTCCTCAATTCTGACGATAAGCATTTCTCTAATATTTGATCAATTATATGATCAACTGGTTTTTCAAATTTGCATTTTGCTGCCTGGTCTCTTAGCTTAACAAGAAATTTCTCAAAGCTTTCTCCTTCATCTTGTTTTATAAAACGGAAGATATGACTTTCGTAGGTCTTGTTTTGTTTGGGGAGGAAGTACTCATGTAGTTTACTAAGAGCAACCTCGAAAATGTCCACGTTCTCAGCAGGTTCCGCACTTGCCCCTGGTAAATTATAAAATATTTCTTGAAGTGTGTCTCCCCCTAGAACAAGTAATGTAGCTCTCTTCTTAGATGGAATCGTAATATCAGCGGCTTCAAGATATATTTGTAGGGACCGTTTCCATTTTTCCCATCTCAAGCCAACCAACGCACTATCGCCCTCGAGACCTAATTTTCCAGGTGGTGGTAGTTGGTTTGCCATGATTGACTGTATTGGAATGACCTGAAATTACACCCAATTGAATGGACGTCAAATACCTTCAATTTAATGAAAGTCAAATACATCCAATTTAATGGACGTCTAATACCTTCAATTTAATGAAAGTCAACTACATCCAATTTAATGGACGTCAAATACCTTCAATTTAATGAAAGTCAAATACATCCAATTTAATGGACGTCTTATACCTTCAATTTAATGAAAGTCAAATACATCCAATTTAATGGACGTCAAATACCTTCAATTTAATGAAAGTCAAATACATCCAATTTAATGGACGTCTTATACCTTCAATTTAATGAAAGTCAAATACATCCAATTTAATGGACGTCTAATACCTTCAATTTAATGAAAGTCAAGTACATCCAATTTAATGGATGTCTAATACCTTCAATTTAATGAAAGTCAAATACATTCAATTTAATAAATAAATAACCCTAGACACGCCACGCCGGGCCACACAGAGCCATCCAGCCCCAACCAAGCCGAAGCCCGTACCATGGGTACCAGACAACCGATAAACACGCTTAGACACATTTTTCTTGTAAATAAATACATATTATACACAGAAAACACCCAGACCAACACAAACAGACACGTCCATGCACACAAACGCCCGCAATGTGTGGGGATCGAACCCACGACCCCTGGCTCCGAAGGCAGAGGCACCACCAATTGAGCCACCGAGCCAGTCGAATGAGCCAGTAATGAAAATCATAGTCTATTTATTTCCTATTTAATGAAAATCTGCACTTCATTTGTTTCCAATTAAATGAAAATTTGACGTGTACCTAAGTTTAATTCCTATTTCAATTAATAAGAACAGTACATACATGCATATTGTAAATACAAATAATTTAACATATGTATTTAAAAAAATAATTAAACCTTAACCTTATTGCAACACATTAAATTAAACCTTATTTAATGTATAACATTTTATTTTTATAGTAATACTTATTTTCCATTTTTTTTTATATCTAGTAATTTCACGAATTATTACGGGTGGATATCCGAACGCGCAACAATGCCGGCGGGCTGGATGGAGAGCCCGCCATATTTAATTTGAAAAATACATTAAAATAAAATTGACTACATATTATGAAGAAATGCTTCCAATTCTATTATGGATCTATTTTGTATGCTAAAAAACAGCAAACATTAAAATTTTACCTATTTAATACCTTTTATACGACTGGAACTTAATGTACCCCGGTGAATTTACAATTACCGATTAGTAAGGAAATTAACATTTAATTTTAAAACTTACGATATTCTTTTTCAATAATTTAGGGTATTATGTCTATATCAATAATTAAGGGCAAAGGTAACAATATAGATATAACGTAATCCACACATTCCAATGATAGGTATTTATTTCCAACAAAAATACGACCTTCTATAAAATGTTCGTCCGACATATTTTTTACACCAACATTTGATTAAAATATTATTCTTAAAGTTACTGCACTGCACATTTAGTTCAAATATATTTAAATCTTTAAATTCAACATTAGAAATAAGATATTTAGACTAACTAAGTATTTGAATAACATTATGTGATTTTAAATCATGTTTTAAATAAATAAAACTCAAGTCTATTAATTATATGAAAATTTTACATAAATAATCTTACCTTCTTTCCTTTTTTTATAATAAGTTTAAAATACCTTTAATTATTGATTTTTATTCTCGTCGCCACTTGTAGTAGTTACTATCAGACAGGGTTTTGCTATTTTCACTGGCTCACCACTACATCCAGCTCCGAGCGCAGACGCCTGATCCGACCAGCACCGTGGCTTAACCCGGACTGTCGATCGCAGCGCCCCCTCTACTGGTGTACGTGAGACAATGTATATACCTATTATATAGGTACAAACACTACACTGGTGGCTATTAAGGATAAACCCTCATGTCCCATATTTAGGCACTGGACTGACTTGCATGTCCAGGGATCTAATAGGTAACCCTTTATTTCTGCAGTAGGAAAATAAGTTATTTTATACGAATGAGTGTACCTTACTTACTAACTTAGACTTAGGAATATATTGTTACTAACCAAAATATGGATTAATTCTGAAATAAATGATTATTATTATTATTAATTAAAATAGTGAAATAATTACTTGTACCTTCGCCTTCCGATTGTGATAATGCGTAGTCACTAGAAGTAACAATTTTGGTTATCATTGGTGTTTGATAAAAATTCAAACACGTTATCTTGTTACGTTATATTGATCGCATTCGGCGGTTGGACATAAAAAGCTATGCGATGACTCTTTTCTTAGAAATTTATTAAGTATTTTATAATCCATAATTTGGCTACCGACTGGTATTGCCATGACTATTGAAAGCGTAGTTAAATACTTACGTGTATCACCACGCATGTATCACAGACCGATGACGGGCAGCTGTGTCACCGGAGCGAGAAGCTACTCCATGCGGTCGCCAACCCGCCTGCCCAGCTTGGCAATTATGGGTCATGGGTAAAGTCTCCAGCCAGATGTTTGACCAAAGTGGCGAGCCACTGGAGAGGCCTATGTCCAGCAGTGGACTGCGACAGGCTGATGATGACGAGATCCCATTACATAGTACCTGATATGTTCACAAATGTCATAAATTGCTGTAGGTACTGTGCGGGAATCGAACCCTATGTCACGCTAGGCAGGCGAGTTGGCGATTGCAGGGCGTAGCTCCTGGCTCCGGTGACGCTGTTACCCGTCTGTTATATTTGTTATTCGGCAGGATGCACCACGGGCAGGTGAACCCTGACATCCACCCGGCTTGGAGTGGAAAGATGAGAGGTTTTACTTATGCGAGAGGCTGCAGGCGAGTAAATGTGATGCCTGATGGTAAGCAGTTAACACCGCCAATGGTCAAATCGAGTTCTGAGGTCGCTGCCGGCCCTTTAAATGAGAGTAAGCTCGTTTGTTGAAGGTTCCCAAGTCGTAGCTGTTCGGAAAGTTGGTTCCACAAAACCGTCGCGCGAGCCAGGAAGATTCTAAATGACTAAAATGATGGCCAGGGCAGCCTTGTCATCATCACCGGACCGTTGGGGGAGCGGAAGGCTCTCACCCCTAAACTCGCGCGAGGCAAGAAAAAATAAATAAATAACCCAAGACATGCCACCATGGGCCACACATCGCCACCTAGCCCCAAACTAAGACGAAGCTTGTACTATGGGTACTAGACAACTGATAAACTTACTTAGATACTTTTTAGGGTTCCGTAGCCAAAATGGCAAAAACTGACCCTTATAGATTCGTTATGTCTGTCTATCTGTCTGTCTGTCTGTCCGTCCGTATGTCACAGCCAGTTTATTCCGAAACTATAAGAGCTACATTATTAAAATACACAGACCAATACAAACAGACATGTTCATGAACACAAATGTTTGTACTGTGCGGGAATCGAACCCACGACCCTTGGCTCAGAGGGCAGAGGTCACTACCAAATGAGCCACCAAACCTGTCATACAAAAAGAAAAAAACAAAAAGGAAAAATTAATGCTGCTTAAAATTGTATCGCTCCCACTGGACTCACAGCTTACGATGGCTCGCGTTTGTTTTTGATAACACTGTCGTGCTGCAGCTGTCACAGTGTGCGACTAGCCTTAGCCGGACCCACAGTCAGCCACAACATGTGAACACAATGGTTAGAATAAACATGGTCTTATGGAAATACCCCGGTAAGCTATCGCTAGGTATCTAGCTTACGGTTGTATTAACAACATGCTATGCGGGTAGATAACAAAAAAAATTAGATTTTTTTTAATGTGTAGTGAAAATTGTTACATTAGTGATATAAAAAAAAATTGACGACATGTTACGCGTGTGGTTAAAACAATGAGTTTTTTTTTTAAATGTGTATTACAGTGAAAGTTTTGTGTATAAATGTTGGTAGTTCATGTGTGTTGAAGTGATGACCTGGTGACTTTAAATTTGTATTACCTAAATGGATACGACTTAGGAACCTTCAAAAAGCGGTAGATTTCTCAAGGGCCGGCGACGCACCTGTGACTCTCCTGGTGTTGCGGCGTCTATGGGCTGAAGTGATCACTTACCATCAGGTGACCTTCAGGCCCGTTTGCCCCCTCTGTCTACGTTATAAAAGCTAGTTTTAAATGTCTAGGTCGTTTGGATTTGAAGGAAGGACAACCAAAAACATACGAGTAGGTAAATTATTACCAAATATTGTTTAATGTGTTAAAAAAGGAAAGCTTCTCGGGAAATACTCGTTTTTGAGTGTTATACGAGTACAAGTGCATTTGTGTTTGAAATTGTGAAATGTGGTGTCAGTTTAAAAACCGGCCAAGTGCGAGTCGGACTCTCGCCGAAGTGTTCCATACCATTGACTACATTTTAAGCGCTTACCTGGTGTTGATTTTAATATGGCTGCAAAAAGCTGTTAACTGTTGGCACAAATGTTAATCACACGATCATTGTTCCGGGTATGGATTGAACCCACGACCTTTGGTTCAGAAGTCACTACCAATGAGCCATCATTCAATCATTTCGATTAAGTATTAAATCAGTTGTAGGTATTTACTTTAGGTATGTTCTTTTTAAACAGGAAAACTACAATAACATTCCCTCAATCAGGTTATCTGAATCAATTTATATCTTGTCCTCTATCTTTTACACAGTAAAGATTTTATTGTCTGTGCATTCGTACATGTGCCTTTGGGGCAGCGCAGACGGCACACTTTTTGTGCGATAGAGTCTGCGTCTGAGACATTTAAAAAGAGCGTCTAGGTCTGCCGACAGAATGATCGAAGATGGGCGTTGTGTGCGTTGTGTCTGTGAAATATCCGTGACAGATTTTTGCGTCGTGTGCGTTTACTGCATATAATTGCAAAAAAAGTGCGTCACAGATAGTCTGTCGTATGCGCTGCCCCTTTACTTGTTTTAAAGTCTCTCCACAGGGCAGACCCAGCCTATTATTTATGGGGGCCAGTGTGAATAGTAACTATTATTGTGATCCGTTTTGTTATTGTAATAAATTGTAGGTATAATTTTTATTATGCCGCGGCCATACATGTATAGATTCAATTTTGCGTCCAATCACTGTCCAATGCCCAAATATTAAGGCGCTCAATGTCTTCATTATACACACATTGGTGCATTGGGCGCAAAAAGTTACGTTGCACGTTGGTGCAAATATCTCCAATGTGTAACCGCAGCTTTATTATAAACCAGTCATCAAGGGTTCGACACTTCCTCAGTTCCTCACTAGGAACGAACATTCGTGTGATGTCGGTAGGTGGGTCTATAGAGTGTAGGTCCTTTCCAGGACGGGCGGCTCAATTCGAGCGAAGATTCGCTATGCCCTACCTCTCTAGCTTGTGTGCGTAAAACGGTGGTGGGGTGGGGGAGCGTCATTTTAGATTTGATGATCACTACTGTGTCAACAGGGTTGAAGTTTTGAGCTCGTGGATTTTTTTTTATAGCTGCTCGACATAAATGGCTTCCCTATGCCTGATGGAAAGCAAAAGAGAAGCCCAAGTCGCTGAGGCAAGTAACTGGTCAGTTACCTGTCAGTTGCCACCGCCATGCCGGCCCAATCCTAACCCCCCACGAGCTCCGGAAACCCTACTCACCGCTAGAAACACGACCCAGAGGTCATTTGACTGCGGTATTCTATAGTTTGGAGGTCCTTCCCCGGACGGGCGGCTCAATTCGAGCGAAGATTTGCTATGCCCTACGTCTCTTGAATACGCTAATAAGGCCGGGCTCTAACAAGTGACTTCTATATGCTCCAGGGCGCCGTACTAAGGGCCTGGTGTTCCTCCTGGCGGCTGTGCTGGCAGCTGTGATGCTGTCCAGGGTGTGGCGGTTGGCGGAACAGACCGGCGCGGCGCTGCTGCCGCCGCCCCCCCTCAACCACGACTTCCAACACCTCAGGAAGGACAGGAACTTGAAGCGGTATCTGGACAGTATGTAAGTTTTGTAACCTTCTATTAAATAAATATCCCAAGACATGCCACGCTGGGCCACACAGCGCCACCTAGCCCCAAACTTAGCCGAAGCTTGTACTATGGGTACTAAACAACTGATAAACTTACTTAGATAAATTTTTTTGTAAATAAATACATATTATACATAGAAAACACCCAGACCATTACAAACAGACATGTTCATGAACACAAATGGTTGCACTGTGCGGGAATCGAACCCACGACCCTTGGCTCAGAGGGCAGAGGTCACTACCAAATGAGCCATCGAGCCAGACTATTGGTACGTTAGACCTGATGTAGGAAGGTTTCATTCCATGGGTAACGTCAGAGTCCTACGGGACTTCTTGAGTTCTCAGCCGATGTAGGGGTTACCCGCCTGGCGACCACCGGCGAAACACTGGTGATGTGACTTCGACTTTCCGGGATTCATCATCATCAGCCTATTGCAGTCCACTGTTGGACATAGGCCTCTCCAGTTGTTCGCCACTTAGGGCAAACATCGGGAGGATTTACCCATAATCGATACGCTGGGCAGGCGGGTTGGCGATCGCAGGGCGTAGCTCCGTTGACGCTTCTGCCCGTCATGGTATTTAGCTATGCCTTCAATTGTGATGGTTATACCGCCACCAGTCGGTTGCCAGCGCCTCGTTTGTTATTCGACAGGGTGCACCACGGGCAGGTGAGGTTGGCTTGGAGCGAAAAAATGATAGGCTCCCTAACATCCCAAGTATGACATAGCTGTCAGGGATGTAAGGGAATGACCTATCACCTTTTCGCTCCAAGCCATCCTCACCTGCCCGTGGTGCATCCTGCTGAACAACAAACGAGGCTCTGGCAAACGGACTGGTGGCGGTATAACCATCATAATAGAAGGCGTAGCTAAATATCATAGACAGATGACGGGCAGCAGCGTCACCAGAGCAAGAAGCTACGCCCTGCGATCGCCAACCCGCCTGCCCAGCGTGGTGATTATGGGTATATCATCCAGATGTTTGCCCTAAGTGGCGAACAACTGGAGAGGCCTGTGTCTAATAGTGGACTGCAATAGGCTGATAATGATTATGATGATGTCTAATATTCGTTTATATTGGGTTATTCCCCAGCCAGCTGTTCATCGAGCCCTCATCGACCCCGTGCGAGGGTCCGGAGGGCGTCCCCCTACTGGTGATGGTGTCCAGCGCGCCCGCCAACCTCTGGAGCCGCATGGCCGTCCGGCAGACCTGGGGCCGCCACCTGCCCGCCTACTTCCTGATGGGTTTGGAGCCGTCGGACAATGATGATCAGCTGGTCAGTTCCTTTTGTTTATAGTAGTTCTGCTCAATGAGAAGAGGTGACGCAAGTCTTGGAATGTTCTTCTAGCTGGCTAAAGCGGCGTACGTACCATGTACCACAAACCTTGTCTTAACAATAACTAATACATTAAAAAAAACCGGCCAAGTGCGAGTCGGACTCGCGCACGTAGGGTTCCGTACCACTGATTGAATGAAAAAAATTAGGTAATTTGTAAAAACTACTGTCTAGATTTCATTAAAACTAATTTCGTTAGTAGTTTACATAGTAATACACATCATATATTTTTTTTAGTTTTATAGTGCCCATATTTTAGAAGTTACGGGGCCCCCCCCCCCCGTAACTTCTACACACACATTTTACCACATTTTACCACCCTCGGACACACATTTTACCACTTTGGAAGAGTCCCTCGGGCAAACTATTCATCTGAGAAAAAAATGATGTTAGAAACCTCAATATCATTATCAAATACCTATCGATAGATACCACACACGTATGGGTTTGATGAAAAGAAAATTTTTGAGTTTCAGTTCCATGTATGGGGAACCCCAAAAATTTTGGATTTTTTCTGATTTTACTTTAAAATTTTAATGCGGTTAACAGAATACATCTACGTACCAAATTTTAATAATGTAGCTTTATAGTTTCGAAATAAACTGGCTGTGACATACGGACGGACAGACAGACAGACATGACGAATCTATAAGGGTCCCGTTTTTGCCACTTTGGCTACGGAACCCTAAAAATCCGTCGAATGGAGAACCTCCTCCTTTTTTGGAAGTCGGTTTAAAACTAAGAATCATCGATTTTTGTGCTTTCGATCGAAAGTTATTGGTATATCATCTAATACTGTTACAACGGGCCTATCCCACAAGGTTTTAAAAAAAGGAATTTAATTCAAACACAATGATTTAGAATTTATAGTTCGAGATGGCAACCGGCGCGTATGAGGATCGGGGATAGACTGGCGTTCGTGAAGCGAACCCAGTCGGTCGGGACCTAAACTGCCTTTTTTTTTTTTATAATAGCTCGACATAATGGCTTCCCTACGCCTGATGGAAAGCGAAAGAGAAGCCCAAGTCACTGTGACAACTGGCAAGTAACTGGTTAGTTACCTGTCAGTTGCCACTGCCATGCCGGCCCAACCCTTACCCCCCACGAGCTTCGGAGACCCTACTCACCAGCAGAAACACGACCCGGAGGTCATTTGGCTGCGGTATTCTATAGGGTGTAGGTCCTTCCCCGGTCGGGCAGCTCAATTTGAGCGAAGATTCGCTATGCCCTACCTCTCTTAAGCCTATCTAGCATTTTATGGTAGGGCTGCCGGTCAGCCCAAAGGTAGACATCGGAGGGATGTAACAGTACGTATACGTTCGATGGTGGCCCGCACCAAGAGGGTTAGTTTCTTGTTCCTGCCCCGTGCCAATAAGTCATGGAATGCCCTTCAGCTCATGTGTTTCCTCTTACATCATCATCATCAACAGCCCACATCAGTCCACTGCTGGACATAGGCCTCTTCCAACACTCGCCACTTCGATCGATCCCGGGCCTCTTACAATCCTTGGTTATTTAGGCGGGCCTTGAAACGGCATCTCAGTAGATATGCCTTCAGGGTGAGGGCGACAGGCGCAATGGGTTTGTTCTATTGTGCCTGTCCATCTAACTTTTGGACCTCACGACCGCTTACCATCAGGTGGAGTGAGGTCATCCTGAAAGCTCTTCTTATAAAAAAAAAACATACATTTCGAAGATCCATTTCTATTTATATAGATTCGCTGGACCACAGGACGCCATCTAGTCCCAAATTAAGCCGAAGCTTACTGTGGATACTAGACTGATCAACTTACTTGGATACTTTATTTTTTCGAATACATAGTAAAACCCATACATAGTAAAGTAATTTAGAGAAACAGACACGTTCATGCATACAAATGTTTGGGGGAATCGAATGAGAACACGGATCGCGGCTTCAGGGGCAGCGCAGACGACAGACTATCCGTGACGCACTTTTTAGTCTGTGATACAAATTATAATATGCAGTAACACACACGACGCGCAAAAATCTGTCGCCGATATTTCACAGACCCAATGCACATTTTCGATCATTCTGTTCTGTAGGGACCTAGAGGCTCTTTTTAAATGTCTCCGACGCAGACTCTATCGCACAAAAAGTCTGTCGTCTGCGCAGCTCCTCAGTGGTAACTGAATATGAAATTTTGTGCAATTAAAGGTATATTTCTATCTACCTACAAACGCGTCGGCTACAGGTAAACAGTTTGTCGTCCCCTAGATCTCGCTAAGCCGGTTTTATAACAAATATCCGTCCCGGTCAGGCAGTGGAATAGAAATGCCAGCTTTATCTTTGAGTAAACAAACGATTCGATAAGATAAAGTGTCCGTTCAAACTAAACACCATCTGTCAAAGTTTGACGATTACTTATATGTCACCGGAAAATAGCAAGAATCGTAAGTTGATCAATTTCCTAGGTAGTTGATTAACTTTCGGAATATAACAAACGGTAGTTCTTTTGTTTAGAATTTATTATGAAGTCAATAATATAGAAGGCAGAGGTCACTACCAAACTAAATGAGCCATCGAGCCTGTCAAAAGATGATACAATACATCCGATCAAAGTTCGGTCAGTAAAATATTATTAACTAGCTGCTGCTCGCGGCTCTGCCCGCGTGAATATTCGTATAAAACATAGCCTATGTGTTAATCTGATGTACAAACTATATTCCTGTAAAGTTTCATTAAAATCCGTTCAGTAGTTTTTTCGTGAAAGTGGAACAAACATCCATCCATCTATCCAAACAAACTTTCGCGTTTATAATATTAGTAGGATCTATGCACATTACTTTCTTTTTCCAGTCAGACGTGTACCTAGAAGCCAAGCAGTTCAGCGACATGGTGGTGTACGATCTGGTGGAGAGCTACCAGAACCTGACCCTGAAGAGTGCTCTGATGCTGCAGTGGGCGGCGCGGCGCTGCCCGCAGGCCGGCGCGGTGATGAAGACCGATGATGACGTGCTGCTCAACCCCTGGGTGATGAGGCAGGTGGTGAAGGAGCATGAAAGTCATCACCTCATTGGTAAGTTCAGAGTGTCAATATCAGACAATCAGACAACATCACATACCTACATTGCTCCGATCCCAAAGTAAGTAGCTTAAGCACTTGTGTTGTGGGTATTAGAACAACGAAGGTACCACAAATAAATACTTAAATACAAATATAAATACCCAGACACGGAACAAACACAAGTGTTCATCACACGACTGTTTGTCCCGGGTGGGAATCGAACCCACGACTCTTGGTTCAGAAGGCAGGGTTCACTACCAATTGAGCCACCGAGCCAATGGACAAACTATGAAACGCTTTGCCGTGCATTCAAGCGCCAACCCATTTCGATTTTTTTTTCATAGTAGCTCTACATAATAGCTTCCCTACGCCTGATGGAAAGCGTAAGAAAAGCTCAAGTCGCTGTGACAACGGGCAAGTAACTGGTCAGTTACTTGTCTGTTGCTACCGCCATGCCGGCCCAACCCTAACCCCCCACGAGCTCCGGTAACTCTTTTGTTTAGAATTTATTATGAATCAATAATATAGCCAGACTAATGGATTAGGGATGTACATGTAAGAGACCGATCTTTTAGCTCCAAGTCACCCTCACCAGACCGTGGTGTATCCTGCCGAATAACAAACGAGGCTCTGACAACCCGCCCGTGGCGGCGATTGAAACCGCGGGCCGGTGACGGGCAGTAACATCACCGAAGCGAGGAGCTACGCTATGCGATCACCAACCCGCCTCGCGCCTGTCCAGAGTGGCGTTTATGGGTAAAACCTCCAAATTGGATAGGCTGATGATGATAGCCAGACATAGCTTAGAGGCATCGCGGTGACATTGACAAGTGTTTGAGTTTGGTACTTGTCCGTTGTCTAAGCGACTTGGTATGTCTATCGCTTTTCATTAGAAGAAGGAAGCCTCTATGCTGTGTCACTTTGATAAAAATCAACGATTATTTTGTATCACTTTAATAAAAAGGAACGATTGTCAAATTCCAGGGTACAAGAGGAACCAAACTGCCGTCCACCGGGACGAGTACACCAAATGGTTCATGCCGCGATGGCTGTTCCCCGCAGACTCCATTCCGGAGTACCTCTCCGGAACTGGGTATATTATTAACGGTGAGTACATCATCATCAACCTATCACAGTCCACTGCTGGACATAAGCCTCTCCAGTTGTTCGCCACTTAGGGAAAACATCTGGAGGATATGTATACCCATAATCGCCACGCTGGGCAGGCGGGTTGGCGATCGCAGGGCGTAGCTTCTCGCTCCGGTGACGCTGCTGCCCGTCATTGGCCTGTGATATTTAGCTACGACTTTAATAGTAAGATTGGTTATACCGCCACCAGTAAGCTGATTATGCATAATGTATGCACATTTGCAAGAATTTTTGATGGATTTGTTGTTATGACCTCTCCGTCACATGTTTCTAGATCTTCAATATTTATAAATCAACAGAAAATGCTCATCAGATTGAAACGCTTTTGCTATTGGAGCTTTTCTTATAGTTTAGCTGGGTTATGTGTACCAGATTCCAAAATCAATTACCTATTATAGTCTATATGTTGCCCAGACTTATCTACGAGAAGCTATAGTATAAAAATGAATCGCCAAATGCGTTGCTAAAATTGCTAAACCGCTGAACCGATTTTGATAATTAATTTTTTAGAATACTCCTTGAAAAACGAGATTGGTCCGCAAATCTCCCTATATAATTAATTATGCAAATTATAAAAATTGTATTGTATAAATTGCGACGCCCTTGCAGGGTGCATGTGCTGTTCATATAGTGTTATACCATCTTGTATTACCACATGTATGCTAATAAAATATTTGAATTGAATTGAATATTTTTTTTTTGTGAAAAAATTTTATGTTTACTGTTGTATCACACTTTAATGTATTATTTTCAGGTGAATACGTCGAGAGAATATTGAAAAAAGCACAAACAGTGCCTTTAATTAATCTAGAAGACATCTTCTTCACCTATTTGGTAGCAAAAGAGAAGTTGAGTTTGACTCTGACCCACGATCGGAGAGTCAGTCCCTTCAAACCGTGGATAAGATCAGGGTGCGCCCTCTGGGGTCTAGCGGCTGCACACAGCTTGGACCCTGACGAAATAGTCGAAGCTTGGGAGAGACTGTCCCCTTTGGGGGCAGAGTACGACAAAGGTGGAACAGTGTGCGAATATTACAGGTTTTTCTTTAGTGATATATTTTTGTATTGACCTTTGACGAAGAGTGACAAGACTGCTGATTTTAGGTTATTTGTGATAGATAGATAAGTGTGTGATTAGGTGAATGTTATTTATAATATCGTGTGATTTGAAATATACAGGCTGGTAACGAATCAATTTAAGTTCTTTTCATTGATCTATGTTTATAATAGTTTTCTTTAGCTAGCTAAAACAGCTTTCTTTCGAACGAAGGAGAGAGAAGCCCTAGCTGGGGTAATGAGTAAGTTATAAAATCAATAATTTGTCAGTTGTGTAAGATTCCTTGCGCTCTGATCAACTACCCTGAGGAAGACGATGCCATGGGTCTGCGGACACACGTGGTCATTGATGTCGTTCCGGGAGGGCGCCACTACACCCTCCCGAGATGTGGCGGTGCAGCGCTACTGAGCTAAGGAGATCATCATCATCATCATCAGCATATTGCAGTCCCCTGTCTACATATGCATCTGTCTGTGTTACATATGGGTCTATGTTCGCCATTATGAGAATATATCTGGGTTAATGCGTCTATGTTTTCCACTTTGGGCAAACATTTGGAGGCTATACCCATAATCGCCACGCTGGGCAGGCTGGTTGGTGATCGCAGGGCGTAGTTCCTCGTACCAGTGACGCTGCTGCACGTCATCGGCCTGTTGCATAAATAAATAAATAAATAAATAAATAAATAGGCTGCTCCCTTATACCTCAGCTAAGGAGAGGTCGCGTCGATTGTCGACCCTCCTCAGACAAGTACAGGCAACTGTGTGCATTACAATGTCGTGACGAAACCTCTGTAAGCGTGTGCAGGCAGGTGTGTTCAGCTGATAAGGTTTACGAGCGGTCCTCTTATTGTGCGGACATTGTGCGCGAATCATTCAGTGGCCACGGGGACGGATTCAGTAGTAAATTTATAATTTTTTTTTTTATAGTGGCTCGACATAATGTATTTTTACATTTATTGTACGGGCTCGAAGGACAAAAATGTACGGGCAGGAGCGATACCTCCCGACCCGCCAAGGACCTAAAGTACGGGCAGGGGCGGTGTTTGTAAGGCACCGCGTCCCGCCAGCCAGAAATACATGCGGTTAGGAAGGGTACCTAACTCCCTAGTGATCCTAGAGTCCGTTTACCCCTAAGACGAAGGCTTCCCTACGCCTGTGACAACGGGCACGTAACTGGTCAGTTACTTGTCAGTTGCCACCGCCATGCCGGCCCAACCCTAACCCCCCACGAGCTCCGGAAACCCTACTCACCGGCAAAAACACGACCCAGAGGTCATTTGACTGCGGTATTCTATAGGGTGGAGGTCCTTCCCCGGACGGGCGCCTCTATTCAAGCGAAGATTCGCTATGCCCTACCTCTCGTAAAATATATGCTGTATGTTAGATATCATGTAACTGATGACACTAGATAACACTGCGAACACTTTATCCAAGTCACATCTAATTGTGCGCAACAGGCTTGTTGCTGCAAAAAATGAAATTAGTCCGTCTTTTAGATTGTTCAAAAATAAAAGACACGTATTTTTTCATTTGTAAATTGGACCAAAAATGACAAAAATATAGCCCGTTAAAATTACGCGTGACGTCAAAGAGTGGGAGTTTTTTCGCACAGAGTGACGTCAATGACTTCCACACCTACATTTTCATGCCCTGTATCTTTGTTGTTTTTTGTTTAAATCAAAAAAGGAAAAATACGTGTCCAATATATTTTTATAATGTAAAATACGGAATATAATGTAATTATTTTGACCTTGGAAACATCCCTATTGGGTATGACTTGGATACCGGCTAGAGACAGAGAGAGAAATAGGACCTAAAGGTCACCTGATAGTAAGTGACCTCTTCAGCTGAGGCGCAATACAAGTGTCACAGCTTAGCCGGCTTTTGAGTTTGTAGGATAGTTTGACTTCCGACTATCAAGAGATATATCTGTTGGCAGACCAGTCGCCAAACCCCATTCCTTACCCCAGGGTCTTGAAATTACACACACCACCCAAAATCTACTCTACTACAAAAATCCCTAACCTCCCAAGTCCGCCCCCCTCCTCGGAAACAATACATCAGTGTACGAAGTCAAGTGTAAAGATATAAAACGGCTCGGCGCTTAGCCACTGCACCACCGACCATGGACCCTCGGCTGTGCCTCTTCGCCGCGCTGCTGGTAGCTGCCCTGATGCTGCAGGCACATGCAGGTGAGTCCTGGATCCTGATACAGTCCCTACGACACCCATCAGTTGAGAATGGGTTGTTCTATTCTAAATCTGGAAATTACAATGACAGCTTATGTTGTACTACAATAATAATACTAGATTCCAAGGATTCAATGAGACTAGCCAAGAACACAGAAGATATTAAAGTGTTCCCCCCCTCTGTTCCTGTTCCATTATTTTTGTAATCCGATGGTAAGATAGATCGACACGACCGAAGAGAGATTAAGCGTAGAATCAAGGGCTTAGCGTGCTCTCCGAGCCACGGAGATGTATCACCGCCATACTCCTGATACATCATGAGTCCACATCAGTCCACTGCTAGACATAGGCTTCTCCTTTTTGCTATTGAGTAATTTCCTTGCAGAAAACTCAGTAACATTTTTTGGTCCAACTCGGTTACGAACCCGGTTCCTCTCGGTTGTCAGGCAAAGACCGCCAGACCAAGGAGGCAAACTTGAAACGCTCGCGGTCAAATTCATGGCTTTCTTTTCCGAGTTTTGTGGCATCCAGCCAGGCCTGTATATATTTACCAGTTTTATCCTTGGGAGCCAGTTACTATGTTAAAAGTTGCCTGTTTATCTCTGGGCTTCAAATTATCTCTATGCAAAATTACATTGAAATCGTTTAGCTCTTCATCCTCCTTCATCATCATCCTCTTAGCGTTGTCCCGGTTTGTGCCTCTATCCTCTCTATCCTTCTTAACCTAACGAATTACTAAATGTAAATAAATAGAGTTACTTTCGGTCGCACAGATCCTCTATCGTTTAGGAATATACTGTGGACACATTTTCATTCCTATAATGCCGGTCGAAATTTCAAACCCACTAGCACAAATGTTTATTATCCTTCTATAAAAGAATGCCTCGTTGGTTTCGTAGTCGTAAGTTGAGTTACTGTTATTATAATTACCACCATCGTGTACTTAGAAGTCTTGAAGCGAAGATGTAACTTACATAAGCTATCTTCTTCATCTAGGGATCGAAGATCAACAGTGACCATGGCCGGGATTATCATTCTTATAAACTAATTGCAATTCTGAATTTAATTTATTGGAAAATGTTCATTTGCACCTGAACATTCAAAATTGATTAAAAATAATATTTAACAAACTTTACACGTTACAAGGTAAATAGTATGTTTTGTCTGTGTGACGTCATACCATTACGTAAAAATCATTCGCTAAAAAGTTCTTACTACCATATTTCGCGAGTGTTGTGCAAGATATGAAACTCAGACGTGATTCCGTTCTTTGTAGAGGTTCGGAACGCGAGGGAGAAAGATTGTAAGACTAAATTAGGGAAACACACATGGGACGAGATCTTCAAGAAAATCTATCTGGATTACGAGAACAAGTCTGAAGACATGGAAACAGGTAAATCAAAACATAATATTATTGTGTATAAATATTCATGATGTCTTTCATCATCAGCCTGCATACGTGGGATGGGATGCATTCAATCTTAACTAATATTATAAAGCTGAAGAGTTTGTTTGTTTGAACGCGCTAATCTCAGGAACTATTGGTCCGAATTGAAAAAATCTTTTTGTGTTGAATAGACCATTTATCGAGGAAGGCTTTAGGCTATATAACATCACGCTGCTACTATTAGGAGCGAAGAAATAATGGAAAATGTAAGAAAAACGGGGAAAAAATAACTATTCCACGCGGACGAAGTCGCGAGCACAGCTAGTCAATCATAACGAATGAAGATCCTGCGGTCTATGCAGCGATCGCCAACCCGCCTGCCCAGCGCGCTTGGTGTTTATGAGTATAATCTCCAGACGTTTTCCCTAAGTGGCGAACAACTGGAGAGGCCTATGTCCAGCAGTGGACTGCAATAGGCTGATGATGATGATGGTGATGATGAATGAAGTGATTCAAAATCGATTTATTAATTAGAAACGTATTAATTTTACATTCTATCAGTAGTCACTTTCATAAATTTACATATCCTAGAATGAATGAAAATATTACATGAAAATTGTATTCCATTTGAAGGTTTTAATATATAAAAATTACCATGTAAATTTTTTTCATTGCAGGCCAACTCATAAAAACGCTGAAAAGTATCAAAGACTGCATTAATAAGGAAAAACTCAAAGGGATCTCAAAAATCAATGAAAATCGAAAGAAAATTGTGTATTTAGACATGTTGCACCTCGTTCGGCCTGTCATAGCTGCTAAATTCAGTGATCATATCGATAAGATAGAAAAGGATATCACTAATGAAGATGAAATCGTGACGAAAAAACCAAAACGTGTGGAAACTAGAAAAGTGAACAGCTCGCCAGAAGTATTGGAAGAGATAGGAGAAGGAAAGATCTTTAAGTTCCACGATTCTGCTAAACATTTCTTGTTGTCTCTGCTCGAAGATTTTGCTGCTATACCAAAAAACAAGAAAGTTGACGCTAAATTCGAGATTTTGTCCGTACTAAGAAAGTTCAATCCAAAGAGCGATGAAAATAACCATACCGTGCCCTCAGTACTCATGCCACAAGCTGCGGATCTTTCCCATAAGTATCAAGATCTTTCTGAGTTTAATATGACACCAAAAACAATAGATCCGGAAATAATAGAAGTATTTAATAACTAATTAGACGATATAAATCTCATGTCAACTCAAGATTTTAATGTATAGGGTAAAGGCACCAGTGCCCAGCCTCAAATCGGCTTTTTGAAGTTTGAATGGTCGGCATTTCTACAGGTTTAGATGGATAAACAAACGCATTACGTGGATTGATTAAACGTTTATTAAAGATTCAAAATAAGACATAACAAAAAGCAACAATATTCTTTGTTGTAGTTATATTTAAATGAAAAGTAAAAATGGCACTTTTCTCCAGTAGTCAGCCGTCAAAATCCAATAATCAGCCTTAGTGTACCCAGTACTCGGCCTTTAAAACTATTTAGTAAAATGAGACCAAAATCACATATATTTATATTAAAAGCAACTATAAATAATCTTCATCGAATAATTATGTATTTTACTTAAGAGTACTAGTTTTACGACACGAAATTGCCTTGAATTATTACAAAATATCTACTCTCGCAAGAGATGACAATAAATAATCCGTTACTTATATTAAATGTTCATTTTCTAATTAGTAATCTAGTGAGGAAGTAGGTGTACGTCAACACGCAGATGCAAATGCATTTTTAGACACAGTGTACCACCCAAACCACAAAAACCACACAAACCACACTAGTGCCAAAGTAAGTTAAGTTATTAATCCAAGATAAGTAAGTTAAGTTCAAGGTAAGTTCTTTTGCTTTATTAAGAACCGAGTCTGGACCCATTTTCCTTGGGCCTTCGTAGGTAACTCGTGGGTATTCGTAGGTAATTCGTAGGTACTCGAGGAACACCAAACGATCTGCTAGCCTCCCTAACCGACATTACGTTTCGAACGGCTTTCATGGAAATAAGTGAGTTTTTCCGTAGGGTATCTGTGTATTAGTCTCGGCATTTTGCTACAAATAAGAAAGTAAAATTATGTAAGTGTAGTCAATACCTATTGAATTAATTTAATAAACATATATTTTACTCATATAAGCCTGGGTAAGTGCGTAACAGGCATAAAAAAACCACTATTCAAACAATACCTACGTACATTGTAAACTCAACCTTATTTCTCATACACTCAAGGTTAATGGCTGAGTACTGGAAACGCTAAATCCAGTGACCAGCCGCATAGATCCGTTATTTCAAATGCGGCCGAATACTGGCTTTTACTCTAACTATGAAAAACCCAGTGGTCAGCCGCGGGAGGCTGGACACTGGATTTTTTGGAAAAAAGTGGTACCAAGTAAACAGCCCCCTGAATTTATGAGTTAAATGGTGATATTTTCGTTAAAATACAATGCCAGTTAATAGATAAACTAATAAATAAACCAATTGTGAACAAAAACTAATAGTTATATACTTTTAAAATAGTTTTTCGTACTTCTTAGGAGAACACCAAGTGCAATAAAAAATATGGCGGACATACACTACTGCTCTTGCCGACAAATTTGAACGAGTATTTCTTTTCCCCTCGATCCCTCACCGCGTCTGTCGTGTGATGTAGTGATCAATGAGTAATCAGAGTTTCTATTTAAACACTCGAGATTTGTTAAAACGAATATACCTGATATTTACGACCAATAAACGACTCAAAAGGCTGACCACTGGTCCCCGGCTGGCCACTGGTGCCTTTACCCTACGTGTTGTTAACAAAATCAGTGACATTTATTAAATTAAATTTAATATCAACCAGCTTACTCATCAAAAGAATCGGCTAAATGAGTGTTCCTTAGCCTCGTTAAAAGTTTTAATAAACTGTACTGTATTTAGTATGTAACAAATAAATATGTTTATATTTTTATACGTGGAATTAAAATGTTTTAAATTAATAAGTAGTCGTTTATATTTCACTGCCCTCTTATCATGAATTCGCATTATTCAATATCAGGTACATTGAATGACTTTATAGATAAAAATTCCGGCAATAAAGATGTATCATCTTATGAAGACCAAATACTAACCAATTTCATAAATAACATTTTTAGAATTCTACTTCAATCATGTTTTGCCGAAAGCCGACGAAATTGAAAACTTAGAACTCAAATGTGTTCCTGGTCGGACCGTGGTCAAGATAATTGAGAGACCTCCAGAGCCTACTGGCCAGGAGTCCGGAGATGACAACGACGAGATAGCCGGCGACATGTTGAGGTCTCACATGAATACTGGCATGAAAGAGGAATACTGTAAGGTCTGCGTCTGCTCCGTGGACGGGATAGACGAGTACTGCAGTCAAAGACCGGCTATGAACGTGAACGAGTGTCTGAGGATGACAAGCCTGGTGGAGAAGTTTCAGGCCAATGAGCCCTTTGACCACACGAGGACGCTGGCCTACAGAATCAGGAGAGGTTGGTTCCTGCAGGACTGGAATCGGTGCGGTTGTTCTTGGTATTGTGCAATAGCTGTTACAATATACTGGAAGATATGTGATGTGCAAATGATATAATTTTTGCATAAAAAAATCTTCGACAGGTTTAGTTCTGAGAAAATAATCTTTTCGATTTGATGTATACGTATAAGTAGCGGTTTAAGTTCAATTAGGAAATATGTGTTACAAAATTATTGTATTGTTCGTAGGAATTTGAATATTAATTACTGAAATTTCACAACTATCTATGAAGTTAAATTATTAGCAGCGAAACGAAATAAAGTGTTGTACTCATAGAGTTTAACTAGTCAAAAGTTTTAAGCTAATTAAAGGCGTAAGATGTTTCTGTTAACCTGTTCATCTGTTTTTAAAAAAGGACCGGTACGGTATTTTTTCAAAAGCGAGTACCAAATCCCATTCTGACGCAGATTACATCTGGCACAACGACGAGATACCGTACGAGCCGAAAGCCCGCTGCAAGCGCGGCCATTCTTACTACAGCAACAGCATCAATGCGAACGAGACAGACATCGACGTGGCATCAGACGTGGAGTCCCTCCTCGACTACTCCAACAAGACCGTCTGCTTCTACTGCGTCTGCGCAGTCCACGGCCGCTCCGTCGGCTGCATCAACCGTCTGCCCTGGTTCTGCGAGTACTACAGGACTCTACGCGAGGAGTCAGCGCCGAGGGACAGATACAGGCAGCTGTTCCAACAGGACCGGCCGACGTACTTCAGGCAGCTGTCGTGGAGGCTCAGGAGGTCCATGGACAATGGGATGTACGACTTCTTGGAGACCGGTACGGATTTTCACAGGGTTGTTGCTTTGTATCGGTGCTGTTCGCTTGTTTTTTTAATGTTTTTGGTCCTATACTTATGTCATTTTCATAAATGTGTTAGTCTAAGTTGAGGAATCGAAGTTTATTATAATAATGTGTTTGAGTGAAATTCTGGACCCAATTAATTATGTGAAATAAATACTTTCAACGACACGGATGAAATAATTACTGAAATTGTACGCGAGTTTGTAACAAGAGATTAGAGAACTGGGATGGAGAAAAGCTGCTTGGAATGCAATACATAACAAAGAAAATAAAATGATAAGGCGATGATGGCAAGCTTTACCTGAAATTCACACAATTTGCTTCCATTGTATTACTAGAATAAAGTTATCATTATACAAGTGGCTCTTTCATTACCTGTGTATCGCCTTCTGCAGCCAATCTTGGTGTCTAAAATATTGCATCCAAAACTTTCTAGAATAGATGTATCAGAAAATTTACCCATCGCGAATTAAACGGAAATATTTAATCCATGACAGTCAGTTCTATTGGCTGTATACATCAAGCCTGTGATATGCTTTGCTGCTGAAATATCTGCTTCAGTATGAAATGATGCTAACAAAGCTTCGATGGAGAGCCGTATGGTAAATGCAACTTGGCTTATGGCTCTCACATGTCACAAAAACGTTAGCTTCTGATACATCCGTACCATGTCAGAATTCTGAGTATATGTTCGGCTGTTAAAGTAGAGATTGGTCGTTGCAGGAGGCGATACGTTGTGCTGCCACCACCCCGATGGCCACCGGAGGAACCTCCACAGTAATGTGAGGAGCAAGTTGCGAGGCATGAGGAGGAAGGTGCCTAAAGAAAACCTGATGAGTGGCTCTCCGGGAGGAGATTACGCTGACTTTATCGTTAATAACGATAAGTAGGAAGCAAGGGAAATGTTTGATGAAGATGCTGACACGACGAATTTGAATGAATGTGCAACTGATTCTGTTGAAGATTTAGAAGACAAGATCAATATCATAACATAAATGGAAATTGATGATATTACAAGTATGCATAAATTGAATAAACCAAGGATGCAGTTTTAAAAAGTTCAGTGTAGTGACCGATGTGTGTTGTGTTCTAGTTTTTTATTTTCATATAATGTTTTTCTATTAAAGTATCATACAGATGAGATTGTGTTAATGATATCCTCTATTATTTGTTAATTATTAACTTAGGTTAAGTTTATTTCATGGTATTCAAAATCACTAGAGTCCAATTTGCACTATCACAAATCTTCTAAAGCGATACACATTTAACACTTTAGCCAATTAATATTTGCACAGTATACACCAACTGCACCGATTTTTGCACATAAATGCACGAATATTTTATTATTAGTTACCTTATTGTATTTAAGTAAGCTAAAGTAGAAATCTAGATTTAAGCAGTTCATAATAAGCAAAAGGACGAGCTGATGTAATCAGGTGAGAATTTTTTTGTACTTTTATGAATTAAGGATATGCGGTTGTGGTGAAGGTAGATACTTAGTAGAGTCTTTGGATATAGTTGAACAAGTTTAAAACTGACTCATAGTTATAATGTCAGTAGCGTCACAGTGCACTTACAGCGTTCTTAAGGCCTACAGTGCTGAATAAAATAAAAGATGGTGTTCCAGGGAGTGTGAGTTTTTCCAAGGTTTTATAAGTTTCTCTTCAGCAAGAGTACTGTAAAAAATCCAATTTATAGGTATACCGTTCTATATTCTAACTGCTATAGTTTTCTGAATATAGGTTTAGGCATATTAAAGGAATGGTCTGGATTTTCAGATGTACTTTTTTTCTAAATGGCAGGAAATAGTATTTAATTATGTTAAATATTGTGTCTATAATAATTTCCAATATTTTAGTTGGAGCCCCCGATGATAAGATGGACAATATTAAATGCGTACCATTCGTCTCAGAGTATACTGATTGTACTGACGGTAAGTTAATATTTGTGTTTATTTAATGTGATGTATAATGTGCTGTTTAAAATCATAATTGTCAGAAAATTGTTTGGCAATTTTGTAAATAAAACACTGTAGAAAGAAGTAATTTAAAGTCAAATGAATCATTTACTTGATTCGCGGATTACGACAGGCAATTTTCTCTAGGCCAGCATGAGATCAGAAGATTCTCAATAGAAGATATCAATTTGACTGGCTCATTGGCTCAATTGGTAATGACCCCTGCCTTCTGAACCAAGGGTCGTGGGTTCGATTCCTACCCGTGACTAACATTCGTGTGATGAACATTTGTGTTTGCTCCGTGTCTGAGTGTTATATTAAGTATTTGTTTATGGTACTTTCGTTGTTCTGATACCCATAACACAAGTCCTTAAGCTACTTACTTTGGGATCGGAGCAATGTATGTGATGTTGTCTAAAAAAAAATGGAAAATTAACTATAGTGATCTGGGGACGAAATAATTTTTCATTTTCAAAATTTCTCTTGCTCTGTAACACTCTCAGTCATGGTCAATATCTGGTAATGATTCATGAGAAAATGCCATGTTAATAATGTAGCTAATAGTCAGTAGGATAATAAGTGGCACTTACAAGAATATAATTCCAGACAACAGTTGCTCTGGCTGCAACAAGTGCATATGCGTCGGCAACGACCAGTGGTCGTGCAAGCAAGTATTCGACTGCCCTGGAGACGACGTCAAGTACGTGGATGACGGCAGCATGGACGACGCCTTGGACAACATACAGAACGGTCAGTGTCTTTGAGAAGTTAGAAGGAGAAAAGTAATCTTCAGAGTCATCATCATCATCAGCCTAATACAGTCCACTGCTGGATATAGGCCTCTCCAGTTATTCGCCACTTGGGGCAAATATCTGGAGGATGTACCCATAATCGTCACGCTAGGCAGGCGGGATGGCGATTGCAGCGCGTAGCTCCTCACTCCGGTGACGCTGCTGCCCGTCAGCCTGTGGTATTTAGCTACGCCTGTAATTCTGGTGATTATACCGCCACCAGTCGGTTGCCAGAGCCTCGTTTGTTATTCGGCAGGATGCACCACGGGTAGGTCAGGTTTGCTTGGAGTGAAATGACGATAGACTGCTCTCTTACATCCCTATCCATCACATGGATACCTACGGTTAAATATCATGATAATGATGAGGTCATCCAGGTTCGAGTCAAAACTGTTGGCGTTCTTTGGTTTGGTAAAAGCCTGGAGTCTAGAAATTAACGCTGAGCAGTCAGTCACTGTACTTCTTCTGGGCATGTTATATGCATTTCTGGACTCTTTAGTCTCCAGACTCCTCTGTAATAGTTTTACATGTTATTGCAGAACTGGAAATGCAACAAAAACCTGATGCAAGCGTCTCTAGTGTTCAATACGTGCCTCAGCCTTCAGATGACAAAGATCTTCTGTTGGGTAACTATGGATTTTAATATCTTATTGATTTAATACCTTAATTAGTTCATTGTTACTATAACTATGAGACTCATTTATTCCATTGAAATCAATTTCCATGCAAACTTTTTGATTTTCTATCAACTTTTTCACCGTTTGGTGGACGTTTTGAATAAATCCTGAGCATTATTTTAATTAATTCATTTCTGTTCACTCTAAAATTATCAATTGGATGATCAATAGCTTTTTATTTAGTAAAGTAAATTCTGCTTTCAGGTTACATAATCGCCGTACCGCGATAACATCACAACGCACGCTCTTTTTGTAATTAAATACATATAGCACTTTTGCACTTATATTAACTTTTTACTTAAAACCTTTTCGTTCAGTATACTTAGTTGATTTGGTAAGTTTTTGAGTTGTTTTATACATGTAACGGAAAGTTCAAGTGGCAGCCGACAAGGAACGTTGTATGAACACCAACTCCTCTGTTCAGAACTATTTGGAGACGAAGAACTATAACACTATGTCACCGCAAAATTTTGGTTAACGCGTTTTGGCTAGAATAACAGTCAGGCAACAACAGGCAAAGAACAGTCAGGTACTGAATTCGAGTGACCTGAATGGATATGCTGTTTATTAATGACTTTCAACTCATGAAATGATGAAACATGACGGAATCTGAAATTTTACTACGTTGTACCGCAAAATTGATCGAAGACATCACTTTAAAAATAAAGAGGATAAAATAGTGAAAAGTACGATTATAAAAAAAAATTAGCTAATTTTTTTCAGAAAAAACTGCTTTATTGATAGTGTTTTATTGATGATGATGATGGTTACAGAGTTCACCGATGACAGGAGATCGATTGAAGAGCGGCTCCGGATGATGATGCGTAGCAAAAGATCAGTGGAGGACCAGACCAACCATACATCGAATGGCGTGACGTTTCATCACACGGTTGACGAATTGAATGAAGGTTCGACTTTGATCTAATTAATACTTTGCAGTAGTAGGATGAAATACCAAGATCATTATAATATTATCTTTTATAATTCTGTGGATGGTTTTCGAAGCAGATGATCATTCTGTGGTGATGTGGAAATAGAATTTGTGACAACAGTTAAGATTAATACTTTAGATTTTTGACAAGAACTAATAATTTCAGGATTATTGTTAATCCTGATGATGATATTAAAAATAATGTAGGTAAGCGAGATGCTCCTTAGCACATCAAATTCTGGAATTTTTCATATAAATCTTGGTACTTTGCTCTTTATTATATCTTCTCAGTTCGAGAATTTGAGCTTCAAGTTCAATATTAAAATTATACACACATTTTCCAGATACGCTCAAGAACACCAACTTGTCTGGCACTCTGCAAGCTCACAAAGTAGAACCTTTATCCGGACCCCTTAAAGCATCCCGCCGAACTGGTCTGTTGACTGACAATTTATCACAAAACTCCTTGCACATTGAGCACAACCAACCAAAAGTTTACGATGATCAACTTACAGATAACAAAATTGATGCTGCAGTCCACAGTGACGTCACTTCTGATGCCAATATTGAGAAAATTAAGAAAACCATCAGTAATCACACGCAAAAACAGATAGACAAAGAAGTATCCAAACTGGTTGTCAATGAACTTAAATCTGGCACGGAAGTTATTGGTGATAAAAATGCACCAATCACGTCGAACATTACTTTTTCCCCAGATAATGATACACTAACAGCAATGGCTTTCATTGCCGGCAATCTGTTGAACAAACTATGGAATATTGAAAAAGAATCTGGGGAAGATTCAAGGGAAACAGAAGCACTCAAGCACGAGAAAATTGCAGATCTACTAGATTTATTCAAAGAACCTCTTAATCTGAGACAAGAAAACTTTCTTAAAGGTGCTTTAGAGCAGCTTTCTGAAGCAATAGATAAGGATAAAAATTTAAATAACATCTCGTTGTGTGAAAAAATAAGTGAGAGTGCAATGAATATACGGAAAAACGATGAGGAAAATACTGAAAAGAAAGATATCAAAAAAGAAAAAATTACTGGAACTAGAAAAACAAATGAAAACGGTAGTCCTGTTAATGAAAAAACTATATCAAAAATAAATAATGTGTTGTCATTAATTCATAAGTTTCAAAATATTCAAAAGAAACTGAATAGTTTGAAGAAGACACCCATCGTATATCATAGCAATGGTAAAGACGGATCTCCTGAGACCAAAAAGTCTCATGATCCAAGGTTTGCAAGTGATGAATCTGATTCATTAAATGTTTTTGGCACTATTCTAGAGAAAATTACAAAACTATTGATGCCACCCAAGAAAAGCAAGAAAATCGTCAAGGGTATAAGAGATAAAAATATATTTAAGAGTAACGATAACATAGCACAAGTATTGAAAAGTATGTATAATATGGACATCGATAATTCAAATTTAACTGTCAAGGATAAAATAATTTTTGATTATTTGAACACCGTGAAGAGAAACCCAAAATGTTTATTTAGTAGTATAAGGGACAATCCTAAATCAGTCCCTAGTATTGAGGGAGATATTTTATTAAATCTTTCTGAATTCTTCAAAGTGAAATCTTTTGTTGATTTAATAAAAATGCTAGAGCCTCAAGCTAAACCTAATATCCGAGCTAGTGATGCGACAACCACTAGTCCGCCAGAAGTAACTACAGAAACTACAACATTGTCAACTACTGAAGTAATAACAACAACACAGCTTTCCAATTCATTACAAAAGACTAAGGAGAAGTTAAAGGCGCATCTAAAAACAATTTTAGATGACTTAATTGAATTGCAGAATATGAAAGGACAATCAAACAACAACATAGGCATAGTTGACGCATTACCATGCATTTTTAAATTACTAAATACTGGTAATGAAACACAAAGTAAACAACATAAAAAGGATAAAAAAGTAAATCAGTCAGCGAGAATAGCAGCTATCTTCGATTCTTTAAAAAAAGAATTACAAACAACACAGAATCGTAGAAATAATATCATACCTGGTCAGAGACCAAAGTCAGCAGTCGTTTGGGAGCGAATAGTTAAAAACTTTGACGGAAAAGACAAAATGAAAACTAGACGGAGCATGAACGTCGCGATACCAAAGTCCTATGAGGATATAAAAAAACAAATGGATCAAATTGAAGACTCTTCTAGAACATATAAAAATCTCGCTCTCACTAATGGAGTACCCGCATCAGAACGCCGAATATTATTAAACACGTTACTAGAAGAAATTAAACAGTATATAAATGTTTTAAACGACATGAAAAATTCTCTGAATAATTTGAAAAAATTAAACATAGACGAAAAGATAGACTTGAAAGAGTTTGTTTACAATGCTGCAATAAATATTGACATGGATAAGAAAATTGCCCAAAACATCAACGTCTTCAAAGTAAACAGCAAAAACGTTGGAAGCACAGCAAAAAATAATCAAAAATACACAAGAGAAAGGTATTTGCAGAAACGGCCACTGAAAATGCTTGATATTACAAAAACAAATGGTGGAAACAATTTGAAACTAACTAGAGACCAAATTATTAATCAGTTAATAAAGAATAGAATGCAAATGTACATCAAAATCAAAGAAGCCAGGGCCGCAGATCTCAGCAATGATCTAAACTACGACATAGCAAAGAAAGTGTTAGTGTATTTGGATGCTGGTAATAACAATCTTGCCAGGGAACTTTACAAAGTATTGATAACACCGAAGCAAAGCTCTGATTTAACCGGTAACCGATATTCAGGTAATCTTTTGACTTAATACATAAAACTTTTACTTTCTACCAAAGAGTAAAATTGCATGTGTGGTGTCTAATCTGATCTATTATGAAAACTCCTTACTTAGGAAGATTATTTCGGTTTGCTATACATTCCTACACCAATAAATTGATTAGGCTATGAAGCAGTTATAGACAGGACTACAAGTTAATTAAACCAACTGGCTTGTATTACAGCTAATCACAGAGCAAAGAAAGTATTTGATTACCAGAGTTATTTGAATGTGATATTATTTTGTACAAAAGTGCTGATGTCTGATTTTGTATTTTTATTTTCAGTAATTCCGAACAAAAAGCCAATGGGCCTCCTCCCTAAGGAACCTGTGGTGCAATTCGAAGAGCCGAAAAGGACCCAATGGCTTGGCCAGGACGCGTGGCTAAAGCAGCTTGTCAATTTGAAGAGTATGAGAGTTTAGGTTTTTTATTTTTGTACCTTTCTACGTTTTCAAATAAAACATTTTTTATGTAAACAAATTGTTATTCTACATTAGCCCCAACCGGAGGACAGGTGTTTAAATCCTACGGACTCGAGAAATGAATGTCGTTGTCAGGAGAGCTAAGTAATGCCATTAAATTTATTGTAGCTTTACCTTATTTCTATATGCGTGATTACCCAGAGACTATAGTAGTATACTTATTTTATTAACTACAAGTAACTATTATTGGATCCCACTCCCTAATATAGTCCTATTGAAAAACCCATTACCAAGAAGTAAGGTTTAAAAACCAACACGTACTTATTTTTAATTAGAGTTGAATACCCTCAGAATAAAGTGGGTTACTCGTCCTCTACCTAGTTAATTTTCCAATCAGTCGACTAAAATCCGAGGACATTTGCTATAACCGGCATCAATTAGGAATGTTTAGTATGTTTGCTTTCGAATTAGAATAAATTTGCATTTACTATTGATTCACAATCAAAATAAGCTTTTTGAAGTCTAGGTTTCTTTAAAAAAACAAAAACCTACTTAATACATATTTTATTGCGATTCATTATGATTAATTTAATATTAACGAGATCAGATTGTGAACGCTGTCCACAGCAAACTTTCTGAAGGGGGAATAAGGGATCACAACTTTTAATTTAATTTTTATTATTAACTAGCTGTGCCAGCGGCGTCGCACGCTTGGATATCGGGTTTCAAAAATAACGGACTTCCATAAAATACTTATACCTATACCTAAATTTTAAGTTAGACCTCTAGTAATACATTAGTGAAAATCGTATTCAATTTCATGCAGTAGTTTTTGAGAGATGCGCGTTCAAAAAATTTCTCCCGTTTTCCTAACATTTCCCTTCACTGCTCTGCTCCTATTAATAGTAGCGTGATGAAAAGTACCCTATAACCTGCCCAGGAGTATGAAAAATAATTGTACCAAGTTTTGTTAAAATCCGTTGAGTAGTTTTTGTTTCTATAACGAACATACAGACAGACAGACAGACAGACAGACAGACAGACAGACAAAAATTTTACTGATTGCATTTTTGGCATCAGTATCGATCACTAATCATCCCGTGATAGTTATTTTGAAAATATATTTAATGTACAGAATTGACCTCTCTACAGATTTATTATAAGTATAGATAGATGTAGTTGCAGATTCTTTAGATAGACAGTTCAGTTGCTGACAGTTCTTATTAGTAAATGATAACAACCAATTCTTTACACATTTTTTACTACTTTACAACTTATGTTTGTACTTTTATGTACCTAATAACTTAGAAGATTTATTAGAATATTATGGTTGGGGACTTGAAGAAATTCCTGAGCTTGCAAGTGATTTGGCTGTAGTAATTTTTCGATGGTGATCTGCAAAGAAAAAAAAATCCTCAATACAAACGAGTCATTTGTATAGCATTTTAAGATTGATTACGAAACAGACAACATTGATAGTACTGTGAAATCTGTGAAATGTCATATTGACAGTTAAGACGGCTTAAGGTAGCTTGGGTCGAGCTTTGTTCAGCTTTCCTTGATTAATTTTCAATACTCCAGTCTCATTATATGGGGATTTTATTTGTCAGTTCAAAATCAATATACATATTACATACTTATTTATTATGTTACCTAAAGCATAATTTAAAAATTCAAACGCAGCGGTGTAACTATACCATCTGAGGCCTGTGGCAAATTTCTTAAAAGAGGCCCATCAGTATAAATTGCCAGGCCACTGAGTTTACGGTCTCTAGGGGGGCCTTTCAGGTTCAGGGCCCGTGGTATTTTGCCAGTTATATACGCCACTGTACGTAAGAACATTACTGTCTAAAGGGTAGGTGACCTTCTCATTTGTAATTAAAAAATACATTAAATCAGTTTCGTCAAGTACTCACTCTTGTTTCTCCTCCTATGAGGTTTAATAGTTTGACTGTTTTGATTATTATTAGTTTTATTACTTTTCCTTTTAGATTTAATCTTAGGATCCAATTTACCTCGCAAGTACTTAGGCAGTATGTTCCTCATCCGTTTTTCAATGAATTCGATCCCAAATGCTGATCTTTTTCGTCTCTTGTTCACGCCTAAATTGTCTTGCCATTTATGCATAACATTTTCGTACTCTAATAATTTCCTTTTTGTTAATTCATTCAACTTTTTCTTTGCTAGCTCTTTTACAATTTCTGTTTTAGGCACTTTTTTATGTAAAAGATTCATTATATCTTTTTTAGAATTCTTGATTAAATTTCTTATCTGCTTCAAAAATGTCTCTTTCTTATTGTCTTTGTTCACGCTAATAAAATGTATTATATTAGTAACTTCCTTTTTCTTGTTCATGTTTTTGTATGTAATTATTTTTTCAATCTTATCGTGTATTGACTTTAAATTGACATTTATTCGAAGAAGTTCATTATTTCCTACGTTGTCATTTAAAGTAATCATTCTTCGGCTATGAGCAAAGTCGATAAGGGCTAGAGCGTCATTCATTTTGTTTATATCTGATTCTAGAATGAACTGTAACATTTTCATGTGGTGCAGTCTGTTCCAAGGTGAACTATTAGCTATTTTCGTCGTCATTCCTTCCCATTGAACTCCAATTGTCTTCAAATCGTTTGTCAAATTATAATTAGAGTCACCTAACCGGAGCCCGAGTGTTGAATAATCATTCATTTTGTTCTCATTCAGAATCCTTCTAATGATTTTTCGCGTTTTTGTCGATAAAGGAGCCAAAGCATCCCTTTGGGGCATGTCTCTGTCTAGTATTTGCAGTATATCAATCAAATATTTTTTGAGGAAATCTTTATCGTAATGTTCACCCAAATTTCTCCTCAAATCATGATTTTGATCCACGGATTTTTCTTTACTCCGAGTTTTGTCATGCTTATGAATATAGTGCCTCATTGCACGTATGAGACCTTTCATGTTTTCTGGAATACTGTTGCGACCACTCAGTCTTTGAATTAAAGCCACATCTCTCATTACTATGAAAATATCACGTTTCAGTTTCATTAGGCATTTGTCCAGTTCATTAACATTACTTCTTTTAATGACATATTCCATTTCTGGAATTATTTCTACATTATAAAAGGCGTGAGTAACGTTACTATTGTCAATAGTTTCACTTTTATTTATGAGAACTGATAGTTCGTTAGTTTGATTAAGATTGATGATTTCCGTCAATTTTTCCCTAATTTTAGTCAAATCTTCTAGTTCTTGTTGTTTTTCTTTTATGATTTTATTTAAAGGTTCATATACCCCGCCATGTAGCTGTTCGACAATACTTCTTTCAGTGGGAGCTTGCGTTGTATCAGGCGAGATAAGTTCATTTTCAAGCAAAGAAAGTTGTGACACATCTCTCTTCATAATGTTTACTGTTCTCTTCATCACATTTACTGCACTCAGTTCATCTATGTCATTGGTGATATCAAATGTGATATTATTGAGTGTCTTTCCTTCCAGCGATTTTTTGTCATCTAAAACATAAATACGTAAAGCTATTATAAGATAGGCATTAATTTAAATAACGTAGTAAAAATAAAACATACATTAGAATAGGATTCCATAGTTTTTGATCTCAAAGTAATAATATGATTAAATGAAGATATCATTTTTATTACCAATTTTATCGGTTGCAACTTCTGATAGATTTTCCATACTTTTAGTAGTAGCTCCAGCGTCCGTAACAACTGTCGATGTGATATTGATATCATAATTTTCTGCTATCTCATCAGCTGTATTCATTTCGGAAACTTTATTAAAAACCACATTTATATTTTCCAGGTTCATATAATCATGTTCCAGGTCAGGCTCGCTAGTTATATTTTTAGTTTTACTTCCATGGCCAACATTGTTTAGCACTTCATCGAATGCCACGTAATCTGGTCCATGATTGTCGATAACTGTAACAGAAATATTGATTGCTTAAACTGGGTGTTCCAGGGATTTCATTGCTTTAGAAAAATCATTTAAATTGTGAAACGAGTTGACTTTTACCATAATTGATCATAGATCCGATATTGACGTTGGGTGTAGCAGCAGCTCCTGTTGTGTGTGCGTCGGTCGTCGGCTTCACCTCATACATCCACTCAGCTACCTCCTCAAAAGTAATCCTGTGGGGTATCCTGGTTGCCTCCGTGGGTACAGACCGCTTCAGCCTGAATGAGGGGTGCCCGTCTGGAGGGTACGAAAGTTTAGGAGTGTCATTATGGGGCTTTGAAAGACAGCCGCAGTCGTTGTCATCATCTGAAACTCATAGCACAAGGGAATACCTTCTGGTGGAAAGACAGGGGGTTTTATGGCATTTTTCGGAAACCCTGAGAATCAAGTCGGCATATTCAGATGATCATAGGGGATGTAGGGAGCTACCAATCATCTTTTTGCTCCTAGCCACTCTCACCTGAACGTGTGGATCCTGCCAAATAATAAACGAGGTTCTGGCAACCGAATGGTAGCGGTATAACCATCACGATTAATGGCGTAGCTTCAGGCCCATGACGGGCAGCAGCGTGGACCGAGGAGCTACGCAGTGCAATCGCCATATACATCGCCATATTTGGTGATATAATACTTAAATAATGATTGTGATTTGTTAATGGTTATTATTATATTATAGCATGAGCAAATAATCCCACATGACAAATTGACCAAGGGTGGCGACTAAGAAATATCCCCTAAAGACATCTGTCATTGAGGGAGATAATGTCCGGCAGTGGGTTTCTGCAGGCTAATGATGATTACCCACCTCCTCGTAGGGATTCCAGCGTGAAGACCAGCGCCCTGTGATCCACCACCAGCCTCTCGTCAGGTCTGCAGCGCTGCGCGTCGCGGCACCTCCATCGGCCCTCCTCACTGCACTTACACGACATACAACCGAGGCACACGTTCTCTGTGGAAAAGACCCAAGTTTTACCCGTGCGGTGATGGATAAAGATTATAAATCGCTGAGTTGGGTTGTCCGTGTAGTTTCCAGATTTAGAATAGGGTCATCTCATATAATGAATGGGTGTCGTAGAAGAAAATATCAGGAAACATGGCAGCAGCGTTTATCTGAGTATCTACTGCGGTCGCCAACAAGGCTGCCAATCGTGGTGACTCGGGCAAGTCCCCCCTAATAGTAAATGTCAATGGGGGATGCCTATGTCAAGCAGTGGATGTCTTAAAGATAACTGATTTTTTTTGGAATATTTCAAGTTTATTCCTATCTGTTGCCATTACTGATATTAAATTAGTTTTTGAGATAGATACAGCCTGGTGACAAAGAAGTTTTAATAATAGGGTTCCGTTTTTAGAATAATGGGTACGGAACCCTCAAAAAGGAACACTTACCTTTATTACAATTGGTGTACTCGGATATCATAGGAATGCATTCATTGTATGCTGGAGTCGTGGACGCTGTAAAGGAGTAATTTTATCTGTTAATCTATATATATAAAAGGAGAAACTGACTGACTGACTGACTGACTGACTGACTGACTGACTGACATATCAACGCACAGCCCAAACGGCTAAACGTAGGCACTTGAAATTTGGAAGGGACGTAGCTTAGGTACCGTAGGGGTGCACTAAGAAAGGAATTCCCGAAATTCCCACGGGAACGGGAATTAGCGGGAAAATCCTTTTGTATGAAAAATCTAAACCGCTTAAGTTAGACGCTTGAAATTTGGCATGCAGGTACCTTAGTAAATATAAAGTTTAGTTATGGCTGTATTTTGAGAAATTCCCACGGGAACGGGAGTTAGCGGGAAAAAACTTTTGTATGTATAAATTTAAACACGCGGACGAAGTCGCGGGCAAAAGCTAGTATTAAATAATACCGCGAGAAAATACATTCTTTTAAGAAAAATACATGTTTTAAAATGTAAGTAGATCGTGGCCCATTCATATTAAAGCGAGATTGTATCAAAGAGCGAGGGAATTATCCCTCGCCCTTTGATACAACAGCTCCTGCTTTCTGAACCACGTGGCATCGAGAACAAACGCCAAACCATATTAGAGAAATTCAATTAAATAATATATAAGTCTTCCCCTTTAAATTGTAACTATAACACGCTTCCTGCATCATTGGAGCGATAACATCTCATCGTCGTTATCAGCTTGTCAGTCCACTGCTGGAGATAGCCTCTCCAATTGTTTTCCAATTTGCACGAACGTGGGCTTCTCGCATCCATCACTTGCCAGTTACGCCTAGACAGTTAGAGAGCGCCCGACATTTGCCGAGAGGCGGTATCAATTCTAGAACACGTTCACCCGAACGATCTAACTGAAAATTTTCTTACCACGTTCCACCAAACTGGACATCAGCAGGTCCACTTGAGTCCTGGTCTCCGTCTGCGCAGGGTCCTGGGGTCCTTCGTCTTCAAAGAGGACACCGGTAGTCGCTGTGTAGAACTCGCATCTGGAGAAAATCATAATCATCATCTTCATCATCAGACTGCGCACGTCCACTGCTGGACTTACTCCTCTCCCAATGACTGTTCGGTAAACACCATTATTTGCACATTATTCTTAACTTTTGTTCCGTAAAACACCGGTAGATGTCGCTGTGCGTAGTTACATCGCGGCATCATTACGTTTCCATAGATTCCTAAGTAAAACTGTTAATGTTTGTTAATTTGACTATCCGTACACAATAAAACGTGTTATATTTATATGCAAGGTTGGCTTTTTTTGAATAGGCAACCCAACCTAGCATTCCCTCGATTTTTGGACCTGGGCTGTCTAGCTCGAACCTAGGGTTTGTTCAATGACAATTGTCATTTGCGGGGATTCGCCTTAGTCACCGCTCTTGGAAGGTGGGTTGGCCATCGCAGTATTTTTTATTTGTACCCAGGTAAACGCTGCTGCTCGTTTCCTGTTATTCCCTAAGTAGTCTTCTACGACACCAGGATAATAAAGAGTAGACCTATTCTAAATTCAATTTTACAACTTAAAAAATAAGTTGTTTTTCTTTTTCTTTCGTTTATAATTATTTGCATAACATGCTGTGATTGCCTGTTATTGTAAGGACAGTTAACATCATAGCCTTAGTTACTGTTTTATAATTTAATGTATTACTGTACCTTATGTTGGTAATCCAATAAATAAATAAATCGGTAGTTACATAATTACCTCAAAAGCACTAAGACTTATAAGTTGGAGCGTACCCGCGCCCATACCGCGCGATAAAACTAAGTAATGTTTGTAATCACAGACCTATTGCGGTTTAGCTAACGGAAGGCGGAAAAATCTAACAACATCAAGTTACAAAGCAAACGTACACGAACTGTGTTGATTTTCTGTGGGAGAAATGTGCAAGGACAGTGCCTATTTTCTTTTTAATGCGCTGCACAATTGGATCAGTCAAATTAGCAAACACCGTAAACAACTGACACCAATGAACTTGATCTCAAGGAGAAGAATGCTATCAATATTCCTCTCTATACTTAGTCTTGCGATAGTTTGATCAGCAATAGTACATAGTGTCTACGGAAGACCAGCGTTGAGGTTTCTTACCAAGATGCCTCAGCTTATGCTGAGTGGACACCATTTAGTGTCACCTAATGTAATTTATGTAGTTTGATTTTCTATTGCTTTATTCATAACTAGCTGTGCCTGCGACTTCGTCCGCGTGGAATAGTTTCTTGGGTAGTGATTTTAATGACCCCCAGTGCCTGGCAGCTGGCAGCGGCGCGGCGCAGAACTCGGCGCGCTTTATATACCCGCGCAAACGTACAGCAGGCTCGACGTGATTAGTTAAATGGGCGTAACTTTTTTATTTATAGACCGATTAACATGAAACAAACACTAAATGTTAAGGGAAGCTTCCAGCAATATATTAGTGAAAACCGCATCTTAATCGGATACCCGGTTTCTGAGATTAGCGTGCACAAACATACAGACAAACAGACAAACAGACAAACCGACAAACAGACAAAAATTCCAAAAATCATTGTTTTGGGTACTATTGCATTAATAAAGGCCTCCCATAATATTTTTTCACAAATATCTTCCATGTACAGACAGCGATTCGTTACATTTTTATTATATGTATAGATTTGTATGTGACTCCAATAAACGTTTTTTCTTTCTCTCTTTCTTTCTAGTGTCCCCATCATTTTGCAAACGTCCACTGCTGGACATGGGCCTCCCTCAATGACCATTTGCCATTTGGGAAGATTATCTTAGTCACCACTCTTGGCAGGTGGGTTGGTCACCGCAGTAGGTTTTATATTTGTACATATAAACGCTGCTGCTCGTTTCCTGAGGTTTCCTTAGTCTTCTACGTCACTCACTACGCAATACGCATATCAATGTAAATACCCCCATATTATTGTAATAATTTGTTGGGGATGTAAGGTAGCGACCTATGATCCTTTCGCTCCAAGCCACCCTCACCTGGCCGTGGTGCATCCACCCCAATAACAAACGAGGCTCTGGCAACCGACTGGTGGCGGTATAACCATCACGATGCAAGGCGTAGCTAAATACCACAGACAGCAGCGTCACTGGAGCGAGGGGCTACGCCCTGCGATCGATAGCCCGCCTACCAAGCGCGGAGATTGCGGCAGTTCTAGACCATTCCAGGCCCCATGACACCACCCTAAAGGTGCTTGACGGAGGGGCCGGGGTTTTTAGTGGGTATTCCCTACTTCATACCATTCTAAGGCAGAGTGCCGCTCTTCCGTTCTTGAGAGCGGCGTGAGTCCCACATACCCCGTCGTTCCCCCGAACGGCGGGAATGCGCAAAAGCATTTTCCCCGGTCTAAAAAAAAGGAGTAAAGCCTCCAGAATGTTAGACCAAAGTGGCGAACAGCTGGAGAGGCATATGTCCAGCGGTGGACTGAGATAGGCTGATGAATAACCTGTCATATTCTTAGCGAATGTAGTCTTCTTACCTGGCTTGGTTTAGGGTTAGGCAGTCATTGTCCCCGTAGCATACTTTGCAGACCTCGTCACCAGCTCGGCGGAACCACGCGTTGAAGAAATAGAACCCATCATAGTTGCTGTTTGATCCTGGAAAGAGTACCATAATAAATCAATAAATAAAGACTTGCCATCCTGGGCCACACTACGCCATCTAGGCCATAACTAAGCCAAATCTATGGATTCTAGACAACTGATGAAGTTACTAACATACTTTTTTGACCGACTTCAAAAAAGGAGGAGGTTCTCAATTCGTCTGTATGTATATATTTTTTTACGTATGTTCACCGATATTTCCTTCAATTATAGACGGATTTCTAATTTTTTTTTTGGACAGAAGACACTTCCGAGGTGTTTCCATTATCACCAGGTCAGGATCTGATGATGGGATCCTGGAGAAATTGAGGGCAACAACCGCAAATTGTCTGCTCGTATAGTGATTTTGTTACGTAATCATATCCTACTTAGGTATATGATTCCGGGCGTCAACATCTGGTGCTGATGATGGAGCCACAGAATTCCTTAACGGTTAGGAGTTAGGGGACGGTACTGCCATTGGTCGATGACAACTAGGTAGTAGTAGTAGCAGGCGAGGGTGGCTTGGAGAGAAAAGATGATAGGTCGCTCCCTTTTTTATTTTTTATAGTGGCTCGACATAATGGCTACCCTGCGCCTGATGGAAAGCGAAAGAGAAGCCCAAGTCGCTGTGACAACGGGCAAGTAACTGATCAGTTACTTGTCAGTTGCCACCGCCATGCCGGCCCAACTATAACCCCCCACGAGCTCCGGAAACCCTACTCACCGGCAGAAACACGACCCAGAGGTCATTTGACTGCGGTGTTCTATAGGGTGGAGGTCCTTCCCCGGACGGGCGGCTCAATTCGAGCGAAGATTCGGTATGCCCTACCTCTCTTAAAACCCTCCCTTGCACCCCAAAATAGGTCAGGAGAGTATTATTTGAGTATACTCACCAGTGACGTATATCCCCAGCAGCAGTATGGCGAGATGGAGGGTGGTGGTCATGGCCGGTGGCTGCCGCGAAAGTGGAAACACGAGCCGGTGTTTACTGAACAGTTATCGGCGGCAGGGACGGACTTGGCAAGCCAATTTGGGACCTCAGAAGACATTAGTGTTATACGGCACTGTATAGAATGATGAATAAACAACGGACTTGGCAAGCCAAGTTATGTTGCCAGAAGACGAAAAACCAGACGAATTTAAAATCGATCTTCAAGAAGCGAGTCTACTCCTTTACTATAAGACTTGACTTTGTTGACTGGCTCGGTGGCTCAATTGGGAGTGACCTCTGCCTTCTGAGCCAAGGGTCGTGGGTTCGATCCCCACACATTACAAACATTTGTGTGTATGAACATATCTGTTTTGTATTGGTCTGGGTGTTTTCTATGTATAATATGTATTTATTAACAAAAAAAAATTATACAAGTAAGTTTATCAGTTGTCTAGTACACATAGTACAAGCTTCGGCTTAGTTTGGGGCTAGGTGGCGCTGTGGCCTAGCGTGGCATGTCTTGGGTTATTTATTATTATTTATAAATAATGCTACAGACGGGGTACGGGGGACGGGGATGCTATAGCGGAAATCCTTAGACCCAGACCACTCAGGACCGGTCCATGTGGAGGTCATTACGGGGTGCCTATGTCCAGCAGTGGACGTCGACAGTGGTAGTAGTACTGGGGTTGTAAGGGAGCGACCTATCATCTTTTCGCTCCAAGTCAACCTCACCTGCCGGTGGTGCACCCTGTCGAAAACGTTCTCTAAGTGATTCGCGTGTCTTTAAACCATATACTTATAGCGTGGATGGCCCGCTTCTGCAGTACAAAGATTGTTTGTATGTCAGCAGCTGACCCCCATAATAGAATACCGTATGACATAATGCTATGGAAATAACTGAAATAAACAACCCTTGCCGTTTCAACCTCATTCAAAAGCCGGATTTTCTTTACCGCATATGCAGCTGAACTAAGCCTTCCAGCCAGGACAGCAATATGAGGACCCCATTGCAACTTTGAGTCTACATTGATGCCAAGAAATACTGTAGAGTTAATTAATTCAATAACTTCATTGTTCATGATAATATTAGTGTTAACCTGTTTGACATTTGACATTGCAACCAATACTGTCTCACATATATTATTTGTGAAGTGCGGAAGATCGTTTATATAGATGAGAAAAAGCAGCGGTCCCAATATTGAGCCTTGGGGCACACCCATCAACAAAGGGGTACCAGAAGAATCTGTGCCATTGACATTAACTTTTTGAATTCTGTCACTTAAGTATGACTGTAGTAGACAAAGCGATTCATCTGCAACACCATAGTGCCGTGATCTTCACTTCTATCTAACTTCACCAGCAGTGTTTGGTGATCAACACAATCAAACGCCTTCGACAAGTCGCAAAAATGTCTTGGGTTATTTGGACTCAAGACTCACGTTCCATTCCCATGACGATGACGCTCCGGAATGGACGCCAAGAATTTCACTGTATTACCATTCCACACACTCAAAACAGGACACGAAAAAAAAACATAAACTCTCCAAGCATTCCAATACTGCCCTGTGTAGCAGCCGCGAATATTTTCCGTTGTGTTTACAAACAGGGAGTCTGATTGCGCGCGCGCAGGCGGCACAAACGCGCGGGGAGCCGACGATGCTGGTGCTTCTGCCGCTTCTGTGGCTGTGGAGCGTGTGGGCGAGAGGTGAGGACACCCATCTTTTAGTCGGGAATCATCATCATCATCATGTTAAGCCTCTCCAGTTGTTCGGCACTTAGGGCAAACATCTGGAGGATGTACCCATAATCGCCACGCCGGGCAGGCGGGTTGGCGATCGCAGGGCTTAGCTTCCCGCTCCAGTGACGCTGCTGCCCGTCATCGGTCTGTGGTATTTAGTTGTGATAGTTATACCGTCAGTAGTCGGTGGCCAGAGCCTCGTTTGTTATTCGGCAGGATGCACCACGGGCAGGTGAGGTTGTCTTGGAGCGAAATGATGATAGGCCGCTCCCTTACATCCCACGTATGCTGTATACGCATACACCAGGGCAAACGGCAAACGTGATGTAGGACGCCCTCAGGCCGGGTGAAGTGTTGGATTCCATGCGAGAAGCCCAGGATCGATCAAAGTGGCGAACATTGGGAGAGACCTATGTCCAGCAGTGGATTATACATAGACCCATGATGATGGTGATGATAATATACCATGACCTTGCTCAGGGCCGCCTTAAGTGTGTTCGGCCTATGTCCAGCAGTGGACTGTGATGATGATGATGCCATTACCAAGGCCATGGGTACCGGGACGAGTACCTGGGTTATGTGGGCCTCGTCGTCTTATGTCTGTGAGGGGCGGTATGCGGTAGCGCTCCGCTGTGGTAGCGTGTGGGGCACATCTCTCTCAGACGGTGCGCCCCACACGCTAAATATATTGGACACGTTTTTTTCCTTTTATCATTTAAACAAAAAATACCAATGATACAAGGCATCAAAATGTAGGAGTGGGGGTCTTTGACGTCACTCAGTGGCGAAAACACTCCCACTCTTTGACGTCACGCGTAATATTAACGAGTTTTTAAGATTAATCTTTGTCATTTTTGGTCTAATTTACAAATGAAAAAATACCTACGTGTCTTTTATTTTTGAACAATCGAAAAGACGGACTAATTAAATTTGTTACGGCAACAGGCATATTCCTCCATCCTAAATTCATCTTTTACGCAATATAGGTACCCAATCTTTTCGTAAAAGGTTCTACACTTCTACACGTTGATATACACACCGTATTGCGTCACAGTATTGTGTAAATACGAGAGTAGTAAAATTAATCATTTTTACCGCTTATTGGGAGATTTGTAAACATCAAATTGTACGGAGATTTGAGGATAATAGCCATTGTTTTAGTGAAAGTGTCTTAAACTAATGTTAACAAACCAATTAAGAATGTCACTAAAAACTGTTTAAGAATGAACCGCAGAGCAGGGTAAGCAGGAAACGACTGGACACTGCTTCTCGGCAAACGTAGTATAGGACGCCGCAGGTCAGGTGTACCGACGTTTTGCGCCGGACGATTGCTTGATTCTTAATTCTCGCATCAATCATCAGTTCCTCTGTTTAAAGTGTCTCTGAAAATCAGCGTCGCGATGCCCCCGCCCCACGACACATGATGACAGCCTATTGGATGTACATACCTTAAGTATACATTCATCATCATCAGCCTATTGCATTCCACTGCTGTACATAGCAGCATTCATGTCCATTCCATTTCAAAGCACTCTTCAGTAGTTTGCCATCTTGGGCAAACATCTGAATGCTTTACCCATAATCGCCACGCTGGGATCGCTTCGGTGACGCTGCTGCCCGTCATCAGTCTGTGGTATTTACCTTACTTAAAGCAATTAGAAATAAGTTGGATGAATGGATATGCTTCGACTAAACTTATTATCATTTCCTTTCAAAGGCCGGCAGCGACCCTGAACTCGATTAGATTTCATGCGCGGTGTCGACTGCTTACCATCAGGCATCACACTTGCTCGTCTGCTGCCTCTCGCATAAAAAAAAGAAAAAAAAAATTAAATATTTATCTATCTATCGAATCCTAAAAAGCCAGCGTCGCGGTTTCCGCCAACCGTGGGAGCGCACGTAACGAACGATGCGCGCGCGCACTCCAGTTACTATTGTTATGGTTCCGCGTCTAAACACTGCCTGCACATGCCTCTTTTTCGGTCGCTTAAGTAACAATGCGGTGATATAATGGAGATAGTGTGTTTAGATTGGCATTAAGTCGTTTTTATTGCTAATGGTGGTGTTGGAAAAGTAATGGAATTCTTTAAGGATTTGCTGTCTGTCTGTCTTCAATTAACAGCCTTGGTCCGTCCACTGCTGAACGTAGGCCTCCTTTAATTCGCGCCACATTTCTCTATCCCATTTCCCTCATCCAGCTACAGCCAGCAGTTCTTCTAAGGTTATCAGCCCGACTGTCCGTCTTAAAAGTTCAAAATAACTTCAGAAATAGTATCTATTTAGCTATGTCTATTGTGCGTGTGGTTGTGTAGTGCTTCAATGTAATAACCAGACTCGCTAAATATAGGATCACGGCCCCTGGGCCTAGAGGCACAAACCGGGACTACGCTAAGAGGATGATGATGATATTGTGCGTGTGGTTCCCGGAAAACCGGGCACTGGGACCGATTTCAATTGCTATATCAAGTTCTCGTCCCGGTTCGAAAAAATCGTAGATCCGGGCCGGGTCCGCTCATGTTACCTTTGCAAGTCTTTATCAATTATTAACCACTTTCTCCACTAATCTTCCTTCCCAGAGACGGGCCCGCCCAAGGACACAAAGTACGTGATCCGCCCCGTGACCTCGTGCCCCGAGGTGGGCTACTTCTTCAGCCGGGAGACCAGCCCCAACTCGCTGAGCTCGCTCTGCTACCTGTGCTTCTGCCAGGCAGACGGAACTGCTGTTTGCTGGCAGCGGGAGAACAAGCGGTGCGATGTGACGCATTATAACCATGGCGTTGGGAAGAGGTGAGTTGAGAACTTGAGATAGATGCTTATACTCAGTGCCCTGCGGTATGGGGAGTAGAATACTACCGAGGTATCCCTGCCTGTCGGAGGAGGAGATTGACAGGGCCTTTGGGGTCTTAGCGCGCTATCGGTGGGGTCCTTGCGCTCCAGTTAGCGGCTCTGAGGAAGACACGCGACACGTGATTTCGGGCATAGTGGTCATTAGCGTCGTGCATTGCAAGATGCAGGGAGGACACCACACCGTCCTCCCGAGGTATACCGTCCACGCTGGGCGGCGCAGAGCTACTGCGCTGTGGGGGGTTCTGTCGAATCCCTCCGGGCATCCCGACCCCCTCAGACAGATTGCTCGTAGCGGACCACCTTTGGGTTTGGGCTCTAGCAACCAGCTGGTGGCAGTATTTCCATCACGATTGTAGGCGTAGCTAAATACATCAGGCCGAAGACTACGTCCTGCGATCGCCAACCCACCTGCCCAGCGTAGTGATAATGAACAAAGCATCCAGATGCTTGTCCAGATTGAAGAATAACTGTAAAGGCCTATGTTAAACAGTGGACTGCGATAGGCTGATGATGATGATGATGAACTGCTATACTTAAGTTTTATCGTTAGATCAAGTAATAAATACAATAGTACTTTCAGCGACATCGACATATTTCACGAAAGTATGGCGCGTTTCCGTCGCCTTCTTAAAGAGCACACTAGTGAGAGATAGGTTTAAATTTTTCTTTTCTTTATTGTCTCCTTCGTCAATGTATGAATTTAGTATGCTGTTCATGAGACAAATGCATAAATTTCTTCATAATTATTATATTTTTTTTTGTTACCGATTTATTCAACATTAAAGTGTATGAGCCACTAGTGGGAACTTGTTAGGCTAGTAAGAAAAATAAAAATAAAAAAAAATAAGTTTAAGTTAGTAGGTAGAGTCTATATTAAATTTATACATAGGTAGGAAAGATTAGAGATCCTTACTAAAGGCCCAATAATGTAATCCAATGAAGTGTTCATCTGAAATAGCCAAAGCGAAGCGAGAAAGGATCGTTAGTTATTAATAAATCCTTTTCGTTTTCAGAGACACCAGGGTTCGTCGAAGTCCACTAGGAATTGGCGATATATTCTTCAGAGATGCAGCTCGTGATAGTAAGTAATCCGCCGAGTGGCTCAGCGTGGCATGTCTTGGGTTACTCATCTATTTATTTTCTTCATTTTCAGTATTCAACAAACAGCTACCACAGGTGTGTAAGCCGTATGAAACCAGTTTCAGTGAGGGCTGTCCTCCAGGTCAGTTATTATTTAATAATTTTATTGAAAGAAGAAAGAAAGAAAATAATTTTATTATTCACCTCATATGACGTAATACTACCACAGCACGGTTGAATACAAAACAAAGTGTCTCCGCTCAGCATTTATTCCACTGTGCCGCCTCTAAGCGTTGAGACGCTGGTATTCTGCATAACATTACCGTAACTAGCCGTAAAGAACTTCTTAACACTTCAGCCGATGGTAGGGTTTGCCCGTGGTTTGCCCCCTTGGCCAGCGATCGCCGTAGGTATTTAAGTAAGCGGCGAAACACCTATGAAGTGACTTTATGAGAAAGAAGAAGAAGTACGGCGATTAGGCACTGTTGTACGGTGCATCGTAGATTGCAATACCATCATGGAAATGCAGTCAAGCGCAAACCCATTTCGAAAGAATAAAAAAACAAAGCAAGACAGGACTGTCATCTATCTATACTTATAATAAATCTGTGGAGAGGTCAATTCTGCACATGAAACATATTTAAAAAATAACTAAGTATCAGGGTGATTAGTGATCGATACTGATGCCAAAAATTCAATCTCGAAAAAAAGTAAGTTCGACCGCGCATCACGCAAAAACTACTGCATGGAATTGAATGCGGTTTTCACCAATGTATTGCTGGAGGTCTTATTTAAAATTTAGGGGCGCCATTTTATGGAAGTCCGTTATTTTTTGGAACCCGAAATCCACGCGCGCGACTCCGCTGGCACAGCTAGTGTCTAATATTATATGTAGTTAGTCATATGAATAAATATATCGTAAACGGAAGCTGCTTCCAGTCCCAGGGGATAAGGAAGCCATCTCCCTGTTCGCCGAAAGGCTAATCACGGCCAACCACCGCGGTGACGCCGCGCTTCTGATCGCTTCGCTGCCCTGGGAATACGACATAGGTTACCCTCCATAACTAAGCCACAATGTGATCACAGAAGTACTTACTAGTAACTTAGTAATTGTAGAAGTAGTATTAGTGACTATTCACATATTAATTATACTTATAGATGAGAATTTGATATTATGCAAGTGATAGTACGGTAGATAATATTCCTTTGCATACTAAAAAGTGGGATGTAAGGGAGCGACCCATCATCTTTTCGCTCCAAGCCAACCTCACCTGCCTGTGGTGCATCCTGCCGAATAACAAACAAGGTGCTGGAAACCAACTGGTGGCGGTATAACCATCACGATTGAAGGCGTAGCTAAATACCACAGACCGATGACGGGCAGCAGCGTCACCGGAGCGAGAAGCTACGCCCTGCGATCGCCAACCCGCCTGCCCAGCGTGGCGATTATGGGTAGGTATATCCTCCAGATGTTGGCCCTAAGTGGCAATAGGCTGATGATGAATTCCTACTTGTGTTGTACCATTTAAAAGTGGAATGCTCGGCCAGCTATGGAAACCTACACTACCAAACCTACGCACTTATGAAGTTTTCATCACCGCTTAGCATATTTGACAATCCAATATGGGACGACAGACCGTGGTCACCTAACCTGGAGGAAGTACTCCCACTTTTCGTAGGGATAAGTCTGTTCCCACATATCGGTACTTATTTACACAGTTCTAATTAGGTAATTAATACTTTCGTATGACAGTAGAGTATAGTAGATATACTTAGTAGTATGTTATAGTATTTTGTCTAATTTCTTTTTCAATTAATACATAGGTAGTTATTATCCATTATAGTAATAAGGGTGCCTGCCTACACAGAAGCGGAGCTGTGCATTGTCTGAGGCTAACAACATTGGCCTCAATCCAAGGTTTTGGCTCTACTGACGTGGAGGAGCGGAGACGAGCAGTGCCGCAATTTACTAGTCACATGGTTTGAAATCCACATCTCTTGGATTTCAAGCGAGGTGATCGGTGAATCGCGAACAGCTTGTCTCTGCTCTGCTCCGCTTCGCCTCAGTGGAACTGAAGCTTAACTCTGCGCAGTCCAACTTCTGTGGAAATTCACAAGTATCTAGAAGTATCTAGAAGTATGAGTCACATTAATTAACTTAGGTAACATCTGACGACTTCGGCAGCGCTTCGTTTAGAGAGCAGAAGGCCTTTCAGTTTGATTCTCGGTAAGGCATAGCAATTGGCAAGTGACTGGTATAGTTACTCGAATTTGGTTTCTCTTCAGTTTGATTCTCGGTAAGGCATAGCAATTGGCAAGTGACTGGTATAGTTACTCGAATTTGGTTTCTCTTTCGCTTTAAAGCGTAGGGAAGCCATTAAATAGTGCTACTATAAAATACGAAGAAAACCTGTGCTTGTTGAGATCAAAAACATAGACCAATTGTTTGACACTTCGCTCGAACCTGGGCACCTGCCTAATCTAGCACTCTCTTGCGCATGGCTCTGGCTTAAGACACTACGTTTGCCCAGAATCAGTAATTAACTTGCAGGACAGGATGGCTGTGATGACTGACTGGAAACCATGGTTTTCCGCCCGTTGTCAGAGCGGCTTTGTCTTCCTTCCTTGCTTTCCATTAGACGGAGAAAACTCTAGATCAAAACTACTTTTGGTATGTAGCAAAGAATGCGCCGTCGTGGTCGTCGGATCGATGTCGTATTTATCTGATTCCGATTACACTATGTAACTGTGCAACTGTGCTTCTTTCACAGTTGACTGGTGCACGGGATGCACTGTGTGCGACTGCGACGCCAATGGCCGATGGGACTGCCATGTCTTGAGTTTCTGCCCTGACAGTAAGTGGAGACTTCTTAATAATAGTACCTCAGGCTTTACAGGCAGGCATACATGACACCATTTTTACCACAATAGGCTATTATGGCTAAAAATTGTAATTAGTCCGTCTTTTAGCTTATTCAAAAATAAAAGATACGTATTTTTTTATTTGTAAATTAGACTAAAAATTACAAAGTTATAGCCCGTTGAAATTACGCGTGACGTCACTCGGTGAGGCATTTTTACGGGAGCGAGTGACTTGTGATGCCTTGTATTCCAAGCCAGATCTTCTTGTTGGTATGGTGAGAATAGACTTTTTTGGGTATGGTATACTCACTTAGGTGGCGACCATCATCCACTCGGCAAAACATTCGTGAAGTGACAACAGTCGCGTTTCGGGATCACTCCGTGTATAATCAGGGCTTTCTTACAAGACAAGTGATTGATTTAGTTACTTATCTGTTGCCACAACGATTTGAGATTCTGTTTCGCTTTCCATCAGGCGATAGTATGTTAAAAAAAATCTCCACATGTCAAATTTCCGACTGTCTAACAACAACAAATACATTAACTTATTCCAGAGAAAGACAAGAACAAAGTGAACAAAAACAAAAAACCTATCAAAGGACCGCCTCCCAAAAAGAACACAGCGTCTCGCAAAAAGGCCACGACCACAGCCGCAAAGAAACCCCCCACAAAGAAACCCACCACCAGGAAACCGCCCGCCAAAAGAACCAACAAGCAAATAAACATCCGTAGCAAAGCAAAACCGAATAATACCGTACAAAAAACAAGCAACGCATCACCAAAACCATTAGTAATAAAAAAGGACCCAATATCCAAAAAGCCGCTCTTAATCAAAAAAGACCACAGCCAGATAGCGCTTAACACGAATGAAACAGCAAAAATAACGCAAGAGGTCTACAAAAAGGTCGTATCCGCTGTCCAAAAGATGATAACGAAGAAGTTCGCAGCCAGCATGCCGGCGTTGAAAAACATACAGAAACGTTCATTGGAAAAGATAACACAGCCGTGTATGAAAAACTCAAAGAACGCAAAGAAAAATGTTAATGGAAAGTTCAAATCTGTTGGACCTAACAAGAAACAGTACAAGAAGACTATAACTAAGAAAGCGACGGCTCAAAAGAAAAAGTTTGCGCCACCGAAAAAGAAATTCTCACCACCTAAATACAACAACCAGAATAACAAGAAGATTAAGAGAAATAGTCCGAAGCCCGTTAACAATAAGATAGGGACACCTACCAAAAAACCAACGAAACCTCCGAAACGCGTTTGGAGATCAAAGAGAGAGATCAGTGATAGTAATGTAATAGAGATAGTTGATACTCTCGATGTGAATAACGGTAATTATTAAACTTTAACAAATTCATTTAAAAATAATGTTGCCTCCTGCTCTGTTTTACCATCGGACGAGCAGGGACACGGCAAGGAAACACCGATTGACGGTATAGGTCTACGTTTTGCTTCTATATTCATAGTGCGAACGGCTAAACTATTGAAATCTTTTTGCGTGTCCGTGTTCCCCGACTTTCTCTATCTTCAGATTTTCAAGGCGATCACATTATGTATGTTATTATACCTAGTTAATAATGATATTATTTGTTTTACAGAAAAACATTTAAATGTCACAACAGAACCAACATCAGTAGATACCATTGTCATTGCTAATGTTACCGACAAAAATAACTATTACCAATATTCTGTCATCACTTCAAAGCCTACAGTGAGTACTGAGTTGGTGATTGATACAGAATATGCTAATTTCACAAATGATTCGAATAATCATACCTCAAGAGATTCGTTTGTTGTAACGAATGAAGAAACGAAGATAGCGAATAATTATTCACTGCAAAATAATACAAGTATTGATAATGAAAATAAAAGTAAAGTTGAACATAATTTGTCCGTTGACAAAATCACTCCTGATTATAATGACTTAAAATTCAAAAAGTGGTCTCAAATAAAGATTTTGAAAAGCAGTCCACTTTTCAAAAAGCTGCTTGGGCTTAATTCTACTAAAAATACTGTTAATGCTACAGCTGCCAACAATGACCATGCTGTAAGATTCAAAAATTACACAAATGATTTTAAAAGAATCGTAACTCCAAAAAGCATTCGTAAATATAATAACAGTAAAATTGTGCATACTCTCAGATGTAAGACAAGGAATTTACAAAAGGCTAATTCTAAAAGCAGTTTCAAAGAGCGCATATTTACTAAAATCGATGACCTTCAAAATATGTTGAAAAAATTTCTGTACGAGCTTCGCAAAAATGATACTACGACCAAAATAAAGCCGAAAAGATTCAATGTAGTTAAATACTTAAAGAACTTTTTCCCGAAACTTTTCAAGAAACGTGTAAGAAAAGGTGATATTATGGTAAACCATAAAGCAGTATTTAACAAACATGTCATTAACATAATATGCAATAATTTGGAAGATTGTGACATGACTCAGGTTAAAAATCCTTTGTTAAACAAAAAGATTAAGCAACTGTATTCGGATTCAATAACAATATTGAAAACCATAAATATAATAAAGGGATTGTTGCACTTTCTAGACGAACCTAAAAGCGAAATACATCCAGATTCTCAAAACACTAAAGCAAATAACGAAAGCGTCAAATTAAAATTGAAACAAGATATCCATAAACTGAGCGCTATACTCAAAGATCGTTATGTAAGTAATCATAAACTAAGTAGCACTGAAATGACCCAAATCCAATATATCAAACGAAATACTCAACATTTTATCTCTTCAGTTGGAAGATTTGCCAATAATCTTAACGATATAATTCAAATCTTGACAAAGAAACCCGATACAATGAGAAAAAATCCTGTCACAAGAGATATTAAAATCAAAATGAATGTAACGCTTAGTGATTTAGGGCTGAATTACTATATTAAACTGAAAGATTTGTTTGACAAATACGCTCTAATTCAAGAAGCTCTAGTTCAGAGAATGCAGGAATCTTTGAAGACTTACAAGAGATTGGGAGATGAAAACTCAAAGAAGGGTATGATATACAGAAATAAGAATTCGACTGCGGCTATCGTGAGTTATTCTAATAACATTATTAAGAATCTTAAGAAGCTGAAGAACTTGGCCGCAACACTGGCGAGCTCGAAGCATCGCAGGAAGAGGGACATCTTGAGGGATGATGACGCGATGGAGTATCTGCTGACATTGATGGAATACTTGTTGAAACAGAATCATCCACTGGATGCCGCACCAGGTAAATAAAACTATGCTTCAAGTTTTGATATATCTATTCATTTATTTCAAACTTCAAAATTTTCAACAGTTGTTAGGCTGAGTTGGGTCACAAAACAATAAAAAACTAAAAGAAATGTGTCTTAAATGACCGCATTTCAAGAAATATAGGTACTAATGATTCCGGTAATCATAAGATTGTAATAATATTAGTGCATAAATAAATTTACAGTTATTCTGACAATTTAATTGATCTAATTAAGTAGTTCACTTGTAGATACAAATTATTTTGAGTAATACAGCACATGTGTGTATGTACACAATACCATCCAACGCCATCGCGAATAATAAATGTAATGGTTTATTATTATATTTCAGTAAACGATGGCATCGACTTACTAATCGAAGCAATCAAAAGTGCACCTGATATTAAACCTATTAAGAAAAAGGTACTTCAAACTATACCGCTAGAAACACCGATTGAACAATCTACTGAGCAACAATTTAACAAGTCACGGGAAGAAGAAAACATAAGTGCGGACATCAATAAAATATCTAAAGAATACAATGACACAAACGACACTCTTCCTGAAACGGTAGAACAGATTTCCTATCAAGGACTCGCTCTTGATAGGAAATCTGATGATCCCAATCTCGATGAGGCCCAAATTCGTAGAAACGGACTCATTTTCGAAGATACAAACACTGAACCGGTGTATTACAAAAAAGTTCCTGAAACACCTGACGACGGTGAGGTGCCCTCTAATAATAACGCCCCTATGCTTGAAACAACTGTAGTACCCAGTGCATATGGTATGCCAAGTAATCAGGAGACGACAGAACATAACAATTTCGAGAAGCTGGAAAACGCAGTGCACGACGATACTAAGAAGATTGAAGTGTTTATTGGAGACGTAGATGATGACGATGCTAATGTTGAAGTAGCGAGTACAACAGTTGCTGCTGATGAAGATGTGAAAGAGGCTGTCACTATTACCGTGCCCATAGTACCACCGGACACAACAGAATTCAAGCTGGCGGAACTCAAAGAGAGGCAAAAAATTGTTAATAGCGTTGATGTTTCTGGCAACAGTGACGGAGACAAACGAGTGGCTTTTGATTGGTTGGATGAGGGTGAGGAACAAGATACTAAAGAAGTGAAGTCCATGCAAAATTCAACGACCACGCAAGAGGCACAGGTTAAAACCAAAGTGACAACTAAGACTCTACCAACAACAATCAAGCAGATACAGATAGACAATGTCAGTAGTATCACTAAAGAATTGAGTGACGAAGATGCTAGGAGGAAGAAATCTAATATTGAAGACATAATGTATAAAAAACAAATGGATCTCTTGAACTCATTAGATTATGGTACAGAGAAATCTGAAGCCGAAGAGTCGGATTCAAAGGATGGTGACGAGAGGTACTCCGGTGATGTATTTCAATCATATTTTTAAATATTAACATTGGTGTGTCATGAAGTTGCCTGTTACGGAAAAATACTAATTTATACGAATAGTTTTATACATCTTGACTCTTTTTAATATTTATTTTAATGTTCACTATACTCAATACAGGTTGACTGAAGAAAAAGAGTGTATTTTGACATCTAGCATGCGATAGAATCTAAATTTTATAAGAATGTCTATTTGCATTCCAAACTTGAAGAATTCCGATTTGTTTTCAGTTCATCCTCAAAAAAATATTTCAAGACAGTTCTTTTCAGACCGAAATTCGAAATTTTTCGGCATGGCTAGACGAATAATCCTGCATACGCTACACTTAGTATTGGATTTATAAATATTCATATCTTGTCTAAACTCCTTTTACTCGACAAATCATTTTAAGTAAAATTTCAGGTAGGTATGTTTTTTAGGACTATGTGGAAAAGCATATTTTTAAAAAGACTTCATCTCAACGATATTTTGTGCCAATTTTATGCTGTAACTTTTTCAAATTGGTAATTTTGATAGACGACCTACCAATATACTGTGCACTTTTGAAAGCGTAAAAGTGATCAGTATAGATATTTTAGTTAATGATACCTACTTTAATTTAAATTGGCCTAAACCCTTAGCTTGTCAGGAGCTCAGGCGAGATATCTTTGTCGTAGTGTTGTTTCCAACCCTCCCCGAACAGATCCCCCTTAGGGGCAGCGCAGACGACAGACTATCCGTGACGCACTTTTTAATCTGAGATGCAATAATTATATGCAGTAACGCACACGACGCGCAAAAATCTGTCGCAGATATTTCACAGACTCAACGCACATCTTCGATCATTCTGTCGGCAGAGCTGTAGAGACCTAGATGCTCTTTTTAAATGTCTCAGACGCACTCTCTATCTCACAAAATGACGACGGTCATTGGGGGAGGCGTATGTTCTGCAGAGAACGTTTGATATTTCCAAGCGTTTTAAATCTTTTGTGTATTTATCAATAGTTCATTTTACTGTCATTCACAAGAGAGTTTCACAATATACGTTATTATTTGGTTTGTTATTGTGAAAGGTTTATTATAATATTTAATTTGTTTATTTATTAAGTTTATTGTTAGTCATGTGAACCAAATAGCAATAGTTTGTAGTGCTGTACATATTGTTATATTCATTATTGTAGGCGTCACAAATAAATGTAATTACTTACAAAGGTGTAGTTTATTTAGTACCATTCTTTAGTGTTGAATTCTTACTGAATTTTCCATTATAAAACTAAACTTTATCACTATTTTTTATTTTTAGTGGAACGAGAGGCCTGTGTCCAGCAGTGGACCGCAATAGGCTGATGAATATGATGATATTTTATTTAAGTATTCCGATTTCCATAACACAAATGCGTAAGCTATTTGTTTTTGGGATCTCGTCAATGGACGTATATGTACCTATGTAATGTTGTCTGAAAGAATATTATCTTCCGCTTCGGAAGCCAAAGATGCAAGTGGGAATTGAAGAATAACTTTAGCAACTGGATATTACAATACGAGATAGATAATAAACATATCAGTAACTAATAAATAACTGAATAATCAGCTACAGCCATGAAAGCACATCTAAATGCAAATAAAAAATGGTCTTGCGAAGAACCAAAATATCTGTCAAAGTTGTGAACAAAATATAATATGTTACCTATGTTTGTTCAGATGACAAGATAGTGTTATGCGCGTTGTGTACAGCCTGAATAAAAATGTAGGTATGCAGTTGTGGCTAATAGTTAAGTTTGACAAGCGTTAAACTTATCTGTTCGTACCCTAATAATTGAATGCCTATCATTGTAATAACACTCTTTCTACCGCACTTCGTAAAACAGATGATTGCACAATCCCAATATCCCACTTGTTGCCATAAGCTCGACTTATTCCACTGTGTGGGTGCAGGGACCTGTCGCAATGCATTCCTGCCGGCAATTATGTCATCTGTGTGATACAGCTTTGTGCAGATTCGGTAGAATGCCGGCGGCCTTGTGCGGCGTAATGAGGCTCGGATACCGCTTACCGCTTATAATAACATCGTTGGACTTTGACTGACTCATTCGTGGTGCCTTAGAATCGAGGTCCCACGACCAAAAAAATATTTTAAAATGGGTTTTTGGGGTTCCGTAGTCGAATGGCAAAAACGGAACCCTTACAGATTCGTCATGTTTGTCCGTCCGTTTGAACTATGCGGCAATCGAACCTACGACCCTTGGCTCAGAAGGCAATGGTTACTACCTAATGAGGCATTGAGCCAGTCAGATATTGGCTTCTCAGACAATTTTTGTAGAGTTTATCCGTCTGGCTGGCGACTAACGTACAATCGTGAGGTGACTTCGTGATCAGTCACTGTATAGCCAGAATTAAAAAAAACTTGAATGTATGGTAATAGGTATGGTACATCCTCCACGCGAGCTGTCGCTACCGCGCTGTGGGGGGCATCCCCATCCTCCTCAGACAGAGTGCTTGTATTGGACAACAGTCGACATAGCGCTAAATGGTGTTTTTATGACAGACTAGCTGTGCCAGCGGCGTCGCACGCGTGGAAAAGTTATTTTTTCCCCGTTTTTTTTTTTACATTTTCCTTTATTTCTTCGCTCCTAATAGCTGCAGCGTGATATTATATAGCCTAAAGCCTTCCTCGATAAATGATCTATTCAACACAAAAAGAATTTTTCAATTCGGACCAGTAGTTCCTGAGATTAGCGCGTTCAAACAAACAAACTCTTCAGCTTTATAATATTAGTTAAGATGGAGAAAACATGTCACGTGTAAGTGACCTCTTCAGCCCATAGACACCGCAACACCAGAGAAGTGACAGGTCCATTGCCGGCCTTTGAGAACTTTGTAGGCTTGTTTTTTAAAGATCTCTAAGTGGTATCCATTCAGAAAAATCGCAGCTAGAAGCTGATTCCAGGTAACCGAAATGATGATGATGATGATAACTGCAGTTGCCATGCGCGGACATGACTCTTGCCATCATTTTATTCGATCAAACCTGTTACTTACATAATAACATTAAGTATACGCCATTTTGAACCACTGTTACTCATCTACAAATTATCTATGGTCGGCATTGACAGCGGAACTAAAACCAGACAGCCTTCTTTTTATTAGGTGGATAAAAACAACAAACTTTAGAGTAAAACTCCATATATATTATGCCTTTTACTTTTTCAAGGCTACGATTAAAACCAGTGCAGTATGCCTATTTCCGTATGTAGGTATGTATAATAAATGATTATGTTACCGCATACGACCTTGACGAATTAATAAACTTATAATAAACGTACTTGTTTAAATTAATTCGTAACGTTGCATTTTTTATCATATAGGGTTGTCAATTATCGTAAGTCATTACGCTTTTTTTTTCAATCGAGATAATATGTTACTACACCACCACCATCAGGTGAGCCGTCTGCTCGTCTATTTCATAAAAAAAATGTTTTTTTTTGTTATATGTATAACAAGTGTCAAATAAATCAATCTAATCAACAGCCCTTGTCCACCCACTGCTGAACCTAGATTAAAATAAATCAAACCGTAACACATGAATGCTTACTTATATTTCTCTAGGTACTGAATATGTAAAAATATCAGATGTATTTTCCATTACATATTAATCATTTTATTATGATTTTGAATTAGTTGAATGACGTCTAAACGTTACAAATGTTGTATGGTAGTCAATTGGATGGTGTGCAATAAGTAATAAATAAAGAACCTACCTACTTAAGTATATTTTTATTTACAAAAACACAAAAGCCTTCCTCTTATAGCCCACTAATCTTTTGAGCTTTGATAGTGACCTTATTTAGGTAGTATTTCTACAAATCTCCACATTTCTGATTCGATCCAGCCATAGTTTGCTGTACGCCCTTGAGCCTTCTTATAATTCCCATAGTTAGCATGGTGATTTAATCAGATAACTAATCTTATTTCATAAACGGTGGGAACCCTACCCCGCCATTGCCTGCGGCCTTTCGCGCATGCGCGAGTTTGACATTTCACCGCGTTTTGGCGCCAAAGCCCCGCGCCACCTGACGTATCCGAACGCGTTTTGTTATTTTTTTTTCTATTATACCCGCGCGAAACAAACTTCGTGGTTGATTTTTAAAAAAAAGTTTCGTATCGATATCAAATTGATAATGAACTCTGTGGAGGTCTGATTGAAAAAATAAAGTGTTTTGTTGTACTTTGTGTTATTAAAAAGTGTGTTGTTGTGCAGTGATTACGAAAACAATTTTGTTGCCGACTACAGATTTTTCTGGTTTGTAATATTACTTACTTTGTCGTACATTAACCTAAATGCCGATTTTGTGAAAATGTTACGATATGCTTGTTATGAAAAATATTAAAATGTTCATACAGTTCTATACAAAAAGTCAAATTGAGGTACCTGATACAAGATAATTAACTTTTTCCCTACTTAATTAGACCTAAAATGATACAAAAACGTAAGGGGATGGACTTTAACTTTTGAAAATCATAGTTTAAATAAATTTTATAGATAGGATTATAATTTTATGGTCGTGAAATTGGTGATCACTATAACTTTACGTTTATTGAAATATTGACTACTTATTAAGATTTATATAACTTAATTACTTAATATAATCAAGTCTTGGAACAGAAATATTAAAGCTATATATTTTTAAAGCGAGTTAAGAAATTAAATGAAACATGATTGACCCACTTTACATAAATCTATTTCAATGATAAAAACCGATGAGGACCATCTTACGAACGGGAAATGCAAATTTCATTGGCATTTAATTAAGTAATTTAATCTATTTTATAATACAGCGCACATTTAACTTATATTTCAACCTTCACGATATTTTTAGTGTGTCAAATGCATACTTAGAGGTAGAACTTTTATATTGCTCCCATATCCCGAAATTGGGTCAGGAGAGAATATATAATTATGTATTATGTGACGACTAGTTTAGTTAAGTAAACAGCGATCGCGGGTTCGAACCTGCTATATCATAATTTATTCATGCTCATTCTCTTTTTTAAATTATGGTTTAGGTACACTTCTTCATTTCAATTTTTTCCTCATACATTTTCTTTTGTACTACACCATCATCATCATCATCATGAGCCTTCAACAGTCCACTGCTGGACATAGGACTCTCCCAATGTTCGCCACTTTGATCAATCGTACTACTTACTCCTTTTATTCTCGCAGTTCTCTATCCTAAAGGTTCCCTGGAAGAGATCGATTATAGCGATAACAGCCTATATTGTGCAAGAATTATAATCTTTCTTAGTTCTAAGTCCATTTTTATGGTGTACAATAAAGTATTTAAGAGAGGTAGGGCATAGCGAATCTTCGCTCGAATTGAGCCGCCCGTCCGGGGAAGGACCTCCACCCTATAGAATACCGCAGTCAAATGACCTCTGGGTCGTGTTTCTGCCGGTGAGTAGGGTTTCCAGAGCTCGTGGGGGGTTAGGGTTGGGCCGGCATGGCGGTGGCAACTGACAAGTAACTGACCAGTTACTTGCACGTTGTCACAGCGACTTGGGCTTCTCTTTCGCTTTCCATCAGGCGTAGAGAAGAAATTATGTCGAGCCACTATAAAAAAAAAAGTATATCTGAGTAAGTTTATCAGTTGTCTAGTACCCATAGCCCAAGCTTCGGCTTAGTTTAGGACTAGACGGCGCATTGAGCGCTCCTTCCTCACTGTCGCATAGGGCCTCGATCTGCCGCAACTCTTGCGGCAGATGACGGCGTCGAAGGAGACATGACGGTGATCTCGCCGAAGGAGGCGGCGGAAAGAGAGCGTGAGGCTTCGGTAGACGCGCTCGCTCTACGCCGCCCCCGGCCCGGGCGACGCCGGAGGGCATACAACGCATCGTATGCCCTCTGAGCCTCGCCTTCGTGCCCCGAGTGGTGAGTGCGGGGGCGCGATCATACTCATAGGGGCGTAACGGTGTGGTGGGTGCAGCCACACCGTTGCACGAGGTCCGCCCGGGGAGCACTCTATTGCTCCACGGATTCGGGGGCAAGGGCATTTGCCCTCTGCGGACCAGGAGTGCCGGCCGCGTTAATGAGTTTTATAGGCTGATGATGATGATGCTTCATTTATAAAAATTTCGAAAGCGATATCGTCGTACCATAACAGTTCCGCTCGAATCCCATCCCTTTGTAAGTAAAACAATAATTTATTTGGCATTGAATTCTTGCTTACACAAATACTATATGCGGGCAAATAGACAAACACGCAAGAAAAATATTTCCCAACGTTTATAAACACGGCGTGTCGTTACAAAATGTCACCTTGGCATTTTCTCCGTCTACCGAAACGAGTTCCAATCTTCGTGATTGAGCCTTATTTGGCCACAGCGCGGTAGAGTACAGTGTAACGTTTATTCATTCAATGTGCTAAAATTTTAATAATATTAACAACCCAATAACATATGAGGCTCTGGTAACCACAGGTAGCAGTATAATCAAGGTTGAAGGCGTAGTTAAATACTATAGGCTGATACCGGAGCGAGGAGCTACGCTCTGCGATACCCTACCCGCCTGCCCAGGGTGGCGAATATGGGTGATGTTTGCCCTAAGTGGCGAACAACTGGAGAGGCTTATGTCCATCAGTGGACTGCGATTGGCTGATGATGATGTTCCTTCAATAAAGTAAGGCAGCACTAAAAAGTATTAAAGAAAATTCATTTCCTAAGGAGGTTGAATGTTCCAGAAAAATGAGGAACGACTTATGTACAAAAATATTCGTTACTTGGTCTTCATTAAACCTTACTTTGATACCAGTTGATGGGTCAGCATTGTCTTTCACACTTGCTTCCGCTAAGAGAGGTAGGGCATAGCGAATCTTCGCTCGAATTGAGCTGCCCGTCCGGGGTCCCTCCACTCTATAGAATACCGCAGCCAAATGATCTCCCGGAGCTCGTGGGGGGTTAGGGTTGGGCCGGCATGGCGGTGGCAACTGACAAGTAACTGACCAGTTACTTGCCCGTTGTCACAGCGCCTTGGGCTTCTCTTTCGCTTTCCATCAGGCGTAGGGAAGCCATTATGTCGAGCCAATAAAAAAAAAAATCATTCCCTAAGGACGTTGAAAGTTCAAGAATATTTAATAACGACTTATACAGAGAGCGGGTCGTTACTTAATCTTCATTAAACCTTACTTTGACTCCAGCTAATAGGTCAGCATTGTCTATCACACTTACTTTCCTACTGTTCCCCGCTGCACTATGCCGGTATCATCAAAGTTCAATGTGAGGCCAATTAAAGCGTTCTGTACGCCAATACCATTTAGGCGTTAACATTGAGAAGTATTAGATGCACCTGCATTCGTGTGACGCTAGACTAATTAATGGTCGTTTGCTACCGAGCACTAAGTCGATAGATATTAATTAATTAACATCTATTTGTGCGCAAATAAATGTTAATTAATTTGCGATTGGTCGTCGCTTAAAGTAAAAAAGTGTCAAGTGCGAGACAAATTCGCGCACGTTAGGTTCCGAAAGATTTTCAACGAATCTCATTCACAGATGTTCTTTCTTCGACGATCTGTTTGTTGCCTAATTTTATGATTTTAGTTCTATACTAGCTGTGCCGGCGGCGTCGCACGCGTGGATATCGGGTTTCAAAAGTAACTGACTTCCATAAAATGGTACCTAAATTTTAAGTTAGACTTCTAGAAATACATTGATGAAAACCGCATTTAATTCCATGCTGTAGTTTTCGCGTGATGCGCGATCACTACTAAACATACACATAAAAATTTCTCCCGTTTTCCCGACACTTTCCATCACTGCTCTGCTCCTATTGATTGTAGCGTGATGAAAAGTATACTATAACCTGCTCAGGAGTATCTTCTATATATATAAAAGGAGAAACTGACTGACTGACTGACTGACTGACTGACTGACTGACTGACTGACATATCAACGCACAGCCCAAACGGCTAAACGTAGGCACTTGAAATTTGGAAGGGACGTAGCTTAGGTACCGTAGGGGTGCACTAAGAAAGGAATTCCCGAAATTCCCACGGGAACGGGAATTAGCGGGAAAATCCTTTTGTATGAAAAATCTAAACCGCTTAAGTTAGACGCTTGAAATTTGGCATGCAGGTACCTTAGTAAATATAAAGTTTAGTTATGGCTGTATTTTGAGAAATTCCCACGGGAACGGGAGTTAGCGGGAAAAAACTTTTGTATGTATAAATTTAAACACGCGGACGAAGTCGCGGGCAAAAGCTAGTAAAGAATAATTGTAACTACCAGAATAATTGTAGTTTTGTCAAAATCCGTCCAGTAGCTTTTTTTTCTATAACGAACATACAGACAAAGAGACATACAAAAATTTTACTGATTGCATTTTTGGCATCAGTATCGATCGAGTATTTAAGAGAGGTAGGGCATAGCGAATCTTCGCTCGAATTGAGCTGCCCGTCCGGGTAGGGACCTCCACCCTATAAAATACCGCAGCCAAATGACTTTCGGGTCGTGTTTCTGGTGAGTAGGGTGTCCGGAGCTCGTGGGGGGTTAGGGTTGGGCCGGCATGGCAGTGGCAACTGACAGGTAACTGACCAGTTACTTGCCAGTTGTCACAGCGTCTTGGGCCTCTCTTTCGCTTTCCATCAGGCGTAGGGAAGCCATTATGTCGAGCCAATATAAAAAAAAAGATCACTCATCACCCTGATAGTTATTTTGAAAATATAGTTCATGTACAGAATTGACTTCTCTACAGATTTATTGAATCCAAGAATAGGCTTATACAGAAAAGTGGGTACGTGCTGAAGTAGCTTTTCAAAACTATAAAAAATAAAATATTGATACCAAAAAAGTACGATTGACTTTGACGTAAAGAAAATATTGAATCCAAAAAAGTACGACTAACTGTGAATATTTGTCGTTACCTAGCGCAATTTGTTTATATTGTTATTCATTCACACGTAGCCACTAATATTTGCTTGTCAATCGAAGCATGATTGTATTTGCACAAAAAACGGCCTTACTTATTAACCGACTTCGAAAAAAGGAGGAGGTTCTCAATTCGTCTCTATGTATAATATTTTTTTTTTTTTATGTATGTTCAGCGATATTTCCGTCAATTATGGATGGATTTCAAAAATTTTTCGACAGTTCGACAGAAGACACTTCCGAGGTGGTCCCATTATCACCAAGTAAGGATCTGATGATGGGATCCTGGAGAAATTGAGGGCAACAACCGAAAATTGTATGCTCATATGGTGTTTTTGTTACGTAATCATATTTTACTCAGGTATATGCTTCCGGGCGACAACATCTGGTGCTGATGATGAAGCCACAGAACTCCTTAACGGTTAGGAGTTAGGGGACAGTACTGACATTGGTCGATATTAAACTAGGTAGTAGTATGTACTTATGCAGGGCTAATAGGGCAGGTGATTTGGTAAGTGATATGCTTGATTCTAGATCGCAAAGTCTTCACTTGACTTAAAGCAAAATTTTTCATTCCTAAGTAAAACTCTTAAGGACATTAATTAGCCTTTATTCAAGGTCACAGCACATTAACGCAACTAAAAACAGAGAAATAAAATTATTTTTAAAAAAAAAATTAAACCGACTTCAAAAAAAACGCAAACGACCAAAACTAAAAAGCGATAAATAACGTAAGTAATTCTATCCTTAATACATAATCATTTAAATATTACAATTATCACTTATTTTTGAAGTCGGTGCCAGCCAAACATATCTAGGTATATTGTCGTGTGGATATGCCGGCCGCGCGCGTCATACAACAACAGTCTACGTTAGGTACCGAGAGGTTGGCACCGACTTCAAAAATAAGTGATAATTGTAATATTTAAATGATTATGTATTAAGGATAGAATTACTTACGTTATTTATCGCTTTTTAGTTTTGGTCGTTTGCGTTTTTTTTGAAGTCGGTTTAATTTTTGAGGTCAACAGTCAATGCAAGAAGCAAGCAACATTTAGCACGAGTAATTTAGTCTAGGGTCTCTTCATCAGCCTATTGCAGTCCACTGCTGGACATAGGCCTCTCCAGTTGTTCGCCACTTATGGCAAACATCTGGAGGATATACCCATAATCGCCTCGCTGGGCAGGCGGGTTGGCGCTGACAGGGCGTAGCTTCTCGCTCCGGTAACGCAGCTGCCCGTCATCGGCCTGTGGTATTTAGCTACGCCTTCAATCGTGGTGGTTATATGCCCCACGGTCCCGACGTGTCGTCGGAAAACGCCACAAAGTCCTTGGCTCTATTGTAAATGATTTAATTAGTGTACACAATATTAATAGCTTCAATCGATCCTATTTTAATGACCAAGTGAAAGGGCTATTGATCATAGACTGCAAACAAAGCAAACCCGCTTAATTGGTTCGGAACAAACCGCAGTTGCGCTTGCGCAATCGACGCTTCGTGGGAAATTGTACGACAAGGCCCTAAGGTTTGCCCAGAGGGCTCAATAGCGAGGTCTGGTACTTATAGAGGCCATTATTTACTATTCATGGACAAATACCCATTAATCAGGATTCCTTAAAGTGGGGCTCGCTAACCCATAGGGGTTAAGATTTCCGTAATGGTGGTTGGTCCTTCGTGTTCCTGCGTCCGCGTGGAATAGAGTTTCATTTTTGGGGTTGGATTGATCAAAATCCTTTCTTAGCGGATGCCTCCGCCATAACATCTACCTGCATGCCAAATTTCAGCTTGATCCGTCCAGTGGTTTGGGCTGTGCGTTGATAGATCACTATATGACTAGATGTCTAATATAATTCAACTGGGTTATTGTGTTTCTGCATCATACGTTTCAGTTTCCAAATTTAATTACCTATAGCATAAAACATCATATTATCATCATCAGCCTGTAGCAGTCCACTGCTGAACATAGGCCTCTCCAGTTGTTCGCCACTTTGAGCAAACAGATGGAGGCTTTACCCATAATTGCCACGCTGGGCAGGCGGATCGGTGATCGCAGGCATTCTATATGTACAACTTTAATTCTAATCTATTGGAACTAGTTATAGCGTGTAGGTACAATCGGACAAATGTCTTTGTCTGGATTCTTATTTTATCTGTGTCTTTACACCCCCAATTTTTTTTGGAAGAATTTTCAATGTTCGGACACAATTAAGTATTACTATTTTATTGTGCGTATTATAATTTATTCATCGTCTCTTTGAAACTGATCATTCCGATAGGCAGCCCTAACCGGCTAGTTTAAACCTTAAAGGCGAGAGGTAACGCTCGCTCACAAGGTATCGTATAGCGGGTGAGCGGCAGTTTGAAACTGATACGAATTAGTACAATGTACTGACATAATTGCGCTATTATAAGTACTACGAGTATACCCCTTCGTAAGTTACAACTGATACAAGACAAGCATTGGCATATAAATGTTCCTTTGTAATAACATTTATTACAGTTCTCAGACTTCTATGCCTACATTTTATCTGTGGTAATGGGATTTTACTATGTTTTACATAATATTTTATGCTTATTTTTCTCCATTTTCTTTTCATTTATTACTTCTTCATAATAATATGCTAATTAAATTGATTCATCCTATAAACGTCAACAGGGACATAGGCCTCCATCATCATCATCATCATCATCATTAGCCTTTACAATAACAAATGAAGCGCTGGCAACCGACTGGTGGCGGTATAAACATCACAATTGAAGGCGTTGCTAAATCTACTGATGACGGGCAGCTGCGATCGCCAACCCGCCTGCCCAGCGTGGCGATTATAGGCATATCCTCCAGATGTTTTCCGTACTTAATTGGCGAACATCTGGAAAGGCCTATGTCCAGCAGCGGACTGATGTGGGCTGATGATGATAATAATGGTGAAGGTCGGTAGAAGGGTAAGAAGGGTTCCTATTCTTAACCCAGAAACGACTCCGATAAATTCAGATGAGTTTCCTAATTAACCTGATCGAGAATTCAGCACGTTACGGATTCTCCGCGCTCGAACTAAGACCGCATTTTCCTACACAACAAAGTAGCACTACTTACTTAGCTGTTGTTTTATTGTCCGTAGGTACGACAGCCTTTAGCCAGGCAGGTAAACCCTGTTAGCTTTATAAGCAACCAGTGAAATTGACCCCTATATTATGTGTTCAATGCCTCACATCAATAATTCTCAAACACGTAATTCATTGTCATCTTCGTGTAATAACAACTTGACATTGCTTAAATAAGCCACACAAAACTTGATAGACGAAATGTATTATGCTCTTGTCCCCTTAGAAACTTGCATTCAATGTATTTTTTATGTTGAAACGTGCCTTCATGTAACGTAGCGTTATATTGCCGCAATATCGATTTTGGCCTTTGGGGAAAATGCTTTTAGGCGTCTCCGTTTGGGGGAGTATGTGAGACTTACGCAGCCTCAGGAGAATGGGAAGGTGGCATCCTGCTTCAATGTGGTAGGTAGGCAGGGAATACCCACTAAAACCCAGGCGTTCTATTGAGCGCCATCGGGCGGGGTATGGGATTGGACTTAATTGAAATATGGGATTGGGTTATGGGATTGAACAGAACACCCAGACCAATACAAGCAGACATATTCATACATTATCATCCAGTTTTTTTAGGGGTCTTCCAAAACAAAAGATTTCAGTTGAGAAGTCGAAATCTTAAGTCGACCCTTACGACTCCTACGGAAAGGGATTGTATTCTTTTGTATTCTTTTCCGTAATTATTAGGTACCTTCTTAAATTACCTATTATTGACCTTACCTTAGGTCAAGCCCGGTCATTGACCCCAAGCAACAACAAACACATTATAACCTCGCTTTCACAAACTTATCTGACTTTGAAGACTAGTTTGGGTCAGAGGCAGTGAACGCTACCTCTGAAGCAGTGGTCGCGGGTTCAATACCCGCACAATACAAACATTTTTGTGCATGAACATAATGTATGTCTGTTTGTATTCGTCTAGTTTTTGTTAAGCATTTTTTTTATAGTAGCTCGACATAAAGACTTCCCTACGCCTGATGGAAAACGAAAGAGAAGCCCAAGACAACGGGCAAGTAACTGGTAATTGGTCAGTTCCTGTCAGTTGTCACCGCCATGCCGGCCCAACCCTAAACCCCCCATTAGCTCCGAAAAACTCTACTCACAGGCAGAAACACGACCCAGAGGTCATTTGGCTGCGGTATTCTATAGGGTCCTTCCCCGGACAGGCGGCTCAATTCGAGCGAAGATTCGCTATGCCCTCCCTCTACCAGCATACCTAATAACTTTATATATAATTCTGGCTTGACCGATTTAAATGAATTTTTCTGCACGTGTTTGAGTGGCGCCCTGGATGGTTTAGATTCACAAATCAGCCCGGCAGATGGCGCTGCAGTCGGTAAATTTCCACGGGAACGGGAGTTAGCGGGAAAATGAGTATTGAACCCGTGCAAAGCCGGGGCGGGTCGTTAGTGTAGGTATATATTTATAAAAGAGTATCTAAGTAAGTTTATATTTTGTCTAGTACCCATTGTACAAGCTTCGGCTTAGTTTGGGACTAAATGGCGCTGTATGGCTCAATGTGGCATCATCATCATCAGTCTCTCGCAGTCCACAGCTGGACATAAGCCTCTCTAATTGTTTGCCACTTTGTTCGATCCTGGGCTTTTCGAATCCAGCACTTGCCAGCCGTCCTGCGCAAATCGTCACTCCACCCGGCCTGAGGGCGTCCTACACTACGTTTGCCGAGACGCGGTCTCCACCCCAGATCTCGTTTACCCCAACGGTTATCGGTTCTGCGGCTGATGTGGCCAGCACACTGCCACTTCAGCTTGCTAATTCGGTGAACTGTGTCGCATGTCTTGGAGTATTTATTATAGTAACGTGATGTGTGGTTGTGTGTACAATTATTTTCGTCACAAGGGTACTTTACACACTGCCGTAAACTGCATGGATTACATCACGATATAAAAATCATGCGAAATGGAGTAACTTTGACATGCTTCCATAAAAAAAGCTGGTAAGCATACGTACAGCTGCGTACACTTACACTTAAACAGGGTGTTACAAAACGACAATGCTTAACATGCTTTGCGTAAGTAATTCACACTTTGTTCACTCAACTATGGTAGGATAACCGTATATGTGGTAAATGTTTCGGACAGCCTATTTACCGAATTAGATTCCGTTTTCGAAGTTTTATAAATAGAGGGTTGGATTATTGTTATTAGAACTCCCAGAATACCCAGATCCGAGAATTTATCGAAATACGTAGAGTACTATACGTAGAGCTACTTCATACTCGAATGATTTGATCGAGAACACCCGGCAGAGGCTCGTGGTAAATTCAACGAACTTTTAAATACTACTAATTTTTAAGAGAGGTAGGGCATAGCGAATCTTCGCTCTAATTGAGCCGCCTGTCCGGGGAAGGACCTCCACCCTATAGAATACCGCAGTCAAATGACCTCTGGGTCGTGTTTCTGCCGGTGAGTAGGTTTTCCGGAGCTCGTGGGGGGTTAGGGTTGGGCCGGCATGGCTGTGGCAACTGACAAGTAACTGACCAGTTACTTGCCCGTTGTCACAGCGACTTGGGCTTCTCTTTCGCTTTCCATCAGGCGTAGGGAAGCCATTATGTCGAGCCACTATGAAAAAAAAATATATAAATGCGAAAGTTTGCTTGGATGGATAGACGTTTCTTACTCTTTCCCGGGAAAAGACTTAACGTATTTGAATGAAACTTTACAGTAATACAGCTACATCAATCAAATTAACACATAGGCCATACTTTTTTTTGTCAAGGATATATCATTTAATATGTCACCGATATTCACGCAGGGCAAAAGCTAGTGTGTAAGAAATGATTGTTGGCAGTTGAAGTTCTCTACTGACCAGACGCCCCCCACGGCTAGGTTCTCGTAGTATGTTGCCGACTTACCGCCCTGCAGTTATACCTCTGGAACTCGAAATCTTCGGATTGCTTATTAAAAAGCAAATTCCGTCTCGTCCTATCAACATCGCGAATGTTGGTCACCCTGACGTTATTTTTGTTTCTGTATCGCTGCGCTTACGCAAAACGTCAACAAAAATAATCGAATCGTTTGGTGTGCTTCAAGCTGGAATCCTCATCTCTGAAACCTGCATGAAAACGAATTTTGACTATGCCAAAAAATAGTCATGAAATAGTCATAAATAGTCGCCAAGTAAAAAAAAATAGTCGCATTATAGTTTCGGAGTTATAGCTATAGGTTGGTGAGGATTCTAGCTTGACGTTCAAGCTGTAATCCTCACCTCTGATGCAAGCAAACGGCAAAGTCTATCGAATTGGTTTATGTTCCAAAAAATAGTCATGAAATAGTCGCAACGGCATACCAAATTTCAGAATTAGTCGTTAAGAGATTCCAGAGATATAAGGGTAGGTTGGTGAGGATTCTAGCTTGAACATTTGAAAACTTCAAATATCTCCGAAACGGCTACGATTTTCGATTTGAGATTTTGCCAAAAAATAGTCATGAAATAGTCGTCTCCAACGGAAATAAATTTGAGCTGATTTAATTAGAAAATAAAAAGTTATAATTTTCCCTACAATTTTGGAGGTACAGTTGTATACAAAATGTTTTACTTCATTTGATATTATTGTGAAATGTTCTGCTTAAAATATAATATTTCGTTCAATTAGGTATTTTCCATGGCAGCTGTTATGATTAAACAAAAAAAAACAAACATTTTTATGTAGCTATTTTTATTTTTATAATATAAAGTTTGCATATTAGTACAAAACTTGTTTAAATCTGAAATCAGTACATATAATACACAATTACCGACCTGTTCCCACCCAGCAAAAAGAATAACTATGAGCTTTAATTATTGATCTTTACATATATTTCACATTTACCTTTAATGTTAATATCACAGCAATGCGTTTTTAAAATGGTTAGAGCTAGTTCCACAACACTTACTAGATAGCGTGACTGTCAAGCAAAATACTCAAGTCAATGAAATGTCCGCGACGATGATTGTGAGAAGACACTAATGGTGCTCCCACACTGCCGCGCCGTTAGAAAATGTTTAGCAACGTTAGCAGACATTTAATCACATGTCATTGTGTTAAAAATTATTTCATGTTAGAAAATGTTTCGTAACTGAGTAAACATTTTATAACAAGTTATCTTCTATCCATACTTATAATAAATATGTAGAGAAGTCAATTCTGTACATTAAAATATATTTTCAAAATAACTATAAGGGAGTCATTAGTGATCGATATTGATGCCAAAAATGCAATCAGTAAAATTGTTGTCTGTCTGTCTGTATGTTCGTTATAGAAAAAAAACTACAAGACGGATTTTAACGAAACTTGGTACGATTATTCTTCATATTCCTGGGCAGGTTATAGTATACTTTCATCACGCTACAATTAATAGGAGCAGAGCAATGGCGGGAAGTGTTGGGGAAACGGGAGAAATTTTTATCTGTATGTTTGATCGCGCCTCACGCGAAAACTACTGCTTGGAATTAAATGCGGTTTCACCAATGTATTGCTAGCAATCCAACAACCTCTAGAGGTCTAACTTAAAATCTGGGTACCATTTTGTGGAAGTCGGTTATTTTTGAAACCCCATATCCACGCGTGGGACGCCGCTGGCACAGCTAGTAACAAAATAAAATAAGTGTTATATTTTGTTTGGCGCATCCAATAAGATCGCTTCTTCTTTTGTAAACAAAACTAAAAGCTATTCTAATGGGCAATTCTTCTTCCATTTTTGTATAGACACTCCCTCAGAACGCAAAACCAAGTAAGCAAATGCCAGATTTAAATGTTAGTAAACATTTTTCATCAGTGTACGGGCACTTATAACATGTGACACTTCCTAACAAAATGTAACAATTGACAACATCTGTTAGTAAATATTTTTTTTTATTTAATCTTTATTGCACAATAGAAATAGTGCACAAAAGGCGGATCGAATGCCGTGTAGGCATTCTCTACCGGTCAACTATTGGGCTAAGCAGAAACAGATGTATGTAGGTAGAGTGTTGCAAAGTGGGATAGGATTAAACAGGGATTAAAATATTAAATAACTTAATAGATACATACATAATATAGAGTAAATAAAATAAAATATAAATGTATGCTAGAAAATGTTTACAAATATTATCTAACGGTAACGGCAGTGCGGGGGCACCATAAAAGACGGAGACTATGAGACCGAGCGCTCCCGAAGCTAGCATGGAAATGCCCGAATGGCATACCTATTATTCGGTTGTGATATAAACATTATATTTAGTTATTTTTAATTTAAACATGTTATGTACGCATTTTCAAGCTTTAAATTGTACTAAATAAAAATAGCTACAAAAATTATAAATGTTTGTTTTTATTTGTTTAATCATAATAGCACTCGGTCTAGTCACTAGTCTTGGAAAACACCTAATTTGACGAAATATTATAGTTCAAGCGAAATATTTTACAATGGTATAAAATGAAGTAAACATTTTGTACACGACTGTACCTCCATAGAAATGTAGTGAAAAATTAACACTTTTTAATTTCAAATTAAATCAGCTCAAATTTATTTCCGTTGGAGACGACTATTTCATGACTATTTTTTGGCAAAAACTCAAATTGAAAATCGTAGCCGTTTCGGAGATATTTGAAGTTTTCAAATGTTCAAGCTAGAATCCTCACCAACCTACCCTTATATCTCTGGAATCTCTTAACGACTAATTCTGAAATTTGGTATGCCGTTGCGACTATTTCATGACTATTTTTTGGAACATAAACCAATTCGATAGACTTTGCCGTTTGCTTGCATCAGAGGTGAGGATTACAGCTTGAACGTCAAGCCAGAATCCTCACCAACCTATAGCTATAACTCCGAAACTATAATGCGACTATTTTTTTTACTTGGCGACTATTTATGACTATTTCATGACTATTTTTTGGCATAGTCAAAATTCGTTTTCATGCAGGTTTCAGAGATGAGGATTCCAGCTTGAACCACACATCGTTTGGACGCAAATTTTCTTCAGCCGGTCAAGGACAATTGAGGTATTTCTTCTGAGATCAGTTTAAGTAATATTTTATACGAGACAATGTTATTGTCCGTGTGGTTTTCGGATTTAAAATAGGACCACTGATCTCATACCACGGGTGTCAATCATAGATGACGACTAAGGGACCGCTATCAGGAAACGGGTTAAGCTTTGTACAAATGAAACCTATTGTGGACACCAATTCGCCTGCCCAGAGTGGTAACTAAGGAAAATAACCAACCAACCAAGACATGCCACGCTGGGCCACACAGTGCCACCTAGCCCCAAACTAAGCCGAAGCTTGTACTATGGGTACTAGACAACTGATAAACTTATGTTAGCAACTATAATTCTATTAAGTATTAAAAGTTGATCATTTGACTATTTTCTTAATATGGTAACAAATTTGTGTTCCGGAAGTGCATCCATCTTTAAAATGTCTACTGTAATATTCTATTAAATTATTGTTTATTAAGAAAAATAATGTGCAAAAATATAGTATAATTATGAGAAGTGTAATTAGTATATTTAAAATAATAAGAGTTTAATAATTGATCATTTCACTTTATTCCACCGGAAACACGTTGTTCTTAAGCAACGTGCACTGTTATAATATTTCATTAAATTGTTATTAATATTGAAAAGGCTCTATATAAAAAAAAGTACAATAAATTTTAGACTTGTATAAAATAATTTAAGATTTATAGTGACAAAATTAGAATTTATTTAAAAATATAAATTAAACCGGAAATGGATACCCCACTTTCCGCACTAGCTAGTTTGTGACTATAAAAGAGGGCGCTCGAGCAAAGATGGGCATTCTCTTGCCAACTATCGTTGAGTAAGGGTCCGTTCTCGAGTCTCCTCTGCGTTAATGTAAGTAGAATAGTGTTGCCCAAATTCAGTCTTGGTCTTGCAGTCTTGGTCTTGTTCTTGCGTTTTTGCAAGACCAAGACCAAGAACAAGACCGCGTATTTTGAGCAAGACCAAGACCAAGACTGACCGTGCAAGACTTGAGCAAGAACAAGACATAGCCTGCAAGACTCTTGCGTCTTGCAGCTAGGACTTAGCGCTATTTCACTGAGTAGTTAGGTGTAACAGTTCGGTGTATAGGTAGGTACGCTTAGGAATTCTATGAGACGCAAAAAACTGTATCAAAGAATATGAAAAACTGGACCTATGCGCATTACGACTAATACCATAAACATAGCGAATAAAAAAATATCTATTAAAATCAAACTGAGTGCATGCATAGTTATGTTTTAACCATCGGCACTTTGATAATGCGGCATCAAAGGTTTTGTACTTACTTCTCAAAGAAATTTGCCGCTTTTCGGAAGTACATGGCTGCGATCATAAGTGTATTTGTGATCGCAGGTACATGGTTATGATACACGCGCCGGCGGCTTCTTTTGAAATCTAAAACAATCGTTGCCGCCACGCCGAAATCATAACATTTGACACTATTTGATTGCCGCCATAGGGCGTAGGTATACTCATGCAAAATAATTTCGAATTTTAAGAGTACCTACAGGTGTTTTTTATCAAATCTTCAGTTATTTATTAATCTGCTTGATCATTACTATGGCTATGTTAATTCAAGCTCACAATGTTCCAATTCTAATACGTTTTTCTAAGATTTAAAGTAAACTTTAATAAATAGTAATAGACTAATAGGTAATTGCAAGACTTGCAAGACTCTTGCTGCAAGACCAAGACCAAGACTGGGAGCGCAAGACCAAGACCAAGACCAAGACCAGGTGTATTGGCGCAAGACCAAGACCAAGACTGGCTAAGTCTCGTCTTGTTCTTGCATTTGGGCAACACTAAAGTAGAACGTATGTTTGTCTTATTGTATACCAATTATTATGTATCTCGTGCCTTATGCATATATCTTGACCTGTAGGTGGCTTATTATGGGTAATTAACTATTAACTATCCATGGCAATAATAATTAGTTTATTGTCATCACAAATAAAATATAAATATAATAATAATTACAGTTGAATGTATAATAGATTAATATTTAATATAGATTAATAAATTAATAAATTCATTAGTAGAAATGATATAAGCAGTATTAAATTATCGTTATATATATCTCTTGAGTATACTTGTTGTTTGATTTGCCGTTTAGTACCATTAGACTATAATTTACACTTACTTAGATACATTTTTTTTTGTAAATAAATATATATTATACATAGAAAACACCCAGACCAATACAAACAGACATGTTCATGAACACAAATGTTTGTACTGTGCAGGAATCGAACCCACGACCCTTGGCTCAGAGGGCAGAGGTCACTACCAAATGAGCCACCGAGCCTGTCAAAATCCCCTCAAATGACTATTGTCACTGCACGTTTGCAGCTGATGATTATGATCAGCTACTTATTCACCCCTTTAAGGGATAACTCCACCGTATATGACCTTAACTGACAGGCCAGATAGCTCATTTATTTTTTATAGGAAGAGCTTTCAGGATGACCTCACTCCACCTGATGGTAAGCGGCCGTGAGGTTCAAAAGTTTGGTTGACAGGCATAATAGAACAAGTGACCTCTGTCTTTAGAGCCATGGGTCGTGAGTTCGAGTCCTGCACAGTAAGTACAAACTTGTATGCATAAACATGTCAGGTGTTTAATATGTATAAAATTTATTTACAAAAAAATCTAAATATCAGTTGTCTAGTAACCATAGTACAAGCTTCTGCTTAGTTTGGGGCTAGATGGCGATGTGTGGCCCAGATGGCATCTCTTGGGTGGTACAAACGAAAACAGCCATTTACAAAAACCACGGAGTATTTCGGCCACGGACAAGAATTTTCACCGAAAAACTCCCTAAATTGCTCAGGTTCTTTAACAATAGGTAACCACTATGTGGCAACCAAGACAGTCAGGGTCGGCACGGTCTAGCGGCTCGGAACGCACTCGTGGGCGCGGAGAGCATTCCAGAATCAGGTTGCCGAAATTAAGTTGTAACTTAATACTTTAACGCCCACATTTCAGACGTCGAAACATTACATAATGCATTTTAAATTTGAAAACACATTAATGATCTTATAAGGGAAAAAAAAATCTTATAAGGGAGCGACATATCATCTTTTCGCTCCAAGCCACCCTCACCTACCCGTGCATCCTGCCGAATAACAAACGAGGCGCTGGCGACCGACTGGTGGCGGTATAACCACCACGATTGAAGGCCTAGCTAAATACCCAGTCCGATGACGTGCAGCAGAGTCATCGGAGCGAAGAATGACGAGCAGCAGAGTCATCGAAGAGAAGCTACGCCCTGTGGTCGCCAACCCGCCTACTCAGCGTGGCGATTATGGGTATATCCTCCAAACGTTTGTCTTAAGCCTTTGTTCAGCAGTGGACCGCAATAGACTGATGCTGATGTTGACATTCTTCTGAAAATCAGGTAGATAATCCATATGCGTGAGCTATCAAAAAGAACTTTACTCGACTGACTGAACACACCAAGCTCTCACCCTCAGGTACACATACACGCACTCACACACACACTTACGCACGCACACACACACACACACACACACACACACACACACACACACACACACACACACACACACACACACACACTATATACTCCCACACTGCACGTGCTCATTAAACACACTTTCTTAATTATCTCTAACCTTTTGTATTTATAATATTGTTCCAATAAAAACTTTTTTTTTTATTCTGATAATCAGGTAGATTATCCATAGGCGTGGGCTATCAAAAAGAATTTTACTCGTAATTACTTAATGGTTAAGGTATAGTATAATATTATTACTTTAGATACAGCGCGCAGATTCACTTTAATTTTCTCAGCGTGACAAGTTAGAATTGATTTGTACAGTCTGATTGATTGTTAGGTAATAAAATTTGTTCTGTGTTTGAGCGAATTTGGTAGACAGACAATTAGTTACGGGTTCGATTTCCGAGAAAGTTAGAAAGATAATGTTCAAGATTGCTGTTTTTGCGGAGTGTAACAAATCCGACATTAATGATCATCTTTTTGACTCTCATAACGTCCTGACCCGGAACAATCTAGCAAAGTACATATGGTTAATTGACCTGACCAGGATTTGAGCGTGGTGTGTCGCGGGTTCGATCCCCGCACAGTACCTAAACACAAACATCCGTGTGCCTGAAAATGTCTGTTAGTATATTGTGGGTATTTGCTATGTATATGTGTAGTTATTTACAGAAAAAGTTATAAGTAAGTTTATCCGCTGTCTAGTACTCATAGTACAAGCTTCGGCTTAGTTTGGGGTTAGATGGCGCCGTGTGGCCTGTTATTTTTAGTTCTTCATATAAACCACTTTAATAACTATTAAGAGTTAACATTATGATTTGATTTGTCGCGAGATGCCTGGAAAATGCTGTACCTATGTGAGAAGCCCAGGATCGTGTAAATTGGAGGGGCCTATAAGTAGGCCTAACTGAATATATCCAGCTGTAAACTGCGAAAAATAATGACGAAGACTTAACAATTTTATTAATTAACAAGTATATCTATAGTTATCGATTGATAATGCCTGCATAAATTACCGCTGACAAACCAATTAATATACATTACCGGCGTTACGCCTGGCGCAAACGCACAGTTGTTGCACATTGCACATTTCCCGTGCATTCTGTTATCTGTGTGACGCGCGGTTCCGCTCTTACGTCTATTTTGATATAATTACGGATAGACAGAAGACGAAATTTTTATTAGTTAATTTTCAAGTTCTTATGATGGTTGGTTGTATAATAATGGCTCATTTGGTAGTGCCCTCTGGCTTCTGAGCCATGGGTTGTGGGTTCGATCCCCGCACAGTACAAACATTTGTGTGCATGAACATGTCTGTTTGTATTGGTCTGGGTGTTTTCTATGTATAATATGTATTCATTTACAAAAAAATATATCTAAGTAAGTTTATCAGTTGTCTAGTACTCATAGTACAACGTTCAAGCTTCGGCTTAGTTTGGGGCTAGGTGGCGATGTGTGGCTCAGCGTGGCATGTTTTTAAACAACTGTAGTTTCGTGTTGTGCCGTCAACAACGGTAGGTAGGCATATGTCGCCACAGCCTACTCTAAACTAAGGCTGTAGTCACCATGCTACACAGTGTCCAAGTTTTCTCACTATATTCTCCTTCACCGTAATAGCGTCGAAACGTACCTACATATGAAATTCAAATTGATAACATTTACTTATTGTGTGGCAAGATTTGGATAAAGCCGTAGCTTAATGCCATTGCTTTAAGCTACGGCTTTATCCAAATCTTAAATAGTTACCAAAAACTAAGATAAATTGTTATAAATAAACCGTACAGTCTGCAATAATGCAGTTACAGCGGAGCCTCAAAATACCACGTCAATTCATATATACAATTATGATAGTGACCATGAAAGTGCAAAACATTTCACCAAATATGTTGTAAATTTTAATCATCTTTTGTTTCAGATGGGTACATTGATATGTATCACCGAGTGAGACGAAAGATGCGACTAGTCGTATGTGCCATACTAATATTAGTGCCAAACTGCTCAGCTCTGCCTGCCATAGACAGCTCAGCACCAGAAACCAAACTTACCACTGAACCCATAGACAACTATGAAAACAACGTCATAGATTTCGATGAAGAATTCTCTGTAAAATTTAGTCATAAATATGACGTCGTCCCATGGAAAGGTAATAAATATGATAAAGATTTACATAGATACACCATCGTGAAAGATGATGGTAAGAGTCAAAAAGATGATTCTAATAACAAAACAGAAAATTTACCTAAAACTAACTTAGATATAGTTAACGAATCAACAACAGAAGCTGATTACAGCGTAATACCTCTAGAACTCATTAGTACAACAGAAAATTACCTATTAAGTATTGTTGAAAGCACCACTGATGAAGATCTGTCCGTCATACCACTATCAAGTTCAGTAAGAAGCGTGCCTCAAATAGAAATCAACCAAACTGTCACTTTGCCTACTTCTACTCAAGAATCGGATACAACGGATAGTATTGAAACTACAACAGAAAGTTTGAATGTTACAACAATTGTAGTACAAACCACATCAAAGGTTGCACCAAGCTTGAATAATACTGAAGATGACAGTAGAACTGATAAGCCTATTAATTTAGAAATAAGTACAGCTGCAGCAGAAACGAGTTCTACAAAAGACCCAACAAATTATACTGTAGAAGCTACTACTATAGAAACAGATACACAAACTCATGCAATTGCTTTAAATAACTCAACAGAAATTACGAAAACAGATAAGAGTGTAACTATAGTTAATGCAACGATACAAACGAATATTTCTGAACAGAATGTTAGTATAAGAAGTGTACAAGAATATGATGAAATGAATATGCAGAATGTAACTGTTGATAAAAATGCAGAAACCTTGACAATAGCCAACAAAACCACAAATAGTACAGAGGAAGTAAAGATTAACGCAACGACTGCCAAATTAAATGTAACTGAAGGTACTAAAAAGGCAGATTTGAATGTAACTAACAGTACAAAAATTAAAGAAATTCTCAATACCAACTCCTCCAAGCAGATTGAAAATGTTACTTCATTTGACGTAGATAGCATAGAGGTAATTCTTTGTATAGAATATTTACTTATTGTCTGATTCTACCTTTGCATATCATATTTTTCTAGATATCCGGGGGGATAAAGTCGCAAAGTAATGTGAGCTCTGTGCTTATGACTGGCAGGAGGTTGCGCAGAACAGAACTAGATAGAGCCTTTTATAGGAGGCTAAGATTCATTTTGGATCACTGCACCAATGTAGTTAATTAGTTACATAACTGTAGAGTAGAAATCATTGCCCTATCTCTTCCCGTAAGATCTGACTAAGAGACTTCTGAAAATTTCAGCTTCTCTACCGGTGGTAGGGTTTACCCATTTGGCCAGCGATCACCGTACACTCGTTTCAGGATCAGTATAACGTTCAGCGTTCAATATTGATCACTATCTCTGATACTGATCTCTTCCGATGATGATTGTCATTTGAAGGACTTACCTTAGTCACCACGCTTGGCAGGCGGGTTGGCAGCCGCATTAGGTTTTATTTGTACCCAGGTAAACGCTATTGCCCGTTTCCTAATATTTTCTTAGTCGTCTCATACGATATCCACTGGATGAGATGGGCTATTTCTAAATAGGACGTCTGAGACTGTCAAATTTATTTTAAAACAATCATAGGTATGTGTAAGCTAAAGAATGGAGTTTCTACATTGACATTTTAATCGATTCTCCCAATACCAGGTAGACGAAAAAGACGTTCCAATCTTCACGGAACTGGACGCGGAGGAGCAGGACGTGCCCGAAGACTACTACGACTCCAAAGACGTGGTGACCACCACCACGCCGAAGGCCAGCGCGCTGTCGGTGCTGGTGGGGCTGGCCGGCAGCGTGGTGGAGAGCGTGGTGGAGTCTGTGGCGGAGCGGGTGGTGCCAAAGGGGATATACGACCTGTTCAAGAGGATGCAGCGGCAGAGTGAAGCGTTGGAGGCGGAGAGGCTGAGGAGCAGGGAGGAGAATGGGGGGTTAGGTAAGGTTTTTCTTTTGGGGAATATGTTGTGGTGTGGCAGTGTTAAGCCAGACTTGCCATTGCCGTCGTTAAGTTATCTAAACGTAAAGGTTAATCAAAAATAAAAAAGGGGATGTAAGGGAGTGACCTATCACCTTTTCACTCCAAGCCATCCTCACCTGCCCGTGGTGCATCCTGCCGAATAACAAACGAGGCTCTGGCAAATCGACTGGTGGCGGTATAACCATCACAATTGAAGGCGTAGCTAAATACTAAATACCGGTGACGGGCAGCAGCGTCACCAGAGCAAGAAGCTACGCCCTGCGATCGCCAACCCGCCTGCCCAGCGTGGCGATTATGGGTATATCCTCCAGATGTTTGCTCTAAGTGGCGAACATCTGGAGAGGCCTATGTCCAGCAGTGGATCGAGGCAAACATCTGGAGGATATACCTATAATCGCTACGCTGGGCGATCGCAGTGCGTAGCTCCTCGCTCCGGTGACGCTGCTGCCCGTCATCGGCCTGTGGTATTTAGCTACGCTTTCCATCGTGATGTCTGTGAACCAGTCGTTTGCCAGAGCCTCGTTTATTATTCGACAGGATGCACCACGGGCAGTTGATGGTGGCTTGAAGGGAAAAGATGATAAATCGATCGCTCCTTTACATACCAGTGCCATCTAAGCCGAAGCTTATACTATGAGTACTAGACAACTCACTGATGAACATACAAAAATCTTTTTATTTTTTGTTAATAAATACAAATTAGAGGTTTCTCAATTCGGCCGTATTTTTTAATTGTAGCTAGATACTCTTGTTTAATGCGCCTTGTTTCCACAAAGCTTGAAGTGGCTTGCTGTTGCCAAAGATATTGCTTGATATAGTACCAGTTAACATTTTTGACATATTTACCGGCATTATAATGATGATACGACCTGATAAAGCGGCATTAAGTTAATAAATTAGACAGTTTGTAAAAACTTTACGAAATTTCATCATCTCTTAGGTAAGTGATTTTTGCGAAATGATTCGCTAAAGTATCATAATATTAAGATGTGTTTCAATAAAGTGTTTCGTTTAGTCGGCCAGATGTTCGGGGATTATGTAATTGGGCTGATGGTATTGTCGCCGCATTGTGTAACTGTCTGGGACAAATCTGCGATTGTATCTTTAAATGTTTTAATTGAACACTAGCTGTGCCAGCGGCGTCCCACGCGTGGAAATCGGGTTTCAAAAATAACGGACTTCTATAAAATAGTTCTTCTTAAATTTTAAGTTAGACCTCTAGCAATACATTCAATACCAAGCAGTAGTTTTCGCGTGGTGCGTGATCAAACATACAGATAAAAATTTCTCCCGTTTTCCCAACATTTTCATTCACTGTTTTGCTAAAAAGTATGCTATAACCTGCCCAGGAGTATGCAAACTAATCGTACCAAGTTTCGTCAAAATCCTTCGAGTAGTTTTCGTTTCTATAACGAACATACAGACAGACAAAAATTTCACTGATTGCATTTTTGGCATCAGTATCGATCACTAATCACCCCCTGATAGTTATTTTGAAAATATATTTCATGTACCTCTCTACAGATTTGTTATAAGTATAGATAAGTATAAATAAGTAAGGGAGCGGCCTATCATCTTTTCGCTCCAAGCCAACCTCACCTGCCCGTGGTGCATCCTGCCGAACAACAAACGAGGCACTGGCAACCGACTGGTGGCGGTATAACCATCACAATTGAAGGCGTAGCTAAATACTAAAGACCGGTGACGGGCAGCAGCGTCACCGGAGCAAGAAGCTACGCCCTGCGATCGCCAACCCGCCTACCCAGCGAGGCAATTATGGGTATATCCTCCAGATGTTTACCCTGAGTGGTGAACAGCTGGAGAGGCCTGTGTCCAGCAGTGGACCGCAATAGGCTGATGATGATGATTAATTTCTAGGTCAATTCGGGCGAGGCATCCTGAAGACCATCTCCTCAGGGCTGAGCAAGCCGTTCAGCCAGCTGATGGCTGGCGCCAAGGACATCGGCTCGCTGGACAGTGACCGAGGGTTCGTGGGCAGCCTGGCGTCCGGGGTGACCAGCGTGGCCACCGTCGCCACGTCCCTGGCCGATGCCTTTAAGGACCGTGTGCAGGCTATTTATCCAGGTTAGTAAAATAAATAAAATAAATAACCCAAGACATGCCACGCTGGGCCACACAGCGCCATCTAGCCCCAAACTAAGCCGAAGCTTGTACTATGGGTACTGGACAACTGATAAACTTACTTAGATACTTTTTTTGTAAATAAATACATATTTTACATAGAAAACACCCAGACCAATACAAACAGACATGTTCATCATGAACACACATGTTTGCACTGTGCGGGAATCGAACCCACGACCCTTGGCTCCGAAGGCAGAGGTCACTACCAAATGAGCCATGGAGTCAGTCAAATTTCATCATTATCATCATTATTTCATCATCAGCATTACCCTTGGAAGGATCTGATTCCGGACCCTACTATCAAGCCCCCCGGTTTTAACAGCTACCGTATAGTATGGTCAAGGGTAAACCGGTTCAGAACTTCTTTTTTTGTTTTATAGTGGCTTGACATACTGGCTTCCCTACGCCTGATGGAAAGCGAAAGAGCAGCCCAAGTCGCTGTGTCAACGGGCAAGTAACTGGTCAGTTACCTGTCAGTTGCCACCGCCATGCCGGTGTAACCCTAACCCCCCACGAGCTCCGGAAACCCTACTCACCAGCAGAAACACGACTTGGAGGTCATTTGACCTCGGTATTCTATAGGGTGGACGTCCCTCCCCGGATGGGCAGATTCGCTATGCCCTACCTCTCTTAAAACTGGATACGGGCGGCAGCGACATCAGAGCGAGAAGCTACGCCCTGCTATCGCCAACCCGTCTGCCCAGCGTGGCGATTATGGGTATATCCTTTAGAAGTTTGAAAATGTAAGGACGTGGTCTCTGCCTTCCCCTCTGGGAGAAGGGCGTGGCGTTATGTATGTATGTATGTATATATTATGTATGTATGTATGTATGTATGTTGATCCCCAGGCACGGTGTGGTGCGGCGACGGGCACTCGGCGACCGCGCGCTCGGGCGAACTCGGCCTGTTCTTCTTTACCGACACATGCTGCCGGCAGCACGATGCTTGCAAGATCTACATACGGGCAGGGGACACCAAGTACGGGCTCACCAATACGGGGCTGTTCACCAGGTCGGTACTACTAGCTATTGGAGGTTGTATGCGCTGCAATTCATACTGGCTACTACTCGTACAGTGTTCGAAATTAGACTGTTTTTGTTATGTGCTTTTGCTGTTTTATAAGTCACTCTAAGGGGCAGACGACAGACTATCCGTGACGCACTTTTTTGCAATTATATGCAGTAACGCACACGACGCGCAAAAATCTGTCGCGGGTATTTCACAGACTCAACGCACACGACGCACATCTTCGATCATTCTGTCGGCAGACCTAGACGCTCTTTTTAAATGTCTCAGACGCAGACTCTATCGCACAAAAAGTGTGCCGTCTGTGCTGCCCCTAAATGTATTTGTATTGTAACCATCATCATCATCAGCCTATCGCAGTCCATTGCTGGACATAGGCCTCTCCAGTTGTTCGCCACTTAGGGCAAACGTCTGGAGGATATACCCATAATCGCCACGCTGGGCAGGCGGGTTGGCGATCGCAGGGCGTAGCTTCTCGCTCCGGTGACACTGGTGCCCGCCATCGGCCTGTGGTATTTAGCTACGCCTTCAATTGTGATGGTTATACCGCCACCAGTCGGTTGCCAGCGTCTCGTTTGTTATTCGGCAGAATGTACCACGTGTAAGCTACTTACTTTGGTATCGGATCAATGTATGTTGATGGTGTCTCTCATTCATTATTATTTACTATACACTTACTTATCAACATGTTAGAAGGCATTCCTCAAGCCGAACCGCGCCGCAAACGAGACCTGTCCGTTATATAACCACTACTCCATGCCGTTGATCAGATAACTGGCACAAAACTAGAAACATTATGGCTGTGTCTTCTTACGTCATCGTTTCCACAGTTACTTTATGGTTTACTCGTATTAGTAGGTATAGATAATAATTAACACAGCAGTTTTTTTCTGTCATCATCATCAGCCTTTGCAGACATAGGCCTCTCCAGTCGCCACTTAGGGTTAACTACTGGAGGATTTACCCATAATCGCCACGCTGGGCAGGCGGGTTGGCGATCGTAGCGTTTCGCTTCGGTGACGCTGCTGCCCGTCATCGGTGTTAGCTACGCCTTCAATACGGATGATGACAAGGTATGAAAATGAAGAAAATAATTAGTCCGTCTCTTAGATAATAAAAAAATATAAGACCCGTATTTTTTGTTTTGTCGAAATAACAAGAAAATACTTAGATATAGCGCATTAAAGTTACGGAGTGGGGGCTAACTACGTCACGTTAGAGTATATTTTGTACTCTAACGTGACGTCATGTGACATTTAAAATCAATGTATCTTCGTAAGTTTTTCAACAAGAGGCAAAATAAAAAATACGTGTCCAATATTTTTCATTAATCTATCTGATGGACATTAAATTATTTTTTAGTCATCATCCCAATTGTGATGGTTATACCGCCACCAGTCGGTTGCCGGCACCTCATTTTTTATTCGGGTAGCAGCGTTACCGTAGCGAAAGCTACATACGTCCTGTGATTGGCGAACAACTGGAGAGGCCTATGTCCAGCAGTGGACTGCACTATTATACTGATGATTTTAACTAATATTATAAAGCTGAAGAGTTTGTTTGTTTGAACGCGCTAATCTCAGGAACTACTGGTCCGAATTGAAAAATTATTTTTGTGTTGAATAGACCATTTATCGAGGAAGGCTTTAGGCTATATAACATCACGCTGCAACTATTAGGAGCGAAGAAATAATGGAACATGTAAAAAAAAACGGGGAAATAATAACTATTCCACGCGGACGAAGTCGCGAGCACAGCTCACTAGCTGTAATGTAATGTAATAAAATTCCACGTACGCATAATAATTTGTAACTGTCAATTTTCAAAAAGTTGGCCAAGCAAGGCCACTTTATTATATTGCGTATCCATTACGTCATCACCAAATTTTAGGTGCACCAAGAGATGCGATGGTGTTTTGACAGCTCTCTTTGGCCCATAACTAATGATCCGATCGAACCAATTACGCCATCGGTCTCTTGTCTGCAATGGGTTCCGTCGTTCCGTGCTGATTGCCTGATCACCATGGTAACCGATATCTGTTAATTAGTAATTAGTACACGTGACCAATGCCGTAATGATTGAGTGTGACTAGGGAGAGGGGAAATAAGGGAGCGATTTATCATCTTTTCGCTCCAAGCCATCCTCATCTGCCCGTGGTGCGTCCTGCTAAATAACGAACGGGGCTCTGGCAACCGATCGGTGGCAGTATATCTGTCGCTGTCATCTGGAATGGCTAGACCGAACGTTGACTAAGCACGCGTCACTTAACGTCCAACTAGGTAGCGGATTAAAACATAGCCCTATGAACAGAGAGGACGTAAAAGCAGTCAGGTGAAATTTTTAATTTCTCAAACTTGCAGTATATTTTTCTGTTTAGCTGTACTTGACCAAAGTGTATCTTACAGGAACCAAAGCGGGGAATTTCTACAAGGAAAGTGTATCTTACAGGAATAATTCTTGTCTAGTACCCATAGTACAAGCTTCAGCTTAATTTGGGGCTAGATGGCGATGTGTGGCCTAGCGTGGCATGTCTTGGGTTATTTATTTATTTACCAAACATAGCCCTAGGATACCTTTGCCATAGTTCACTCAGAGCCTCAGGCCTTGGCCGAGACTTGGGTTTCCAAATCGTGACAGACAGACAGACAATTCGCATTATTATGGCCGGGTCACGAACTGTTTAAGCAAACTTAATAAGGAATAATAACTTAATAATGTCTATAGTTGTTCGCTTTCGTAACTTCGACTTTCGGAACGCCTGATTATTTTTAAATGGACACGAAATTTAATTTAGAGTGCCTACTTATTACGTTGATCGGTGTTATTGCCTCATTCGTGGTTTTCATTGAAGACCAGCGATATGGCAAACAAAAAATTACCATAAGATTCTGCTGAGTGAGCACCGTCCGTATGGTTACTGGATTTAGAATCATCATCAGCCTATTGTAATCTACTGCTGGATATAGGCGTCTCCAGTTGTTCGCGTAATAGATGGGGATGTAAGGGAGCGGCCTATCATCTTTTCGCTCCAAGCCAACCTCACCTGCCCGTGGTGCATCCTGCCGAATAACAAACGAGACGCTGGCAACCGACTGGTGGCGGTAAACCATCATTATTGAAGCCGTAGCTCAGTACTACAGGCCGATGACGGGCAGCAGCGTCACCGGAGCAAGAAGCTATGCCCTGCGATCGCCAACCCGCCTGCCCAGCGTGGCGATTATGGGTATATCCTCCAGATGTTTGCTCTAAGTGGCGAACAACTGGAGAGACCCATAGGCCTGCTGGACATATCCAGCAGTGGACTGTAATAGGCTGATGATGAGTTGTTCGCCACTTAGGACAAACATCTAGAGGATATACTCATAATCGCCACACTGGCTAGGCGGGTTGGCGATCGCAAGGCGCAAGATCGCAAGGATAGTAAATGGTCAGTTACTTGTCAGTTGCCACCGCCATGCCGGCCCAACCCTAACCCCCCAAGAGCTCCGGAAACCCTACTCACTCATTTGACTGCGGTATTCTATTGGGTGGACGTCCTTCCCCGGACGGGCAGCTCAATTCGCGCGAACATTCGCCATGCCCTACCTCTCTCAAAATGTATTGCTTTTGTGGTACAAACTGCATGTTACAAAGCAAATAGCCTCCGCTATCTATGACACTTGACACGACCTGTCAAAGTGCGCAAACGCCGTTTAACAAAAACTTCCCCCTACGACTTTGTTCCTCACATCATAAGGTTCCAATTAGCTTAGCCTTTGTGTCCATTTCTCTGGACTCCAGACGACCTCATTTACATTCATGTTGGACCTTAACAAGAAGGGAATAAGGATTAGATTTGCATAAGTCAACCTAAGTGCAATGTTATGCATCGGCGATTCATTTGCCTAATACCGTTGCATCAAGTGCATAGTGTACAGAACAAAGCAGTGAAGAATGTATGTCCTATACTTTCTAGATAACTTTGTATTGTTAGAGAAGAATAATCAACCACTACGAACAGCCCTATTCGCCACGTTCAGGAGTCACCGCACTATCGTTGACAGTTGACGTTACGGTGACACTGACAGCTGTCATCGAGTGCCCGCCAATTATTACCTTTGACGTCTCTCTCTGGAGTCTCCGGTGGAATTTGTGTTTGTAATTGGACTACTAAGTAAATAAATACTTTTCAGATTATGGAACAGTGTTTAATAGTATCTAAGTAGGTGCTACGGCCATGTCCGTTTTTCTGTATAAGTAGGAGGGTGTAAGCAATCTAATTAACTTTAAAATAATCATCAGTAAATTATGAAACGTTCGGGATTCGGGACACGGCAAAAAAGTTAGAATAAACTACAAGTTACTGTTTTGGCTACTTATAGCGTTGTTTTTAGCATTGTCATTAACCCCTTACAGTCCTCAGCTGGACATAGGCGTTTCTTATTGTTCGTCAATTTGTCTTTTGTTTGTTTGAGACCTTGGGCTTCCCGCATCCTGTGGAAATAGTCGCTCCACCTACCCTGACGTGCATTACGTTTGCAGAGAACTGCTTCCATAAAAAAAAGAAAAAAAAAGTTCTTTTTTTTTGGAATTCAGCCTTTTCCATCGTCTAATTTCCTAAGTAAAGTTTCCTTAATAGTAAAGCAAGCTCTAGGTTTCTCTGAATATTATGAATGCGTTTCACTGCAGTGATTTGCACTGTGGCCTATGAGAGAAACTTTGGATTTATCTGCTATTAAACGCAATAATGGTTTATGGTCCATGTACCTTTGCGTAGATGAAAGTCACCTAACAAGTATTTGTAACAATCACTATGAGCTAAGCGTGTGCTGAGACGCAGCAGCAAAGCACAGCGCAGGAGCAGGCGACATCTAATGTACCTGTTGGGGGCTCCACTTAGTAGACCACGAAGCTCCGTACATGAGTCGTAGTTAAGTAGTAGTGAGTACGCCAAAGAGAAAGATCGCCGGGGTTTAAGGTAGGTAGTAGGTATATTTTAGTTAAGTAAAGTACACGTAAACAATGTGGCAATCTTTCCTTGATTAGTAACTTAGTGCTACGACAGTCGGTGACGTACTAGTGTAAATACCTAAATATAATGTAAACAGTAATCACGCGCGGCCCAGTATGAGGCGCGGTGTCAGCAAAACATGAATGTACGATGGCTTGCCCGTACACTACCTTTTCGCTCTAAGTCACCCTCACCTGCCCGAGGTCATCATCATCATCATCATCATCATCAGCCTATTGCAGTTCACTGCTGGACACAGGCCTCTCCAGTTGTCCGCCACTTAGAGCAAACATCTATAGGATATACCCATAATCGTCACGCTGGGCAGGCGGGTTGTCGATCGCAGGAGGTAGCTTTTCGCTCCGATGACGCTACTGCCCGTCATCGGTCTGTGGTTTTTAACTACGCTTTCAATCGTGAACGTGATATACCGCCACCACTCGGTTGCCAGCGCCTCGTTTGTTATTCGGCAGGATGCACCACGGGCAGGTGAGGTTGGCTTGGAACGGAAAGATGATAGGCCGCTCCGTTTCATCCCCAGGGGCAAAGTGCGACGTTCTGTTTAACAGACGAGTCTGTGGCAACCGACTGGTGGCGGTATAATAATCACGAATGCGTAGTTAAATACCACAGGCCGATGACGGGCAGCAGCGTCAGCGAGGAGCGAGGAGCTAGGCCCTGCGATACCCAACCCGCCTGCCCAGCGTACCGATGATAAGTAAAGCCTCCAGATGTTTGCCCCAAGTGGTCAACAGCTGGGGAGGCCTTTGTCCAGCCCACTGCTGGACAAAGGCCTCCCCAGCTGCTCCGCAACTGCTATAGGCTGATGATGATGATAATGATGGTTTAGGCCGATTAGTGTGGAGACCCTGAACCCCTGGAGCCGAGCGAGCGAAAATAGACCAAAAATTTAGTCCGTTAAAATTACGCGTGACATCAAAGAGAGGGAGATTTTTCGCCACTGAGTAACGTCAAAGACCCCACTCCTACATTTTGATGCCTCGTATCTTTGTTTTTATTTGTTTAGATAAAAAAAGGAAAAACACGTGTCCAATATTTTTATAATGTAATCATTTTGACTCTGGAAACATCCCCTTTTTCTTCATATTATGTATGTTGTAAATCCATTGAAAAGATACACACAGTGATAGCATTACTGAAGTCAAATCGTTTTGTTGCAGGAAAACAACTACTTAAGTATATTTATTCACACACGTAGCCGCCCAAAGTAGATATTATCTAATTAATACATCTAATTAAAACCTAGGACAGGTGTAGACACACCGGGGCAGCTAACCACTTCCTGCCGCTTAAATAACCGGCAGATAGTCCGACTGTTACACATTACACGTAGGAAGGAAGGAGTGATATAACCGGACCAGCTGAAGGAAAATGGTAATCATGCGCTGGGTTGGCGTTTAGTGCAAAAGTTGATGGATAGATAATTATAATTGACTTATAATTAGACAAAGTATACAATTGTTGGACAATTTAGGCGGCCTTGTCGCTAGGGGATGTAAGGGAGCCAAGCCAACCTCACCTGCACGTGGTGCATCCTGCCGAGTAACGAACGAGGCGCTGGCAACCGACTGGTGGCGGTATAACTATCACAATTGAAGGCGTAGCTAAATACCACAGACCGATGACGGGCAGCATTGTCACCAGAGCGAAAAGCTACGCCCTGCGATCGCCAATCCGCCTGTCCAGCGTGGCGATTATGGGTTTATCCTCCAGATGTCGGCCCTAAGTGGCGAACAACTGGAGAGGCCTATGTCCAGCAGTGGACTGCAATAGGCTGATGATGATGTCGTTAGTGACCTCTTCCAGACAACCTTTGCGTAGGAAATAGAAAGGAGCTGATGGATTTAGTTTTGACGACAAGTTAGGTCACAGCGACTTGGTCTTCTCTTTCGCTTTCCATCAGTCGTAGTGAGGCCATTATGTCGAGCTACTATAAAAAAAAAACTTTACATGACACTCCCTCCTTGTTCCCAGGTCGCACTGCAGCTGCGACGCCAAGTTCCGCGAGTGCTTGCGGCGCACCAACTCGCTGGTCTCCGCGCAGATCGGCCTGACCTACTTCAACGTGCTGGGCCCGCAGTGCTTCCGGAGGGCGCACCCCATCGTCAAGTGCCTCAAGAGGACCAGGTAATGAAACATCATTGATATGTATTTATTTACTAAATAGAATGAAAACCGTCTTCATATTATAGGTGTATTTATTTACAATGACACATAACAAAAACCGTCGCTATGGCAACGTTGAGACACCACAGTCGCGGACTTATAGTGACCCTTCCCAAAAGTGGGAATTCGGGAGGGTGATCCGGCGTCTGGGAAGTGTACACTACGAGGTAACTACAGAAGGGGGGAAGACCTTGCGGCGCCACATTGACCAAATGCTTCCAGCCGGGAGAGTAGCCCTAAGGGACCCGACTAGGGAATTCACGGCGGAGGACTGTGGTGTCTCAACGTTGCCATAGCGACGGTTTTTGTTATGTGTTGATTGAACTTTGGAGTCTTGTAATATACCCTCGAAGGGCTCCTCGCACGCGCTTAAGCTTTTGTGCATCGTTCGTGGCCATCGTCGCCAATTGATATGTATTTATTTACTAAATAGAATGAAAACCGTCTTCATATTATAGGTGTATTTATTTACAATGACACATAACAAAAACCGTCGCTATGGCAACGTTGAGACACCACAATCATCATCACGTAAATAAGTAACCCAAGACATGCCACTCTTGAAGCCCAGGATCGATCAAAGAGGCGAACATTGGGAGAGGCCTATGTCCAGCAGGTTGATAGAGGCTGATGACGATCTAGCTCCAAACTAAGCCGAAGCTTGTACGATGGGTACTAGACAACTGATTTAAACATTAGTGGGGATGTAAGGGACCTATTATCTCGCTCCAAGCCACCCTCACCTGCCCGTGGTGCATCCTGCAGAATAACGAACGAGGCTCTGGCAACCGACTGGTGGCGGTATAACCATCACAATTGAAGGCGTAGCTAAATACCACAGGCCGATGGCGGGCAGCAACATCACCGGAGCGGGGAGCTACGCCCTGCGAACGCCAACCAGCCTGCGTGGCGGTTATGGGTGTAATCTTCAGGTGTTTGCCCAAAGTGGCGAAGTCGGTTAGGTGGAGAGGCCTATGTCCAGTAGTGGACTGATAGAGGCTGATGATAATGATGCCACATGGGTCCACACAGTGCCATCTAGTCCCAAGCTAAGCCAAATTTTGTACTATGGGACTACTTCTTCTTCTTGATACCCTGTCTGACATAGAACAGTCCACCGCAGGAATTGGGATGATGACTAAAAAATAATTTAATGTCCATCAGATAGATTAATGAAAAATATTGGATACGTATTTTTTATTTTGTCTCTTGTTCAAAAACTTACGAAGATACATTAATTTTAAATGTCACATGACGTCACGTTAGAGTACAAAATATACTCTAACGTGACGTAGTTAGCCCCCACTCCGTAACTTTAATGCGCTATATCTAAGTATTTTCTTGTTATTTCGACAAAACAAAAAATACGGATCTTATATTTTTTTATTATCTAAGAGACGGACTAATTATTTTCTTCATTTTCATACCTTGTCATCATCCGTATTGAAAAGACATGTTTTCTATTAACAAATTCGTTACATAGTTATGTTATTTAGGATCAGTTCAATTTGTGATTCTATCTGTTGTAAGTACCTTATCTTCGCTGGAACTTGGCTGACACGATCTCGCGTGTCTGGATTATATTTATTTTATTCATCTTAACTTCATAATTTCAGGATAACAGGTCAGAAGTGTGAAGAATACGAATTCGATTACACAAAACCGAAGATGTGGCAGTGGTTTGACAACGAGACCTTCTGAGACGGTGGCGCCATCTACAAGTGTGGGACAAGTGGTGACATCTATCAGTACACGTCATTAGCTTAAAGTTTGTCATGGTGGCGACGCTAGCTTTCGATTTGTTAACCGACTTCAAAAAAAGGAGGAGGTTCTCAATTCGACTGAATTTTTTGTTGTATGTTTGTTACATTACCTCCAATTGTGAACCGATATAAAAAATATTTCTTTTATTCAAAAGGGTGTATTTCCTAGTTGATCCTATTGTTACCATTCTGAAGTAGGTTTTTTTTTGCTAAGAAATACTCTTAATATGTTACACCCAGTAGGCATACAATAAGTACCCCACACACATACTAAGTTTCCATAGTAACTTATTAATTTGCATGCCGTGGCAACCTATAATTTAAGGTGACACTAAGCTGTTAATTTATATTTTCTGTATTGCTTATTATGTATTGGTGTTTATCTTGTTGGTTGTCCTAATAAATAAATAAATAGAGTTGGAAACGTTTCTTTTCTTGATTCAATACAGGTTTGAGCTTGAATGCAATTCAATTTATTCAACCTATTTCCTTACAGAAACACGGCTAAGAAACAAAATAAGTACAGTCGTGTACATATTTTTTACAAAATTTGAATTTTACAGTACAACACCAAAGTTTGTTTTTCGATTGATTTTGTATTTATTGTCATTGTGCGATGTATTGTTGTATTATGTATAAATATGTGTATAAGTGAGATTATCAGAGATTAACAAAATCAGTAATTTTAAGTTCTAAGTAAGTTTTTTATTTAAATTTAAGGATTATTTTAAGGATGTTTGTTAATATTTTGTAACGTAAGGATTGCATTGTAAATAAATAGGGTATTAAATATTTGTAGTTTCATTGTAATTGTTTTAGTGTTTGTTTGACGAAATGAATTGTGAAATAAAACAAATTATTATTTCTTTTATATAAGAAAACATCAGAATATATTTCGAAATGTCACATTTAACAACAAATAAACTATCGTTATCAATTATACGTAGCGTACATTAAAATAATCTCTATAAAAAAAAGAAACAAAATGCCCTTAGGCTTCTACACGGCATCTAAAAATGTCACTGATATTTTTCCAAATTGTGCGCAAAAATTTTTCAGAAAAACTGTGTATAATAGATATGTCGATATTAGTATAATATTATTCAAAATGATATTCCGATGGTACAGTCAGTTGGCAGATTATATTCTCTATTAATTTAGCGCTATTTAAGTTACGTTCTCAATGCGATGAAGTATATTTTACAAGCAATTAACATGTTTATGATTAATCGATATAATCGTTTTAAAACGTGTACAGTTATCAAAAAAATGTATTAAGGTTTTTACACGTCCAAACTATGGTACGGGATTATTACATTTTGAGTGATTTTTCCATCTAGAAATGTTATATTACACTGGTCACTTTGACATTGTAAAATTAAGATATAAAAGTTTAATTAATATAATTGGAAAAATACAATGTAATGTATTTTTTGGCATTTTTTTCGTATATGTGCAATTAACTATTGTATTATTTTTGTTACTTTGGGTATCACCCAATCAGATAAATAAAATGTAAGTTGTAACTTTTGTTTATGAAGAATAACATACAATGCCAAAGTGATATTATAATCTAATATCCATACATAACACAAAAAAATCACGAAATTCTTATCCGTTAAAATCACACCGATGATGCTTTATTCACATGGACACACCAATATCATTAATTTCTCGTAATATCGCTTATATTCTCAATGCCGAGTTATTTTTACGATAATATAAAACTCTACAGTAAGCTACGCCTACTAATTTCTATGAAAATCTATTGGCCTATCAAATATATAGATATATTGCTTAACGTGGTCCAAAGGGATTATACTTAGGCGTGAACTTAGAATAGGTTCAGACTTGGGGACCTGCAATTATTTATAATATTTATATTTATGTATGACGATGACGCCTAACGCCCAAGTCCTCCTGAACACTTCGGTCCACATTGACTTATATTATAGATGCACCCTTGCCAGTAACTATACTAATTAACTAATCATTATTACGCTATATTTAATTATGAAGACTTTTATGTTTTAATTTGTGAATTTTACATAAATTATAAAATATTTTAAAATTACAACCAGCATTGCTTGGCTTATTATATGACTTTAACGTACGTAAACATCTTAAAACTAAACTAAAAAGAGAATATTGCTTCATAAGTTTCGTTCGGGAACAATAAACCAAAACGCTAGCGAAATATAGTCGAAAGTAAATTTTAAACAATCAATAATGTGATTATAAATTAATTTATATGATATTTAATTGCAAATTTTATTATATTCACGTAATAATTTATTGTTGTATATTAACGTTTAAATTACACTTTGAAATTACAAAAAAATTAAAACTAGCGCTCGTTGTGGCGAAGGGCACATGTATACGATATATAAACCAATGTCATCTAGGCAACTACGGGTCAGGATAGTGACATCAGCAGATTTGGGTAACTACTGAATAAAGTGTGTTTTCCTTTCACCCAGAATACTCGCAAGTTATGAAAGACAGCTCTTTTGACTAGATAGAGAGTATATTTGTAATTAATGCACGATTAACTCATGAAAAATATTATTATGTGTGATTGAAACACTAATTCATTGTAGATTCTTTAATGCACAAAATACAAACATTACAGCAAAAGGCATTACAGAAATCTTGTGGTACAATTTAGACGGTCTTATCGCTAGTATGCGATCTGACAACCTTCTGATAGAAGAAGACAGTGTAATCTCTAACGAAGATAAGAGATTCGCTCTTGCCAATCTGTGCTAAAATGAGTGTTCACGCGTTTTTAATATTATTGAATTGTCTTTCATACTTGCCTTTACTATTTTCAAGCTATTTCTGGCAGTAAACTGCGCTGGATCCCTGCGTAAAGTCATTTAAATATAATCTCTAATCCAGCACAGTTCTCATTTCTCTAAAAAGCAAAAAACTAAGCGCGTGATGAGTCACCAAAATGTTCGTGTACACTTTTATTGTCACATCCCTGAAATATCTACGTTTCTCACTATAATTTTGTCTGTTGTTTCATTCAAAATATGTTTACAACACAATGATACAAACTATTAAAAATAATTTTCAAAGAAAGTGAATAATAGTTTTGTGATTTTAAATACATATTAGAAATATAGATAATAGAAACTATAATTACTACTCTACCTTTGGCAGACTATTAAATGAAATTTATAATAAGTCTATATTATCACAATAATAAAATACATAGTTACGAAACATCCGTTCATTTCACAGACTAATTTGTAAAACTAATGTCTACTGCTGATGTAATAAAGCTAGGGCTAGGGCTAGGAATTCCAGGATAGTCCAAGGGCTAGGTGAGATTGGTGTTTTACATTGGACCCTGGGATCATAATAATACTTAATTTTGCTTCGAAGTTATAATTCCGAAGACGTACATATTACGACGATGTTGTTAAAATATTATTTAAAATATAATGCGAATGTCAAAGGCAGCTTGGTTCATAAAAACTTTGACGAATTATCAATTTAAGTATGTATGTGATTTCGGAATTAGAAATCTCTATTTATAAGTACATATTAAAGAAAACTTTGCCTTTTCTACATTTCACTATGACGTAGAATATTAACAATAATCATTATTTATGAAATATCTACATTTGAATAACCAAACCGCCTTGACTTGTGCACTAACATAATATAATCTAATTTTAACATCAAATAGAGAAGTTAAAATACACCTATTTATAGACTAATAATTCATGTAATTATGCTAATAATATTACAAACACTAATATAATTTATAATATGTTCTAGCGTCTATCCAATCGCTTCAAATATAAAATAATGACACTAATAAAATAAGGCAAACAGGTTGTTTCGGAGGGACCAAATAATTATTTTCATTTTCACTAAATATTCAGGCACTGAAATTGAAATAATTATCTTTTAAACCATTGTTTATTATGTCTAGAGGCGTATATCCTATATAACAAAGAAACGCTATGCAGGATTCACTATTAACGAAAATTCTTTTAATGCTCTACTTGAAATTGCTGACTGAGGTATATACATAATTATATTAAAAAACAAAACAATAGCATAATAAGTTATAATACATTTGCTATTGTTTTGCGTACTAGAGTTTGTTCAATTTTGGATGGACTATTTTTTTTATTCCATACTGTTTCAAATCCTGCCATCTTAAATTGCCTTCTGTTATTGAACCCACTTGCATACCCCAATTTAGCGAATAATAATATCAGTATTTATATTTATTTAAGTGCATTAACAGAGCCCACTGGAGTATCTAAAGTAGAAACGGAATATAATTCAAGAATATGTAATATATTAGAAAAATATTTTTCTGAACTTATAGTTCCGTTATTATGAATATGAAATAAAATTTTAAAGTATGAACTGAAGCTCAAAAGGGCCCTATTGATGCACATACTACTCTCTACACCGTTAATTGCCCTGTCTTTTAGCTGCCCATCTACAGTAACTCCCAATTCTACCCTCTATCTCTCTACATATAAATTTGTATCCTCAAAGAAATAAATAACTAACATCTAATTCGTTTCGCTCAAATTTCGAAGCTGTGGACCCAATTGATTCATTAACATACGTTTTGAAGACAATAAGTAACAAAAAGACGTTTAGAAGAAATAATTATACGAGAACATTTGGTAATAGCATTGCTATAGAGAAATAGATAATGGTAACTTTTTTCAAGCATTACTCTGAATTATATTTAAGCTTTATTTTTAGTAAATTTAGCAGAATGATCTATGTGAACCAAAAATAATTAAATTAAAATCAAGATATGAAAGAAGAAAGAAATTATATAGGAGTGAGGATGTAAGTTGTGCTAAATCATATTGATTGTGCAATAAAATGTATATGTATGTTTTAGAAACCATGGAAATACTATATCCTATTAACCAACTTATAATTATTTATACAATACTGATTCATACGATCACTTTAATGTCCAATTCACTCAATTTACATTATTATGCTTATTATATATAAGAAATTAATCTTAATAAATATACATAAAAAATTATTTTATGTCTCAACATATAAAATGTGCCGAATGAATTCAAATAGTCTTCAGGAAAGATTTTTATTTCTTTGTAGAGTGCTGTTATATTTATATAATACAGTCATAAAATCGCAAATGTATCTTTTTAAAAATAAAAATACCTTAATTTTTAAAATATACATTGTATAAAAAATGTTTTGTAAGCTATTAAAGTGCTTTGGTTGGTATTTTGTACACTTTATGTAGTAGGGGAGCCGAGGATGTTATATTTGCAGTCACTAAAGCGCCAATAGGGTAAAAAAAGTTAACGGAACGTTTCCCATTTTCGGAAGAACACATTTTCCTTCATGTAGTTACCATATCTTAATCTCACGCACTCAAGTATTTCAGAGAATTTTTTTTACTAATATGAATAAAAGCTCATATAATATTGGGTAGGAGTAGGTGGATACATATCTATATACCGGGTGCAAGGTGTCTCCCTATTTGATTCACAAAGCGTCTGAGTAACACGCATCCCTTTTTAGGCTCCCCCATCGATATTATTATGAGTATCACAAACTAAAAATAGCAAACTTTTAAACCAAAAAAATTATAACTCCCAAGGAAATACGCTTACAAAATTGTACATCTAATCTATATACCATAGGATTTAGGAGACACGGGGATCACATATATTTTGTTACAATTAATTCATTCGTATAATGATCATTATAAATATTTTATATAATTAATAATACTTTAAAAGCTTACTTTATATCTCTATAAAGTCATGCGTTTCGCTAAAATCTAAGTATCATATTACGATAATCTTCCTTCCTTCTTAACAGTTTCTCTGGCCATAGATTGGCGAGCATTTGTCCGTAAAAATACAACTCAATTCGTAATATACTTAATGATATAGTTTGACACTATTCTGGCTGACTGTGAAAGGTAGTAACCTCAAAGAAATATCGTTGAAAATTATTTATTTTGTGGAGAAAGTCGAATTTTCGATTCTTAACATAGTGGTGGCGTATTTGGTGTTACATTCAGTCACTGTGATCACTATTTACTTAAATTAAGATTTCTGATATATTTAGAAACAAACATTTTATACTTAATAGCTAATTACGCCACCATCAGAGTCTTAATTAACCAAAAATACATACTCATCTTCATTAGAGATGTTTTAATTTTCATCAATATCATGATCGTCCGTTCTAAGACTTCTAGAATCTTTTGTTTTTTTTTACAAAACGTGTCTTAACCGCCGGCCCGTCTTCTTCCCAATACTGAAATGTCTAGTTGAACTGAAGCGAAGTGGAAAAACTAGATTATGTTAGCTATAGTATATGTTTTGACAGCATGAAGAGCATAGGTATATACAAGATATATATTCATGCTCCGAGATTCTTTTTCATCGAAAGAAAAATAAAATTAAATTTGTGGTAAACAAAATCAGAAAATAACTATTTTTGTTTTTTAATAAAAGTTTTGAAGCACTTGAGTAGTTGCTTGTACTTTTAAATGATACCAATTATTTTCAATTTGTAATTTGTCTAACAATCATTTTCTAAAACATAAGATTTACATAGAATTAAATTGTCCAGAAGTATCTTTTAGATTGCAATTTTTGGTTTTGCAATTCTTCATTCTTGTAAATTAATTGATAAAGAAGTGTGGTTAAGGTGCAGTGCAAACGGCATACTTTTTGTGCGATAGAGTCTGCGTCTGAGGCATTTAAAAAGAGCGTCTAGGTCTACCGACAGAATGATCGAAGATGTGCGTCGTGTGCGTTGAGTCTGTAAAATAACCGCGACAGATTTTTGCGCATCGTGTGCGTTACTGCATATATGTAATTGCAAAAAAGTGCGTCACGGATAGTCTGTCGTCTGCGCTGCCCCTAAATATAGAAATTTGGATTTGACATCAGAAAAAGTCCGACTTGATAATTAAATTGAAAAGTTTTAAATGCTTGCTAGGTTCACGATGATGAAAGATTTTATAAAAAGATGATAATGCGATTTGAATTTGACTCCTCTAGTGTGCAATGAATGTGTTTCAGCTCGAAATACTTGAAAATTCCTGCATAATACATATTCGTTAGCTTTGATGATTTGTTAGCTTTAGAACAATCCTGAAGTAGTCGAGAGTTCCGCTGGTGCAGTAGGTCTACATACGAGTTGTCCGAAGCTCCTGCGCAGGTAAGGTGAGCAGCTCGACGTTCAACAGTAGTCAGCGGCGCAATGACTCTCCATCAGCCTTGAGTCGTCGGGAGTCCTTGCATAGGTCCTGGAGATCCAGTCGCGAAATTCCTGCGCAGGGGGGGAGGGGGGCAGTGCGAGCGTAAGTTATTGAAAATTCCTGTGTATGTGATGATTTGTAGCTCCTGTAACCAGAAGTTGCCCGGAGTAGGCGGAGGACCAATCGCTAAGATCCTGCGACTTTGAGGCTGATCAGCGCCGGTTAGCAGTAATCAGCAGCGCTGAAGTTGCCCGGAGACCTTGCACAGATGGAGGAGCAGTCCTCCCGAAGTGAGTCGGCCTGAAGACGTCCGGAGTTCCTGCGCGTAGTTGCAGGTACGCTAAATTGCTGCACAGGAAATGTAGCTAGCCATTCAGCAGTAGCCAACGGCGCAGTCAGCCTGAATCGGCCTGAATACGTCGGGAGTTTCTACGCGGAGGTGCAGGTACGCTAAGTTGCTCCTTGTTTGGGATTCGGGCAGTGTCGGAATCAGCCTCAAGAGGTTCAGTCGCTAAGTTTCGTCGTATGTGGAGGTCCAGTCGCGCAGTCAATCTGCATCAGCCTGAGTGTCCGGAACTCCTGGCTGGTGGGGGTGGGGGGGCGTGATTCAAGCCTGAAGTCGTGGTTAGCTTCTGCATACGTAGTCGCTAAGCTCCTGCGCAGGTGGGGTATCGGCAGGTCGCGTGGTGAGTCTGCAAGATGGGGGAGGGGGTGGGGGAGCGTGCAGCTCGCCCCTCAGCAGTACCCGGCGCGGTGTCTGAATCAGCCTGAAGGTGTCTGGAACTCCTGGCAGGTAGGGGGTGGAGGACAGCTCGAAACTCAGCAATAGCCGGCAGCGCAGTAAGCCTGAATCAGCCTGTAGTTGTCCGGAACTCCTGCGCAGTCGCCAAGCAAGTTCTTGCTCTATGAGTCGTGGGGTGGGGGGCAGTTGGCCGCTCAGCAGTACCCGGCGGCGCAGTAAGTTTGCATCAGCTTGAAGTTGTCCGGAACTCCTGCGCAGTCGCCAAGTTCCTGCTCAATGAGTGGTGGGGTGGGTGGCAGTTGGCCGCTCAGCAGTAGCCGGCGGCGCAGTGGAAGAAGGGGAAGCAGGCGGCGGGCGCGTGCTAGAGCACGTGCAGGTTCTCGCACGATTTGGACTTGGAGTCGCGCGCCCACACGCGACCCAGCAGACCGCGCACCTGGAACAGACCGGGGATATCGTTGGTAGTTTGAAATGAAATGATAATAAATTTATTGGAGCATATCTACAATTTGGTAGGTCACTTAAGTCTAACTACATGGACAATAAGGTATGCATCCAAATAGGCTGCCACTCAGCATGTCTCGTGGCGCGGAGGCGCCTTGCATGATAAGAGCAGCCATACACGAACTGCTTTAAGCAGTTGAGATCGACTGCTTCAAGCCGCGACCGCGCGGTGAACTATAGTCATGCCGTACACATGACCGCTTGAGGAGTCGCCGCTCCGCTCGAGCTCTGCTTCTATCTCTAAGACATCAGGGACTGCCCCATAAGCACCACCGGTACATCAGGTTAACATAGGTACTTGATTATACGCGGCTGGCCAGGGCAGGCAGGGATGTGGCCGTATGCTTCGGCGCTACCCGTCTCCCTGCAACTTGCTGTCCACTGGCGACCCAGGGGGGTTTAGTGGGTATGCCCTCCCTTTTGGGAGGTGTGAGTCCCACACACCATGCCGCCTCCCCCCGGAGACGGCATGAAGGTGCCTAATGCATTCTCCTCTAAAAAAAAAGGTTCTTGTACTCGTATATACGAGTATGACATCGTAAAAGCGTAAATATGTACCATTACCACCATCTCCATCATCATCAACATCGCCGACGACATTACCATCATCACCATCAGCTCACCTTGACGCTGGCGGACAGGCGCGTGCGCTTGCGCGGCGTGCTGGCGGCGGAGGCGGCGGGCGGCGGCGCGGGCGCGGGCGGCTCAGTCTCCAACGGCGAACGTGCCCGGCTTCGATTCTTGCGGGAACCACTTCGTTTTCTGATGGATGAGAGGAGTGTGAAGTTAGTTGTTGATACATTTTGAAGTATTGATGTTCCGCAGCCTAATAATGGACCAAGGTCTACATATAAATTGATCGTTGCATGCTCCACTGAAAGACCAGGATTTAGATTCTGTTTTGTTCCTACGACTCTCCTGGTGGTAAGCGATTTCGCTCTATAGAGCTAATCCAGCAAAAGCCGGTTCACTTTCGCCTTGAACTTTCATCATCATCATCATCAGCCTATTGCAGTCCACTGCTGGACATAGACCTCTCCAGTTGTTCGCCCCCTAGGGCAAACTTCTGGAGGATATACCCATAATCGCCACGCTGGGCAGGCGGGTTGGCGATCGCAGGTCGTAGCTTCTTGCTCCCATGACGCCTTGAACTTTGGAAGATTATATCTCTAGAGGACCAAGGATGCGCTCGGGCATCTTTTATAAACTTTCTGCTAAGAACCAAGATTTTACGAAACTCCATCTTTAATGTGGTAAAAAGGGGGTTGAACATTTTACAATACTTAGTAGGTATAGCATTTGCACCCGTGCGAAGCCGGGGTGGGTCCCTAGTAAGTAGGAATAAAAATTTCAAGAATCGTTTTCTTTGAAAAACCTAAGATAAACCAACACAGATATCCAAAGATGTCTGATATGTAACGCTATCTTTTAATCGGATCCCACGTATCAACATTAGCTAAGAATTCGATTATCGATAAAACTCGAGGAAAACTCTATTGAATAGAACCCTCTAGAGACGGTCTTGAGGCTCGATGTTTCATAAGCGGCCACTAGAAAAAGGACCCTAAGACCCTTCCTCAAAGACAGGAAAAATGTTTGCTACCGCAATCTGTTCTCGAGAGCCCTCACTGAGGGACCCCTGCCTTCAACAGAGGTCTAATTCAAACTCTCGGATTACAGTAAAGAAAGTAACAAAGAAATATTTATTATCTGGATATCACAAATCATATTGTCAAAAACACAAAGTACATTATTATAAAACAAAAATAAAGAATACAAAAAAAAAGTACGTAAATGCGTTGGAAAGGAGTTATTTACAAAAAAGGCTTTTAGGCGCCAATTTTCCAACATGGCGATGCGGGTGGCAAAGATACGAGATGACGAAAGTTTGAATTCGGTAATAGCACGTCAAAATCTATAAAATTGCTAACTTTCTTAACTCACGGAAAATTTTCCAAGTAAAAATACCCACTGACTGAAGGTATTTCATACCTTATTGAAGAGGCCTGATGTAAGGGATGTACCTAAGGGAGCGGCCTATCATCTTTTCGCTCCAAGTCAACCTCACCTGCCCGTGGTGCATCCTGCCGAATAACAAACGAGGCGCTGGCAACAGACGGGTGGCGGTATAACCATCACGATTGAAGGCGTAGCTGAATACCACAGCCCAATGACGGGCAGCAGCGTCACCGGAGCGAGAAGCTACGCCCTGCGATCGCCAACCCGCATGTCCAGCGTGGCGATTATGGGTATATCCTCCAGATGTTTGCCCTAAGTGGCGAACAACTGTGGAGGCCTATGTCCAGCAGAGGACTGCAATAGGCTGATGATGAAGCCCTGATCATGACAAAACATGGTGTTTACTCTTACCTGACCCTCTCGGCGTGTTGCTGCTTTAGCCGGATCTGCGTGAGGAGCCCCACCAGCAACTCGTCCACGTTGTGGTTGATGCCCACGGAGGTCTCGATGAACTTGCACTCGTACGACGTCGCCAGCGTCTTGCCCTCTGGAATGCGAAAGAGGGATCGGTAACTAGGGCTGCGTGGACCATCCACAGAGACCTTTTGTCGAAAGAACTTTTCACGAGAAAGTTTTGCCCTCATCATCATCATAAGGCTACCAAGGTTTTTTAAGAACCAAATCAAATTATTTAATTCTCCAAAATGTAACCTATAGAAAACCTTTTAAACGGTGATCAAGGTTTTGTAGTTTCACATAATATTTTTTTTTTATAATTAATAATATCAGACAACATCACATACGTTGTTCTAATCCCAAAGTAAGTAGCTTAAGCACTTGTGTTATGGGTATCAGAACAACGAAGGTACCACAAATAAATACTTAAATACATATTATAAACACCCAGACACGAAACAAACACAAGTATTCATCACACGAATGTTTGTCCCGGGTGGGAATCGTACCCACGACCCTTGGTTCAGAAGGCAGGGGTCACTACCAATTGAGCCACCGAGCCAGTCAAATGTTATTTGGGGGATTTACTTTTGTCACCAAGCCAGACGAGTTGGTGACCGCAGTAGGTTTTATTTCTACCCAGGTAAACGCTGCTGACATTCCCTTAGTCGTATTCTACGACGATGATGATGATGATGATAATGTTGATGATTCTACGACATCCAAGGGATAAGATAGGGTGATACTTTGGCTGATTGATAATATCCATTATATTAAATGTACGTTCTAATCATTCCCAAAGCGATTAAATACCGTCGTAAACACGAAGCTCGTCTTAACGCTGCTTAACGATGACGCGGACCGTTAAATGGCAGCGTTAAATTTAATTTGAAGCGTTAAAATCCTGAGAGTTAATTAACTTGTCGCGAAATCTTTTAACTTGCTAAAATTACGCACTTATTGTTTGCAATTAAATGTATAATAGGCCTGTCAAATTGGAATTTAATTTAATAACTCTTTTATGAGATTTTTCACGGTGCATCCTGCCGTGTATTATTATTATTTATTATTGTGTTTCTTTTATTATTTTTAGTTATTGTGTTACTTTGTGTAATTGTGGCCAAATAAAGTTTTTCTTATTCTTATTCTTAATAATAAACGAGGCTCTGGCAACCGACTGGTGGCGGTGAACCATCACGATTGTACGAGTAGCTAAATACCACAGACCGACGGGCAGCAGCGTTATGGGAGCTTGGCAGGCGGGTTGGCGACCGCAGTAGGTTCCATTTGTACCCAGGTAAACGTTGCTGCCCATTTCTCTTAGTCGTATTCTATGACACCCACGTGTGGAGCCACGAGATGAGGTGGTCCTTTTCTAAGGAAACCACACGTGCAACCAACCTACTTCTCTGTCACAACTTGATACCTACCTTGATATTTTTTAAGTCATTTTAAAATGCATTAATCGAATGCTGTGCTCGGTTGTTATTGAAATGCAAATTTGGTCCTCTGTAATGTATAATGTAATTTAAGGAGTGTTTTGATTTGTATTTTGTTACCGTGCCAAAATAAAATAAAATAAATAAATACATAACATGAGTTTGATGCTTAAGATGTTAATTTAATTTGAAATCTTTCAGTAGGCTTCCATATCAGGCTATTGCTCATGTGTGAAATATTTGAGTAGCTCACATCACACATACATATATGTATATCTGATGATGAAAATACACTGTTTTCTACATCTACCAAATGTACCGAGATAACTTGGGTACTGAAATTTCTAAATTACTCCTGACGAGATCCTGACAGCAAACAATTACTGTGTTACAATATTGCCTCGAGTTCGCGTGAAATAAAAGCAATTAAGATTTTAATTATAAAGGCATAATTACAGCTTTGACCCGCGATAATTATATTTTAATAAAGACGCTGTTTAGACGAATAAACCTTGTTATAGTAGGTACATACGAGTAATCAATCGTGACAAAACGTTGATTAAAGATTTAATATGATGAACACAAATTATTGTCTATTATACATAGGCAGGCTTTAATTTTACAATTAGGTACGGTTATCAACACTTTTTTCTATAATAACGGAGCTATGGGCTTTTTATCACCTTGTGAAAAGTAAAAGAAAAGATGCGTCGCTGTGATAGCCAAATCAATCACTTGTCAATGAGGATTTTCTGAAAAAGAAATCCACCAGATGCCACCACATACGCAGCAGGTTCAAATGTAACGTAATTGGTTCATTTTGACATGGCACTGACATTTACATTGCAACTGACTGACTAATTATTGGTTAATTTGGTTACTAGTCCGTTGTCCGGGAAGCAGGTCAAAAGTAGGCCATACACGCAAGGGTCTACCTGACAGAAGGGTCTACCTAACGGCAAACCTATCAGGTAAAGTTGAGTGAAAGCCTACACAGTTCTGTGACATACACGCTCCGGTTTACCTGAAAAGTTGACCCATTCAGGTTTTGTGTAGGTACCTGAGAAAACCCTTGGCGTGCATGCCAGCTTTACAGGACAATTCTGGGGGTAGGTTTATATGTAAAGAGATACCTCGTCAGTTAGAGTTCGGGGTCAAACCTCCGACCAATGCGTTAGAGGCAGCCTTCACTCTGAACCAAACTGCTTGTTAAGAGGCAATGTCGTCACTTTTTATATTTAAAATAATAGAATAACATAATATTAGGTAAACGGAGTAATTGTAGGTTAAATAGGTACCCAACTCGAAAATAAATATACAATTATCTTTGTTTCTACAAGTTTTATATTTATCTGATGAAAATCATAATTTATTTAAGGTAAGTATTCATCAAAATACGAAGGAAAACTTTAGAGTCGGGGCCTTTTTCGCCCCGAAACGGTCTAATTAATTTCTGAATAAAACCAACCCTCCAATTATATTTGTTGGAAACAATTTTGTAGTAATTAAAGCGTATATTTTGCGTCCCCCAATTAGTGGGGCTAACGCCTTGTAACTGAGCGTGGCAACTAGCGTCCGTGAGATATTGCTCAGGAGAACATTGTAGGCGTTATTGTAAATTTTATTAATTATTCCTAATTTTGTTCTTCATTGTCGCGTCTTAATTATATGCATTACATTTGACGTTTTCTACTGGCAACCGGTTGAGGGCGGTATAACCATCAAGATTGAGGGCAAAGCTAAATACCACAGGCCGACGACGGGCAGCGCTGCGAGAAGCAACGCCCTGCGATCGCCAACCCGCCTGCCCAACGTGGCGATATGGGTTAGGCCTACAGCAGATGTCGGACCAAAGTCACGAACAATTAGAGAGGCCTATGTCCACCAGTATAGTGGCGAAAACTCCGAAAAGCGGTTCGTTTTATCATAGGCGCTCAGCAAGACCTCGCGTATGTATTTTTTTTTTTATATTGGCTCAGTATAGTGGCTTCCCTCCGCCTGATGGAAAGCAGGAAAGGAAGCCCAAGCCGCTCTGACAACGGGCGGGAAACCATGGTTTCCAGTCAGTCATCACAGCCATACTGGCCTGCAAGATGCTTCTTCACGCTTCGCTTAAAGGATCCCATACAATAAGAAGGCGGGAACACGTGTGCTGGCAAAGAGTTCCACTTTTTAATGGTACGGCACAAGTAGGAGTTACCAAACTTTATCTGAGCACGCGGGTCACAAACGTAGGCAAAACAAAACAAAACGTACTCCTGAGGAAACTCTTCTGGTGACTCACCGTCAGTGGGAACAGCTCTGGAGCGCGCCAGATCCGCCTTGTTCCCGACCAGGATGACGGCGCGGCGGGAGGTGTGCCCGGCCGCCCACAGCGCCTGCAGACGCTTCTCGGCCTCCGCGAAGCTGCCCCGGTCTGCTGTCGAGTAGACCACGCAGTAGCCGTGTGCGCAGCCGTCGGCCTGAGAACACCAAGAGAGAGTAAAGAGAGGTAGGGCATAGCGAATCTTCGCTCGTATTGAGCTGCCTGTCCGGGGAAGGACTTCCACCCTATAGAATACCGCAGCCAAATGACTACCGGGTCATGTTTTTGCTGGTGAGTAGGGTCTCCGGAGCTCGTGGGGGGGCTAGGGTTGGGCCGGCATGGCAGTGGCAACTGACAGGTAACTAACCAGTTACTTGCCAGTTGTCACAGCGACTTGGGCTTCTCTTTGGCTTTCCATCAGGCGTAGGGAAGCCATTATGTCGAGCTACTATAAAAAAAAACAAGATATTTAAGGCTTGATCCCCCCTTTTTTTTAAAGAGGCTAAACGCTTAATCCGAAGGGAGGTGAGGTGGGACTCACAATACAGTAGAACGAAGTGAATAACTACCTGCTGCATTATGCATACATATACGGTCTACCGTTACGCTGTTTTCCGATTGGTTCTATGTGGTCTACCGCGATCGTCAGTCCTTCTAGAAATATTGTACATAAGGCGGTTGACCACACCGTGGTTGAAGGGATGCGGCGCGCTGCATCTCCCGCCGTGCGTCAGAGAGGACACCTTGTTTAAGTAACCAAAGTGCGACGCCCTCCATCGTGTCCTCTGGAGAAGTTCTACGTCCACCGGTGGACGATTAATTGATGTCTCATTAAGTATATAAATGACTCACGAGGGCCAGATCCTGAGGTGCGTCCAGAAACGTTATTTCTGATTCTTCTCCCGCCAGCAGCACGCATACTGATCTCTCGCCAGATTCGTCATCTAGAAATTAAAAAAAACTGACTAGTAAGCCCAGGGCTGTGGCCCAGGGAATCCTCAAAAGAGGCGAATAAGAAACTAGATAGGTACATGAACATTATAATGTTTAATGCTAAACAAACTTATCTAAACTAAACTTAACAATACATTATGCATTTCCATAAAAAGTCCAGCCAAAATTTTTGCAATAAAGAAGTTTCTTAACTTTTAACTTGTACTCATACTTGAGCGACCAATCTTTTAGCTGCAAGCCACCCTCACCTGCCACTGGTGTATCCTGCCGAATAACAAACGAGACTCTGGCAACCGACTGGTGGCGGTATAACCGCCACGATAGAAGGCGTAGCTGAACACTACAGGCCGAAGACGGGTAGCAGCGTCACCGGAGCGAGGAGCTACGCTCTGGGATCTCTAACCCGCCTGCCCTGTGCGATTATGAGCAACACCTTCAGAAGTTTGCCCTAGGTGGCGAATAACTGGAGAGGCCTATGTCCAGCAGTGGACTGCAATAGGCTGATGATGATGATGTCTAGTTATTGTTATGTTGTGATTGTATATTGTTATGTTATCATTGTCATGTTGTGATGTCCCAATATAATAAAGATTTCTTGTTCTTATTTTTATTCTTATCTATCCACGTACCTATACTAGTGTCGTAGGCGTGCAGGTACTCCGAGGTCATGAACTGCCCCACCAGGCTGGACTTGCCCACCCCGGGGGCGCCCAGCACCAGCACCCGGTACGCGCTGAGTCCCGTCGAAGAGTCCCTGGGGAAGGTACACGGGAAACGTCAAAATGTGGTCCTGGACCACTTGTTAGCAAAGGGTTTTCTCAGTATATCCATTCATCCGAAGCTTGTACTAGAGTACAAGCTTCGGCTTGGTAAGACTGACACCCAATAACATTGTGTGCCATTGTTATTGGGTGTCAGTCCTAGCTTGTGGCTGTGCCAATGTATGGAAGTGTCAGTCTGTGGCCGCTGCCAGTGTGTAGCAGTGCCAGTGTGGTGTGTGACACTGCCATTGTGTGCCAATGTTACTGTATTGTAGTGATGTATTGGGTGTGAGTGCCAGCTTGTGGCTGTGCCAATGTGTGTTAGCTTGTGGCTGCTGTCAATGTGTGGCAGTGCCAGTGTGTGGCGGTCCCAGTGTATGGCAGTGTCAGTGCGTACCAGTGGCAGTCAGTGCCGGCGTGTGCCAGGTGTAGCAGTACTAGTGCTAGTGTGTGGTTGTGCCAGTGTATGGTAGTGTCATTGTGTGGCAGTGCCAGTGTGGCAGTGCCGGAGTGTTACCTGGAGGAGGCGAGCGAGCAGGGCGCGGAGGCCCTCGTGGCGGCCTCGGTGCTGGACGCGCTGGACGCCACCGACGTGTTGGAGCGAGACCGGCGCGAGCGCAGCGAGTCTCCTCTGTTCACCACGCCTTTGCCTGGTGACATAATATGTATTATGCTTGATAGGGTGGAAGTGTTCAACCTGCATAATAAAGGGGAACACGGGATTCACGCGATCTAGATACCGGTGCACACCTCTTAACCCATTAATGGCCAAGGGAAAAGTACAAAGATTTATTTAGATTTTTTTTTATTTAATTATAATAAGGGTTACAAAAAGTTATTAAAACATGAAAAAAAATCGAAAATTTGTTTATTTAGATTTTTATAGGGGCGTACCCAAATTGGCACACTGGCCACTTAAGGGTGTTAATTTTTGTAACAAGTTTTTTTAAATGCGCAATGTTTCTTGCGTTTTTGTAGGCACTATGGCTTTGATTGTGCCAAATACACAGCATACTCGTTTCGGTAGCTTTTCAGGAACGTGGTCAGCACCGTCCAGTTTCAAACCATCTACTTTAGATGTCGAAGTTCAAGCAGAGTGTCGCTGAGCCGATTGTTTTTGATATAAGTAATCTGATTATGTTTCATTGAAATAGTAATTGGTCCATAGCTTACTCTTAGGATTGTATGTGCAACCAACAAGCATTTGATAAGACCATATCAATCATGGAGGTAAATAAAACCTACCACCATTTTTACCATGAATGCCAGTTCTGTATAGTGAAATGGATTGATATATTTCATCAACTCCACCCATGTTATATTCTTTAGAACATCTTCTTGTCAACCTTATGGTTCTTTTCTGCAGACCATTTTTTCAGACCCTGCCAGAGTCTGAAAATCGTAATTCGATTCCATTGGGCAAATGCTGTTGTCTGTCCAGTGAACCAGTAAACTTAGTTTTTTTTTATCGAAACTGTATCGAATTCTCCACTTGACTCTTCTTTCCTAAGGAAGTGAATCCGGAAGAATACTGAGAAGAAAGAAGAAATTGACAACTAATACACAACATTTTCTGAAAATTCAATCTGAAAAATAGGTGGAGAATAGTAATCGAAACCCTCTTCTTCATCAGTAACGACACTGGGTTCTAGTGGTGGTTGATCTAAATCATACTCCTAATTGTCACTATCTTCAAGGATAGATATATAGCCTCTTCCTAGCCTTCAAAGCTGTTACTTGTACTATATCTAAGCCTACGACTCTGTAAAACTCTGAAAAAAATATAGATAATATTATTCCACTTGTGGCCACTGTACCCGAATTGGCACAGCGATATTTCGAATGTCGCTGAAACTTATATTCTCATCATACGTTACTGCAATATAGTACAAATCAATAATTAACTATATAATTAGAAGCAAATGTGGTATTTACATTTGTCTACATATTATAATATTAAAAAACTATACATACCTCCATACCAATCTTGATTAGGAAATTCGGCAAGTAATTATCACAAAATTACGAATGTTGTCTAAAATTTATAATTGCAAATTAAATCTGTGTAGTCTTAACTACTCAAAAACGCAATAATATTTCCCCTGGTGTCAATACTGTTTTTTTCTACCCTCAATGACTAAGTGTTCCCAAATGGGTACAGCAACCAAGAATGGGTTAAGCCGACCCTGCCAGTATTACCCCCCTATCGCCCTTGGGGATGTAAGGGAGCGGCCTATCATCATTTCGTTCCAAGCCAACCTCACCTATCGTGGTGCATCCTGCCGAATAACAAACGAGGCGCTAGCAATCAACTGGTGGCGGTATAACCATCACAAATGAAGGCTTAGCTAAATACTACAGACCGATGACGGGCAGCAGCGTCACCGGAGCGAGAAGCTACACCAACAGCCAACCCGCCTGCCCAGCGTGGCGATTATGGGTATATCCTCCAGATGTTTGCCCTAAGTGGCGAACAGCTGGAGAGGCCTATGTCCAGCAGTGGACTGCACTAGGCTGATGATGATGATGATCGCCCGTGGTGGCTTGTTTGGGGGGCCCACCTAGTGGAAGGCGAGTTACCTGCTAAACTTTCGATTTGTGAGATATTGGAAAGGCAGGCCACGGTTATCTCACCTCATAGCCTAGATATCCTGTCCATAAGCATGTCTATCAATAGCCCAGTTTTAGTACCCATCTTTACTTACGCAATAGGACTGCAATGACAAGATGACAAGCGGCCGGCACCCCAGGTGCGGGGAGGATAAGTACCCCTACCACAGGAACAATAGAGTGGGAGCTATTGCGTAGTAAAGATGGGTAAGTAAAACTGGGGCAATTGAAAGAGGTGCTTCTGGAAAGGATGGGCTATGGGGTGAGCTCCCCGGGCGCAATTCGAGCAACAATGTGGCGGCACCCGTTTTTTTTATAGTGGCTCGACATAATGGCTTCCCTACGCCTGATGGAAAGCGAAAGAGAAGCCCAAGTCGCTGTGACAACGGGCAAGTAACTGGTCAGTTACCTGTCAGTTGCCACCGCCATGCCGGCCCAACCCTAACCCCCCACGAGCTCCGGAAACCCTACTCACCGACAGAAACACGACCCAGAGGTCATTGACTGCGGTATTCTATAGGGTGGAGGTCCTTCCCCGTACGGGCTCAATTCGAGCGAAGATTCGCTATGCCCTACCTCTCTTGCCCAAATGAGTGTATCGCGCCCCCGAGCTCACCACTTGGGGCACAAAGGAGAGGCTCAGAGAGCATACAACGTTGTATGCTCTCCGGCGACGCCCGGGCCGAGCGTATAACGGGCGCGTTTGCGGCTTCACGCTCTATTTCTGCCGCAAGTCTTTTAAGGCTGCTCCAACTCCTTACCAGTTATGCTGAAGTGCCTCAGCCGGTAGTATTCCTCTTCCACGCCGGTGTTGGGCATGGAAGCCACGCGCGCCCTCTGTTGGGGGAGGCCCAGGAGCTGCCTCTCGCCCGTCCGGGAGCGCCCGCTTTGACCGACTGTGACCTCGAGTGATGGGGGCTGCCATACCTGGGAACATACAGGAATCATTTTAACAAATACAAATTTATTTATTTACATATAAATAGGTATAAATAACCCTAAGGCAAGCCACACTGGGCCACACAGCGCCACCTAGCCCCAAATTAAGCCGAAGCTTTACTATGGGTACTAGACAACTGATAAACTTGCTTTTTTTTCTAATTAAATATATATTATACATAGAAAACACCCAGACCGAGACAAACAGACATGTTCACGCACACAAATGTATTAGAATAAGCCAGAAGGGGTCCTTAAAATATTGAAAGTATTTGAGAAGGTTAATAGGTACTTTTACTTTTCCACAACTCCGTATGCGTCCACCGTCAGTGTTCTAATGGCCGTTCCCGTCTTGTTCGTTTTTTTTTTCTCGCGGGTATTGCCATACTAATTAAGACAAATAATTATTATTAAATTAATTTTTCATAATTCATTATTTTAATTATTAAAATGATTTTAAAAATATTTTTTTTGATATAAAAACTAAATAATAATATAGAGGCTCTTGAACTAAATTAATCGAAATAATATCTCGATAAAAGTTATCGATAGATAAGTATACCTAAATACTAGCAAATGTTTGCACATACTGTGTTTGTATTTTTAGTGGCTCGCTGGCGCAATTGGTAGTGACTCCTGTCTTCTGAACCAAGGGTCGTGGGTACGATCCCCACCCGGATAAACCTTAGTGTCATGAACACTTGTGTTTGTTCCGTGTCTGGGTGTTTATATTTGTAGTTAAGTACATTTTTGTGATACCTTTGTTGTTCTGATACCCATAACACAAGTGCTTAAGCTACTTACTTTGGGATCGGAGCAACGTAGGTATGTGATGTTGTCTGATATTTATTTATTAACCTACTATAGAAAGAACATATGTATTTGTTGATAGTCTACAACCACCCAGTTGAAACACGATTCTCAATACGCGTAACAAGTGGGTCAAAGCGTGAATTATTGAGAAGCAAGTCTGCTGCCCCATTAGACGTGGCGAAAGGCTGCCCCCTTCCCAAGGGAGCGACAGTCAATGGTGGCTCAGCCAACAACCAAGTAAGTTCTTTGTGATTTTAGCGTCCTTTCTTAATGGAAAGCGAAAGAGAAGCCAAAGTTACTGTTACAACGGGCAGGTAAGCAAACCAGTTACCAACATCTTTTTAAATTGGTTTTTCACCTCGTAAAGAAAACGCAAATAATAGTATAAATAACCCAAGACATGCCACGCTGGGCCACACAGTGCCATCTAGTCCCAAACTAAGCCGAAGCTTGTACTATGGGTACTAGACAACTGATAAACATAGTTAGATACATTTTTTTTGTAAATAAATACCTATTATACATAGAAAACACCCAGACCAATACAAACAGACATGTTCATGCACATAAATGTTTGTACTGTGCGGGAATCGAACCCACGACCCTTGGCTCAGAGGGCAGAGGTCACTACCAATTGAGCCATTGAGCCACCGAGCCAGCCAAATAGAAAAACCGAGCGGAATGACAAACATTACCTAACCGAGTTGTGCCCATTAGCAATCTAATTAATATAAGAAGATTAAAATAATTCAAAATGATTTACGAGTAGAATACAATTATGAAATGACGATGATCTCAAAATCAAATCATAGCTAGCTTTAGACGTCTTAATGATAATGTTTTATTTTGAATTGAAAAAACTGAAATTCTTTTCACGAATTAACCTGGCCGGGAATTGAATTTGAAAGCCTCGCGCCGCCAAGGCTATCAAGAGGTATTTTTTAATTAGCGTTATTTTTAAATGTACAGCGGTACATACTTAATTAATGAACAGTTTCTTCAAGGAATGAACGAGGTTCAAAACTATTAATTAGGTATTCAGCATTCGCTGTCTGCAATAAACTGAAGCAAGTGTTGCACCTGGTCTGCTGTTGACATTGGGTAGGGCTGCCAAAATCATAATTCGAATATTTTTTTTTATAGTGGCTCGACATAATGGCTTCCCTACGTCTGATGGAAAGCGGAAAGAAAAGAACAAGACGCTGTGACAACGGGCAAGTAACTGGTCAGTTACCTGTCAGTTGCCACCGCCATGCCGGCCCAACCCTAACCCCCCACGAGCTCCGGAAACCCTACTCACCGGCAGAAACACGACCCAGAGGTCATTTGGCTGCGGTATTATAGAAATAGAAATAGAAACATTTATTACCATTGGACATCACAACACAATAACAGAAAATACACATACAAATTACATAACCGTTACACAAACAACAATTCTATAGGGTGGAGGTCCTTCCCCGACGGGCGGCTCAATTCGAGCGAAGATTCGCTATGCCCCACCTCTCTTAAATCTCTCTTACTAATCTTCAGAAAAACAGACTTTTCTATCTGAGTCTAACCAATAAATTTAAGAATTAGACTTTATTAGAAAAAAAATCAGTAGGAACATTTTTGTGGTTCCAATCCATGACTCGCGCAGTACGGTTCGAACGGATTTCATTAAATCATAACTAAACATTTACATAACGTGGAAACCCTACATTCAACTGAATTTAGTTCACATAAAGTTATATTGTACTGTGCTCGGGGTATGCTCCGGGGTTTAGTTAGATGCAAACTTTGGCACCTAGTTTGTGTTCTAGGACACGAAACTAGACCTAAGCTCTAATGAGCTAATATGCTATAAAAACTATTTCTTGTTGACAGCTTCTTTAGTGTATAATATAAATACATATATATTTTTTATAGTAGCTCGACATAATGGCTTCCCTACGCCTGATGGAAAGCGAAAGAGAAGCTCAAGTCGCTGTGACAACGGGCATGTAATTGGTCAGATAGGTACCTGTCAGTTGCCATCGCCATGCCGGCTCACCCATATGAACCCCCCACGAGCTCCGGAAACCCTCCTCACCGACAGAAACACGATCCAGAGGTCATTTGGCTGCGGTATTCTATAGGAGGTCCTTCCCCGGACGGGCAGATCAATTCGATTCCTAATATCGGTTTCCTAAGATCGGTACAAATAATGAATTTTATTTGAAATTGCATAGATTTCCATGTTAGGTATGTAAACAATTTAGCAATGGGCCCCAAACTAGGAAACCCTGTATCATTGGGACCCTAAGCTAATTAATTACACACATGACATTTCACACTTCTATCCATTTTTTCTGTTCTATTAAGCGTGAAGTAAGCCCTACTGGACCCTTCGCATTCCCGCCATTGTCGTAATCACCATCGGACACAATAATCCCAAACGTGTATTCACAAACAAACGCGTGAACAAATGGAACGGGATTAACGAAGGTCGTTGCGGGATAACGGTCCTTGGGAATGTTTGAAATATGACGTTCCTCATTTTTAACGTCTTCCACCATTGTTTATATTAGCAACGGATCTTGGGTCTGCTATTTTGGAATATCTTCTCGGTTCCCGGAATGACAATGTCGAGAATTTGTCTGTTTAGGGTTCCGCAGAGAACTCCGTTCGTGTAAGCGAGGGATATTTTTTATAAATAGCCCAAGCCATGCCTCGCTGGGCCACACAGCGCACAGTCCCAAACTATTTAAGCCGAAGCTTGTACTATGGGTACTAAACAACTGATAAACTTACTTAGATACTTTTTTGTACCATTTTAGGATTGTCCAGTTAACATTACCTGGTCTAGCTGTGTCTAGGGTGCGCTGCGGGGAGGCTCCTTTCTTGCATAAATATTTATTATAAGTACCTACATAGCAAACACGGGCTGGGTGTACAAACAGACATGTGCCCGGAATCGAAACCGTGACCTATGTATCATAATCAGCATTCGTTACTACTGAACCAAATTGTAGTCATAAACGTAGTCATAATTTTACATTTCATACCTACCAGACCCTATGCTACGTGATATGGCATACGCTTGGCCGGTTTTAAAAATCTAATATAGGTAACAAATAGTCAAGGATTCTGTGAGGGATAGTTGTTCTAAAGGCAAGGTCCTCGTATTTTATTGGATTCCTTCTTCCAAATAATCTATACTTTATTTTAATTAATATTATAAAGCTGAAGAGTTTGTTTGTTTGTTTATTTGAACGCGCTAATATCAGGAACTACTGGTCCGAATTGAAAAATTCTTTTTGTGTTGAATAGACCATTTATCGAGGAAGGTTTTAGGCTATATAACATCACGCTGCAACTATTAAGAGCGAAGAAATAATGGAAAATGTAAACAAAAAAAAACGGGGAAAAAATAACTATTCCACGCGGACGAAGTCGTGAGCACAGCTAGTTTTTTATATGTAGGTATGTCGGAGCGGCAGTATCGGTGAACATAGTTTTTGATTATTTTAACGTTGTTTATGGTTTGACGTTTGTGGACGAACGTCAAACGTATGTTACAGATGTCAGTTGAAGATGACGCGGAAGGTGACGTTACTGAGCGCGGCGAATGCCGACGGTCACTTTCGCTGGAGCCGCCATCGTGTACCTACGCACCTTGGAACGGGAATTTAATCGTTTTGCATCGCGCCTCATGTATGCCATTTTTTTTTTCATATTGGCTCGACATAATGGCTTCCCTACGCCTGATGGAAAGCAAAAGAGAAGCCCAAGTCGCTGTGACAACGGGCAACAACTGGCCAGTCACCTGTCACCGCCATGCCGGCCCAACCCTAACCCCCCACGAGCACCGGAAACCCTACTCACCGGCAGAAACACGACCCAGAGGTCATTTGACTGCGGTATTCTATAGGGTGAAGGTCCTTCCCCGGACGGGCGGCTCAATTCGAGCGAAGATTCGCTATGCCCTACCTCTCTTATAAAAGTTTAAAAAGTGATTGTATCTGGTTCCAACTAAAATCAAGTAGCTTTTGGTGCTTTTATTTCAACGATCCTGCAATACGTGAAGGTGAAGGCCCTGCCTGATGTCCCAATCTCTGACATGTAAGTAAATCTTCGGATGAAAGCCCAAATTACACATTGAAGTGGAAATGTGCTAATCATATTTATTCGCACGCGCTTCGATGGTTATTTGAACATCGTAACGATGAACCAAACGCCTAACAACACCAGTTCCGCTTACTACATCAGTGCTAATGCGATTCCCGGCTGGCGAGCACACGTCCTCGCCGAATTAATTAGCCAGACCGGGAGATAAGGGATAAATACTGGAGCAGATGACTCCGGGCTCCGATGCGAGAAGTCTCCGCTTGCGTATTCATATTATCTTATTGTCTTAATTAAGGCTACGCTACTGAATTTATTATGTTGTTGAAGTAGAATTAACTGTTAGCCTTGCAGTGACGGATAAAGAATAAATAATAAACATAAATACAGCTTCACCGGAACGAGAAGCTATGCGCTGCAATTTATTAGTGGTCTAGAACCCATAGTACAAGTTCTGGCTTGTTTGGGCGAGGTGGCGATGTGTGGCTCAGCGTGGCATGTCTTGGGTAATTGTAGAGACTCAACTTTAACTTGTTTAACTTTAAATTATTTAAAAATGTTGTAATACTAACACATGTGACATTGGCGATTTAAAAAGAGTAACTTTCTTGCCGTTTCTTCTCGGTAGAAATCTACTTTCCGAACACGGCGGTAGCTTCTTTTAAATTGCTTTTATTCACATTTTTACATTATTTTTTACTTGACGATTCATAAGTGCTTATTTTAATTTAATGCGAATAAAGGTATTTTGATTGATTGATTTATTTATTGTTGTTTGTTTATTGCACAATTACATAGTGTACAAAAGGCCATTCTCCAGGTATGTGATGTTGTCTGATAGGTATTTATTTATATTTTAATCATATTTATATGTTTTTGTGTTCCATAAGTAAGCTAGTCCGTATTTTGTGTCGTTCATGTCTTCATAGCCGGCTTGTTCATAACAATTTGCCTTCGCCCGGCGTCGGGCGGTTCATTTCCTCCGATACGCGACCAATATCCGCCCCGCATTATCAGCTGGCTGCCTGCCAACTCTAGCTGCTATACGGCAGCTACTTTATATGGAACTCGACAGGAATACTGAGCAGTTCTTAAGGAACCTGTACCTACAGCGAAATGTAGTAATGTCGCACTGTTAAAGTGGAGTCAGTAAGACAGTGGATGTAAGGCAGCGACCAATCATCTTTTCGCTCCAAGCCAGCCTCACCTGTCCGTGGTGCATCCTGCCGAATAACAAACGAGGCGCTGGCAACCGACGGGTGGCGGTATAACCATCACAATTGAAGGCGTAGCTAAATACCACAGCCGATAACGGGCAGCAACGTCACCGGAGCGAGAAACTACGCCCTGCGATAGCCAACCCGCCTGCCCTGCGTGGTAATTATGGGTAAAGCTTCCATATGTTTGACGAAAGTGGCGAACAACTGGCTGATAAGAAACATCACTACATAGTATAAAAAAAGTAGCTTTCGTGGTCTATATGTCCATATGGATGCTTAGATCTTTAACTCAACACAACGATTTTTTGTAATAAATAGAATGATTCAACAGGTATAATTTTATGTTTAATGCATGCATAGATAACATAGTAGAAAAACAGTTATATCTTAGAGGAGATCTTAGAAGTTTCTAATGGGTTTTTTTAAATCCCGAAGCGAAACGAGGGCCGGTCCTAGCGAGCTAAAATATATTTTTGAAACCAACTGGCATCATTTTAAACTGAATTGACAGAACGCTCCAATTCATTCGAAACTATTACAAAGAGATAATTTCCAAAACACACTTTGTATTTTATAACTTGGCTGAGATATTCAAGTTTGTTGGACCAGATATTCTTCAAAGAAATGTTGATGTTTAAACTTATGATTGACTTTACAAACACTGGTTAACTAATAGGTAGATAAAGTGAGTTACATTGAGGTACACAGGCAATAATCAAAAGGTGCTACCAAGGGTTGACAGGAAGAGATGGCTATAGCGGTGAGATCGCCTGATAAGAGACGTAGGGCAAAGCTAATCTTAGCTCAAATTGAGCCGCCCGCCCCTCCTCTCCAGTCAAGTATCTCCATCTCATCATCAGCCTATCGCAGTCCTCTGTCGGACATAGGCCTCTCCAGTTGTGCACCACTTTGGGCAAACTCTTGGAGGCATTACCTATAGTCGCCACACTGGGCAGGCGGGTTGGCGATCGCAGGGCTTAACTCCTCGCTACGGTGACGCTGCTGCGCGTCATCGATCTGTGGCATTTAATAACCCAAGACATGCCACGCTGGGCCACACAGCGCCACCTAGCCCCAAACTAAGCCGAAGCTTGTACTACGGGTACTAGACAACTGATAAACTTACTTAGATACTTTTTTTTTAGTATGTTGCGTAATAGCTATCTATTTGTCTCATAAAAAATAGATACAATGAATACCTAATTTTCTTACATAATTAGAGCAACAAATTCACCAAAATTGTCCCCAGCCAAAGACAAATTTGCCCGACCCGAGGCCGGACAAAGGACAAAAGTGACCTTTAAAAGGTCATTTGTTTTCTTTATTCGCTCGTCGCCGAATGGCCGAGGTTTTGGTAATTTGACACTGTTTTATTTTGCTTTTAGGGTTCATTAGCAGAAATAGAAAAATTTAACTGTTTTTTTTTATAACAAGTAAATGGGTAGCGATCGCCAACCCGTCTGCCCAGCGTGGCGTGAGTGGTAAATCCTCCAGGTGTTTGCCCAAAGAGGACTATGTCCAGCAGTGGACTGCGATATGAAATGAAAGTGATTACTGTGTTTCAAATAAGCTTTTCAAATTTGTAATTTGAAGTTAATTACGTCCATGCATATACGTATAATATCGACGCTCTTAAAGTGAAGGAAAAATAACGTCAGGTAACTTGCACAACTGGAAATAAATTCTAAGGTTGTGTGAAGTCAAGCCCAAGAAAGTAATTTCGAATTAATTTTCAATTTCAAACATTGTCATTTTTTCTATTTCTTCAACGCTTTCCATCTGGAGAAGGGAAGCTATTCTAGTATGCTTCTATCAAAACATCACAGGTTTCTTCATCACGAACTATCTCATCATCATTATCATCAACGAAATCTTTGCTTTCAAGGCACCTCAGTTTCGAAGTTAGTCTAAAGTGAATAATTCCGAATTCTCCCGACCGGTAAACAAAAATTTGAAAATAAAAAAGTCACCAATTTGCCATGGAAATTACTTGATCGATTTGTGTTTTCCGAACGAATCGCGCCGGATGCGACAGGAATTCGTTTGTCCCCAAATAGGGAATAGAGGTAATGTTAAATATCAGACAACATCACATACATTGCTCCGATCCCAAAGTAAATAGCTTAAGCACTTGTGTTATGGGTAGGTACCGAATAACGAAGGTAACGAACCACATGGTTGGGCCGGCATGGCGGTGGCCACTGACAGGTAACTGACCAGTTACTTGCCAGTTGTCACAGCGACATGGGCTTTTCTTTCGTTTTCCATCAGGCGTAGGGAAGCCATTATGTCGAGGTACTATAAAAAAAAGTGCCACCAGTGGGCTGCGGGTAGCATACGGCCGCGTCTCTGCCTGCTCTGGTCAGCCGCAGATGATAAGCGGCCTACACTCCTGGTCCTGAAAGGGCAAATACCCCTACACTCGGCTAACCCACCACAGCTTTACTATCCAGTGAGTGGATTGGGATGTAAGGGAGCGACCTATCACCTTTTCGCTCCAAGCCATCCTCACCTGCCCGTGGTGCATCCTGCCGAACAACAAACGAGGCTCTGGCAAACCGAATAGTGGCGGTAAAACCATCACGATAGAAGGCGAAGCTAAATACCACAGGCCGATGACGGGCAGCAGCGTCATCGGAGCAAGAAGCTACGCCCTGCGATCGCCAACCCGCCTGCCCAGCGTGGCGATTATGGGTATATCCTCCAGAAGTTTGCCCTAGGGGGCGAACAACTGGAGAGGCCTATGTCCAGAAGTGGACTGCAATAGGGTGATGATGATGAGTGGATTACGGAGATGACCTGGTCCTATTTTGAGTCATCACTCGGGTTTTACTAATAGACAGACAATTTTATTTCATTGGTGTTGTTAAAATGTAAAATTCATTGCCAGCACATGTGTTTCCTCCTTCTTTCGATATTGGATTCATTAAATGCATCTTACGGCCGTCATGGCGGTGGCAACTGACAGGTGACTAGTTTAGTTAACTGCCCGTTGTCGCAGCGACTTGGGCTTCTCTCTCCCTCTCCATCAGGCGTAAAGTGGCCATTATGCCGTGCTACTATATAAAAAAATCACGGTACAGTTCTTTTCTGCTCTGCTCCACTCCAGTGGAATGGTAGCTTAAATAAAAGACGCCCCTAGCAGAAATATTATATAGACTGATAAAACTAATTTATAAGTCAAATATAAGGTTATACGAAAGCGCTGCAAAGATATTAAAGTTTAGATTAACTTCGCCCAATAGTTATTGAGCAAATGGTAACTAAGTGGGATATTTGTTTGAATGAAAAGATAAGATTGGTACGCTTGTGAAACGAAATTTCATTCGAGTTCTACAGATTAATTCATAATTCATTGGATATGTCTCGTTAGTCTAATGTTTGTAAACGCTGGTTATATAATTGAGACGATTTAGGATTGAATAAAGATTACACGATTAAGGGCGTACCTAAATAAGCCGATGACGGGCAGTAGCATCACCGGAGCGAGGAGCTACGCCCTACGATCGCCAACCCACCTGCCCAGAGTGGCGATTATGGGTAAATCCTCTAGGCATTTCCAGCAGTGGACTCCGATAGGTTGATGATGATAGTACAAAATACAAAATACAAAAATGTTTATTTCTTTTTAAAACAGCGTTACACAATACATGCATTCATGTTCAAGATTGCCTAGTAAGTATAGAATAATACTTGTGACAGGCAATCCCGCTCTTCTTCGTTACATTTACATACACTATTTTTACTTCATTCAATACAGCAAACATTTTAAGATAAAATTTAGATTTAATTTCCTATTAGACTACAATGTTATACATATTATAAGCAAACTTTTACTAGGTATGGAAGCAAAGAGCAAGATAGTATACTACTAGTTCTACTGCTACTCGCAGTCCACTGCTGGACATAGGCCTCTTCAGTTGTTCGCTACTTTGGGTACACACCTGAAAGTTAGACCCATAATTGCCACACTGGGCAGGCGCGTTGGCGGTCGCTGAACGTAGCTTCTCGCTCCGGTGACGCTGCTGCCCGTCATCGGCTTGTGGTATTTAGCTACGCCTTCAATTGTGATGGTTATACCGCCACCAGTCAGTCGCCAGAGCCTCGTTTGTTATTCGGCAGGATGCACCACAAACAGGTAAGACTGCCTTGGGACATTCCAATCACAAGGGAGTGACCCACCATACCATTAATGAAACATCTAAACTCACCTCTTGTCAAAGTCGTGCAGATCCTCGGACGTGAACTGACTGGTCACATCTAGCAGTTGCTGTATATGGTCGCTGCAGACGCGGCTCCGTCTCCTGCCGTCCTCGTCCCGCACCAGGATGGTGGAGCACCCCCCATAGTCCAACGATAGCGACGGCTGCTGTACCACGATGGTGGTACGCCCCGCCGGGATGGTGGTAGCGGCTGAGTCCAGTGGGTTCGCTGTCACGTGCACTTGGGCTGCTGTGGAAGAGACCATCGTCAAAAATATTGTTTCGTGCACAAAAAAGTTCGGAAATTCCTATCTTTGCTGCGACGCTGAAATGTGGACCTCATTGCCAGTACATGTGTTTCCTCTTTCCTTTGATATGGATGGTTTCAGGCAATGGAAACTAACAAGTGACCGGTTGCTTTCCATTTAACGAGGGCCACTAGGCTGGCAAAAAATAGTAAAAGGATTTCTAATGCTAACTTTACTCGACGTCGCGGCAGGGTCCATCCATACCATTTGGAAACTTTTCCATCAAGAGCAGTTCGTTTCCAACGTTCGTTCTTTCCGCCTACCTGTTAGCTCTTGAGTGTGCTCCCAGCCACGGTATTTCCCGATCGCTACGACTTGTCCTTCTTCAAACGTCGTCTAAAGAGAACTCTTTCCTCACGGTAGGCAGCGGCTAAGCTGTGCCCTTGGCATTGCAGAGTCTAACCGTTTAACATCAGATGGGCCGCTTGCTCGTCTGCCACCCAAAACAATAAAAAAAAATGATTGCATAACCTACCAGTGGACTGTCTCCTCGAAGACGGCGGCGGCACCGAGTGCTGATGCGCAGAAGACCTTCTCCTCGTCGTGGTGAACACCTCCGTCCCCTCCAGCTGTCTCCGCAGCTTCGCCACCTCATCCTTATAATACTCCTGCTTCTCCATCTTCTGCTTGTTCTTCGTCCTTGGCTCACTCCCTCTCCTCTTCGGGTCAGGCTCAAACTTGAAATGGGTCTCGTATTTCGCCTGATTCGCTTTCGGGCTCTTCGGCGTTTCGGTCTTCGGGTCGTAAGGGATCTGGATGGATGTGGACGGGTTGCTGTTCTGCACCTGGGTCTTGTTTCGCTTCTCCATTCTTTTCGGGTCAGGTAGAGGTACGTCGAAGATGAACCTGGCTGGGCCAGGTCTGGGGGAGTCTATAGCGTCTGATGCGGATTGTGGTTTGGTGTAGGCTGGCGAGTCGAGCTCACAGCTGTTTTGGGCGCGGTGGTAGTGGGGCGGGGCGGTGCTGGGCGGGTGGGGCGGGTCGTCGATGAGGCTGGGCGCGTGGGGGGGCGGCTCGGGGGGGTCGGGCTCGGCGTCCATGGAGTCGTCGGTGCCGGTGACGGAGGTGAGCGCCGTGGCCGCGGAGTCGGTGCTGGTGTTGATGGTCTTGTCTGAGGTTGTGCTGCTCCCCATGACGACCACCTGAAGACAAGAGAGGATAATATTACCACTGCTATCCTATATAAAAGGCCGGCAGCGACCCCAGAACTCGATTTGAGTTGCGGGTGTCCATGGGCGGTGTCGACTGTCTGTCACCCGCAACTAAGCAGTCGCTTAACATCAGGCATCACATTTGCTCGTCTGCCGCCTCTTGCATAAAAAAACTGAATAGACCAAGCGGACAAGGATCTCAGTCACCTGCAGCGGCCAGGCTGGCGACAGACTTTTTTTTTATGGTAGCTCGACATAATGGCGTTCCTACGCCCGTGATGGAAAGCGAAAGAGAAGCCCAAGTCGCTGTGACAAAGGGCAAGTAACTGGTCAGTTACCTGTCAGTTGACACCGCCACGTCGGCCCAGCCCTAACTCCCCACGAGCTCCGAAAATCCTACTCACCGGCAGAAACACGACCCGGAGGTCATTCGCCTGCGGTATTTATCGGTAATGATAGTTCTGTCCCAGTATATTTTTATGTCTTGGTATCATTATTAATTCGCGGAAATTCACTAATTAATAAAATAAGTTTATAATAAAACTAAGATGGGGTGTTTGAGATCTTGTGTTCTTTCATTAACACTTTATATACTTAAATACAATACTTATTAACATCCAGTTACGAATTGCGTAGCTTGAAGTAGCATTACCAAAACGGGTAGCTTAGATTGGTACACATAAATATTTGCTACCTACTTTATTACGCAGAATGATAAAGCATGGCAAAGGAAAAACGTATTCGCAAATAAGTATTTATTACAATAATCACAATAGTAACACGATAATTCACTTCTTAATCACAACAACACTTCTTAATTAAACCAAATATAACAATCAAAACGACGAGTACTACAACTCCTGAGTGCAGGCAGAAGGAGTTGAACATTTTGACGTAACCTCTCTCACAGTAGTACCGATCGTCGTAAACTTTCTCAGCCAGATCCGACCAGGACGCGGAGACTGTCGCATAGAGAGCCGACAGGATCGTAGCGACGAAAACAACAGTCTTTACAACGGCCATTTTGAATCAGCAGTCTTCAGCAAGCAGGAATCGCACGATGGGACAGACTCGTGAATCCTCCACAGGTCTTCTCGTCAGAAGACCAAGTGATCCCACAACGCGACGGACTCGTTTCGTCGAGGTCTTCTCGGCTAAAGACAAACAGACTAGACAGCTATTTGCAAGAAAGGTCTAGGTTGGTCAATCTTGTCACCCCAATGGTAATCTTCTGTTCAAGACTTAAAATGACCTGTAATGGGCTGGTCTATTCTATCACCCCAATGGTAATCCTCAATGTAAGACTTCAAAAGCACTTCCAGTCGAGTCCGGAGTTCTGTTGAGAGATCTTCTCTTGAAAAGATCAGTAAGAAATCTTAACAGACGAGATATTAATTGGATGGCGAGCAGACGAATGTTTTCGGTAGAAGTTTTGCTGGTTTCAAATAAAAGTGACTACTGATTTGCGTCGCAAATCATTTTATTGTGTGCCTAATGAGCTCATGTATTTTAAGCATATTCTTTAGCGTTCAGTGACAATTGAACCGTTAATTTCGTCAGTGTGGCTTTCAAAATTAGAATAAAAAAATATTTATGTAATTTACCTATGTCACTGAAGCGCAAACTCATCGACATTTGCATACTGCCTATCCTTACCTATGGTGCCCAATCCTGGTCACTCACCGAAAATCAAAAGTCCAAGCTCAAGATCTGCCTAAGGGCAAGGGAACGGAGTATTATAGACATCAAACTCATTGATAGAATAAGAAATACATACTTGCATTCGCTATTAAACTAGCATCGCCGATGTAGGGCATAAAACAGCCTAACTAAAATTGGATTGGGCAGGTCATGTGAGCAGGATGAAGGAGGAGAGGTGGGCCAGGATTGCTGCACAAAGGACTTTTTGTTTTTAAATTAAATTAATAAATTGTTTTTAAATTAAGCTCTGATAGCAAATGTTTTCAGTTATCAATAATCAAGTCACTATTATTGTTATTGTTTCATAATTATTTTTATTTATTAAACGATCGCTGTAAATAATGCGCTGCGAATAATAATAATTTATTTATTTCCACCACATTTACATCATCATCATCAGCATATCGCAATAATTATAGCAGTTGTCAAAATACCTATTACCGTACCACATCATAGTTTTCTGGCACGCCCAATGGTTGACTGGTAGAAAATGCCATTAAGGCATTAAGTCCGCCATTTGTACTTTCTTTGTGCAATAAAGATTAAATAAATAAAATATATCGCAGTGCGCAGCCGGACATAGGCCACTCTAGTTGTTCGCAGTGGCGAAAGTTTGAGAAAGAAAGAAAGAAAATTTGTTTATTTGGTAACAAAATTGTACTTAAATCTAAACACTAAATTATAATAATATTAAAAATACAAACATGTAAAGTATGTTACCAAATAGGACACAAAAATGCTCAGCATGTGTCGAGACGCCGTGACGCTGGTCTTCCGCACGTGTCGTCAGGCAGACGCGACTGTGCGCAGCGGCATTGGAATAAAAAATTACTAATAACATACATCAAAAGATGGTTTTGTGTCGGTAACATATTAGACTTATGTAAGAAGTAGACAGCGAATAACTTTATTGAAAAGTACTTAAAGGTATTATAATAGAGATAGATATAAATGATCACAAATAGTAAAGCAATGTAATCAAATAATACACACATAATACATTTAAATAAATGCTTACATATAGTACATAGAGTATCCTTAAATGAAATGGGACCCCGCCCGTTATGTACACTTTTGTGACTCTAAAAGAAACTTTTTATATTTGTACCTAAAGGAAGGCAACGAAGGGCTGTTTCGTAACGGTGGAGGTATATTGTTCTAACACTTCGTGGCAGCATAACGAAAGCTGCCACGAAACTTTGGGCAAACATCTGGAGGATTTACCCATAATGTAGTATACCCATGAGTAGGCGATCGCAGGGTGAAGCTTCTCGTTCCAGTGATGCTGCCGTCATTGGTCTGTGGTATTTAGCTATGCCTTCAATTGTGATGGTTATACCGCCACCAGTCGGCCGCCAGAGCCTAGTTCGCTATTCGGCAGGCAGGATACACCACGGGCAGGTGAGGGTGGCTTGGAGCGAAAAGGTTAAAGGTCGCTCCCTTACATCCCTATCAATTCTTATCACCAAAAAGGCATAAAAATACAAACATGATTCAATCATTACGCTGATAAACAACCCCATCATTAAGGCTTATGCCTGATGTAGGCTTAGTAAAAGCCTGTATTTTGCTAAGTTTTGTTGCTACAGAGCTATCAGAACGGCGCACGATAATTCTCGAACAGGACCGCCAGCGTTCGTCAAATCATTGCGGCGAGAAACGATGTTAGATGAACGTGCCCGAACTTCCGGAATCAGTTTCGGTTTCGGCAAAAGTTTTGCCGAAACTTGATTTTTGGCCGAAACTCGGCCGAAACCGAAACCGAACTTTCGGTCGGACACTACTTTTTGGTTATGCAGGTACAGTTTTGGTTAGATTAAAGTTTTGGTCGTTTGTGTTTTTTGAAGTCGGCTTAATTTTTTTTATACAGAGCCATTTTCTACGAATTCATTTCGCACTTGACCGAATTTATATTAATTAACTTGTTATCTTAGACCCGAGGTCAAAAGTCGAGCGGAGTGAGACCCTTTTACATTGGACTTCCCAAACAAGCCGCGTCCCTATCGACAAACATATAAGTTGTTTTTTTATATAATAATAATTCAATAATAATAATAATTTATTCTCAAGATAACAAATATATATATATATATATATATATTTGTTATATATATATATATATATATATATAATGGCTTCCCAACACTTGATGGAAGGCAAAAGAGAAACCCAAGTCGCTGTGACAACGAGCAAGTAACTGATCAGTTACCTGTCAGTTGTTGTGCTGTGCGGTGATCGAACCCAGGACCCTTAGTTCAGAAAGTAGAGCTCGCTACCAAATGAGCCATCGATCCAGTCAAATGGACCTCGTAAAGACGCTGGTTGCCACTAATTAAATAAATATAGGACTTGGTTTTCCAGAAGAATACAAGCATTATATGTTTTATCTATATACTGAGGTCATAACCCAGCAGATAATAATGTGTAGTAGATTAGCAAGAAATAGGCAGTACGTCACTCGTAATGACTAGAACATAGATAAATAATAATTTATGTTCCATTTTTTTTGGGAAATAACAAAATCAACGGACCTTTTTAACTTCAATAATAAGTATTAATAATTATCAGACAACATTACCAACATTCGCTCCAAGCCATCCTCACCTGCCCGTGGTGCATCCTGCCGAATAACAAACGAGGCGCTGGCAACCGACTGGTGGTGGTAAAACCATCACAATTGAAGGGGTAGCTAAATACCACAGACCGATGACGGGCAGCAGCGTCCCTGGAGCGAGAAGCTACGCCATGCCATCGCCAACCCGCTCAGTTTGGCGATTATGGGTATATTCTCCACATGTTCGCCCTAAGTGGTGAACAACTGGAGAGGCCTATGTCCAGCAGTGGACTGCAATAGGCTGAAGATGAAGATGATCACACACATTGCTCCAATCCCAAAGTAAGTAGCTTGAGCAGTTGTGTTATGGGTATCAGAACAATGAAGGTATCACAAATAATTGCGGTATTTAGCCACGATTCAACCGTAACGGATATACCGCCACTAGTCGGTTGCCAGAGCCTCGTTTTTTATTCAGCAGGATGCACCACGGGCAGGTGAGGGTGGCTTGGAGAGAGATGATAGGTCGCTCCCTTACCTAGATTCCCATCCTACTATCCAACTAGTCCTTTTTTTTATGACAGAGGTGGCAAACGGGCCTGAAGGTCACTTCAGCCCATAGACACCGCATCACCAGGAGAGTCACAGGTGCGTTGCCGGCCCTTGAGAAATCTGTAGGCTCGCTTCTTGAAGGTCCCTAGGTCGTATCCATTCGGGTAAATTGCAGCTGGAAGCTGATTCCAAAGAGCAGCTGCACAAGGCAGAAAATTGCGCACAAAACGCACTGTGGAAGACTTCCATCTATCAAGATGATAAGGATGAAATCTTGAATTGGTGCGAGATGTACGATGATGAAAAATACTAATAACACTTAATTTTATTTTTAATTAATAATATAAATGCAAAAGTTTGTTTGGATGGATGGATGTTTGTTCCTCTTTCACGCATTGAACGGATTTTAATGAAACTTTACAGTAATATACGTTGGATTAACACATAGGCTATGTTTTATACGAATATTCACGCGGGCAGAGCCGCGGAAGCAGCTGGTCATCCATAAAGTAGGTAAGCTGTTTTGCCATTTCCCAGAAACATAAAAATGTTTACGCACGTCTATCTTGTCTATGAGTTTTAATTATGCAGGCCTTCACCCCGCGTCTATGCGTCTATGGCAAAATCGATGTCGGACACCGGTACGAGTTCACTGTTTAATTATTTATCAGTTACCCTCGCACCTGGGGACGGGCGGGCGGACACACAATGTCCTTTTATTCTACAGGGGATTGCATTAGGAACCGTTACGTCATGTCATGTCATGTCATCATGTCGATGGTTGGCGATCCTCCACTGTACGTACTGTATGAAGAACTTGTCTCGCTCATCGGTTTTGTGACAGTCGCTCGACATAATGACTTCCCTAATGATAATAATAATGTCTTTATTTGCCTCAAGCATGGTAGTAACAGATGATACAGTTTTCTAAAGAGCTTATGTTTCACTATTTAAAAAAACCGGCCAAGTGCGAGTCGGACTCTCGCACGTAGGGTTCCGTACCACTATACAGCTAAATAAATGTTTTTCTTTACGTTATATTATATTGGAGTTAATTAAATGAAAAAATTAGGTAATTTGATTTATGACGTTTAAAAAAAAACTACTGGCTAGATTTCATTAAAACCAAATTTCGTTAGTAGTTTTCATAGTGATACACATGATATATTTTTTTCAGTTTTATCATGCCCATATTTTAGAAGTTACGGGGGGGGGGGGACACTCATTTTACCACTTTGGAAGAGTCTCTCGCGCAAACTATTCAGTTTAGAAAGAAATGATGTTAGTAACCTCAACATCATTTTCAAATACCTATCCATAGATACCCCACACGTATAGGTTTGATGAAAAAAAAATTTTTCAGTTTCAGTTCTATGTATGGGGAACCCCAAAAATTTTGGATTTTTTTCTGATTTTACTTTAAAATCTTAATGCGGTTCACAGAATACATCTACGTACCAAATTTCAATAATGTAGCTCTTATAGTTTCGGAATAAATTGGCTGTGACATACGGACGGACAGACAGACAGACAGACAGACAGACAGACAGACAGACAGACAGACAGACATGACGAATCTATAAGGGTCCCGTTTTTGCCATTTTGGCTACGGAACCCTAAAAATGGCATGCAAAAATTGTTGTAATATAATAATTACATATCAAAATACTACTACTACTAATCTATATCTTTTTCTATATACTTATAATAAATCTGTAGAGAGGTCAATTCTGTACAAGGAATATATTTTCAAAATAACTATCAGGGGATGATTAGTGATCGATACTGAGGCCAAAAATGCAATCAGTCAACTTTTTTGTCTGTCTGTCTGTCTGTATGTTCGTTATAGAAACAAAAACTACCGAACGGATTTTAACGAAACTTGGTACAATTATTCTTCATACTCCTGGGCAGGTTATAGTATGCTTTTCTCATCACGCTACAATCAATAAGAGCAGAGCAGTGACGCGAAGTGTTGCGAAGACGGGAGAACTTTTTTTACCTGTATGTTTGAACGCGCTTCACGCGAAAACTACTGCATGGAATTGAATGCGGTTTTCACCAATGTATTGCTAGAGGTTTAACTTAAAATGTAGGCACCACTTTTTTGTTATTTTTGAAATCCGATATCCACGCGTGCGACGCCGCTGGCACAGCTAGTCTCTCTTATAATCATGCTGAAAATAGAACTTGTTCCTAAACGGAAATGTAAGCTTTTCTAATCGACCGACCAGCGGGACATTTACCGGAGTTCCGTCTGATGAACTATAAATTGGACGATCAGTGGAGCGCACACGGCCGACGACGGCCGACCGCCCCCGTGCACATTTAATTAACTCTTTGATGGTGTTACAAATGGCTTGATGGCTTGCCCCACTTCCAGAACATATACCGCTAGCTCTAACAGAGAAAATTCTGAGGAAGTGACGAAAAATAGTACAAATTATCGAACAATTTCTCCCCGTGGTTGTCGTAAAAGTCGATTTCTTCTTCTAATGTGTTTCCTTCCTCTTACAATCCTGGGTTCTTTAGGCGGGGCGTGAAACGGCATCTCAGTGGGCCTTCAGGGTGAGGGCGACAGGCGCAATGGGATTGTTCTATTGTGCCTGTCGACCTAACTTTTGGACCTCACGACCGCTTACCATCAGGTGGAGTGAGGTCATCCTGAAAGCTTTTCATATACCTATATATATAAAAATTATCTTTATTTCCAAATAACAGTTTGTTTACGTTGTGTAGTTTCTAACGGTCTCTGCACTAAGCCAAGCTTGTAACGCAGTGGCCAATTTCAAATTTACAAACTTGCTTATACATCAGTTAAGGGTGGGCTGTGCAAACCACTAATTAAGTAGCAAGTTATTTGAAACATAATAGGTATTTGGTAAATTACAATAATAACACAAGATACCTATATGTCAGTGAATACATGTTTATGTGTGAGTGTATGTGTAATGAGTGAGTGTGTGTGTGTTTGAGTGTATTGTGTACGTGTGTGTCCGGAGAGAATATTAAGACTAATGTAGAGTATAGTAGGTAATTTAGTACAATATATCCGTGTGGTTTTCGGAATAGGATCATCTCATTTCGTGGGTGCGTAGAAGACAGAGGGAATGTTAGGAAACGGTCCTAACTGGGTATAGATAAAACCTACTGGGGTCACCAACCCGCCTGGGGTAGGCGACCGCAATTTTATCTTTTCGTATCTTCTATTAGTAAGAGCCGTGGTAGCCTAGTGGTAAGATAAGGCACGCACCTCTGGATTTGCAAAAATCTATGTGCGGAATTAAACCAAAAAAAAAAAAAATTCTGAATGTGTAACCATGATCCAAATTTGTCTGGTTCCCCTTTCTGAGGGTTACGAAGGTCAGATGGCAGTCGCTTCAAGATTCGCTAAATCTAGGATCATGGTCAAAGCGGACCCTGGGCCTAGAGGCACAAACCGGGACAACGCTAAGAGGATGATGATCTTGTATTAGTAAGTAGTATCTAGTATCAATAGAACAATGCTATTATGCGACACACTGGAAGGAATTGTCATGATTTGTACTCTTTTCCCTCACTGCACGAAAAAATACCGTCGAGATGCCGAAACTGGCATTAAGAGAGGTAGGGCATAGCAAATCTTCGCTCGAATTGAGCCGCCCGTCCGGGGAAGGACCTCTACCCTATAGAATACCGCATTCAAATGACCTCTGGGTCGTGTTTCTGCCGGTGAGTAGGGTTTCCAGAGCTCGTGGGGGGTTAGGGTTGGGCCGGCATGGCGGTGGCAACTGACAGGTAACTGACCAGTTACTTGCCCGTTGGCACAGCGACTTGGGCTTCTCTTTCGCTTTCCATCAGGCGTAGGGAAGCCATTATGTCGAGCCACTATAAAAAAAAATATATAGAATTTGAACTGGCAACTGATAGAATTTGAACGCATCCTTATTAGTTCCTTTAATTATCACCAGCTGTCAAGTGGCGCTAGGTAACTCTCTCTTCCTCTTGTGAACCGTTCGATATGCATCCATTTTTGTGTATTCTCGCAATAAAACTAAATATTACTGCCGAAATATATCTTTATTTGTGTACCATCCTACATATACCTGGCTTAATCTTACCTTATCAGTCGCGTCCATTTCGTATCCATCCTCCGAGGGCCACAGACAGTGTCTCTCACTTCTCTCAGGCACAGAACTATTTCACTGAATTGTCACCGAGTCACATATTACCAGTATTTACCACAGAGAGCGTAATTCAATTTTAAAATGTGTAACGGCTTCTTAAATCACGTTTTTAGGGTTCCGTAGCCAAAATGGCAAAAACGGGACCCTTATAGATTCGTCATGTCTGTCTGTCTGTCCGTCCGTATGTCACAGCCAGTTTATTCCGAAACTATAAGAGCTATATTATTGAAATTTGGTACTTAGATGTATTCTGTAAACCGCATTAAGATGTTAAAATAAAATCAGAAAAAAATCCAAAATTTTTGGGGTTCCCCATACATAGAACTGAAACTCAAAATTTTTTTTTTATCAAACCTATACGTGTGGGTTATCTATGGATAGGTATTTGAAAATGATGTTGAGGTTTCTAACATCATTTTTTTCTAAACTGAACAGTTTGCGCGAGAGACTCTTCCAAAGAGGTAAAATGTGTGCCCCCCCCCCCCCCCCCCCGTAACTTCTAAAATATGGGCATGATAAAACTGAAAAAAATATATGATGTGTATTACTATAAAAACTACTAACGAAATTTAGTTTGAATGAAATCTAGAGAGTAGTTTTTTTAAACGTTATAAATCAAATTACCTAATTTTTTCATTCAGTGGTACGGAACCCTACGTGCGCGAGTCCGACTCGCACTTGGCCGGTTTTTACATGGAAGTCATCTTTGAATATTGCATTTATTTTCATTTAATTACCTATTTTTTTTACCAATTTGACTGACTCGGTGGCTCATTTGGTAGTGACCTCTGCCCTCTGATCCAAGGGCCAAACATTTGTGTTCATCAACATGTCTGTATTGGTCTGGGTGTTTTCTATGTATAATATGTATGTATTTATTTCCAAAAAAAATGCATCTAAATTTATCAGTTGTCTAGTACCCATAGTACAAGCTTCGGCTTAGTTTGGGGCCAGGTGGCGCTGTGTGGCCCAGCGTGGCATGTCTTGGGTTATTTATTTATTATTTATTTATACATCCTGCTGAATAAAGGTCAGTTGCCACCGCCATGCCGGCCCAACTCTAACCCCCTGCTACCGATTCAGCACTAACCGCACGAGCTCCGAGAACCCTACTCACCGGCAGAAACAAGACCCGGAGGTCATTTAGCTGCGGTAAATAGGGTGGAGGTACCCACTTCCTCAGGCTCAATTCGAACGAAGATTCGCTATGCCATGTACCGGCTTCTCTTAAAAAAATAACTCTATCACGTCCTCTACGAATGGTTCAGGTCTTTGGTTATACTCAATACTCAATCATTTATTGCATCTATAATGTAGGTACATAAATATTACAAGATGTTATAGGTAAGTTAGATCATTATAGACCCTGAAAAGGTACCGCAATTGAAGAGAGGACGCTCATGAGCTTTACTACTCCAATGAATGTGTAAAATTGTGATTTATGATGAATCAGCTCTAAAATGCTCATATAGCGGAACATTGTCATTTCTATTTAAGTCATAGTGTACTCAGCTGTTAGGGGAAGGTATTAGATAGGAATATCTACCACCAAGGTACCTACTCGTATAATATTTTCTCAAACAAAACGACTAGTAAAACATTTTCAGATATAAACTATTTTGCGTACGGTAGAGGTAGAGGTTGTTTCAAACGTTTTCATTTTAAAATCTCGTCACAAGTGAATAGCGCTGAAATAAAATGGAGCCAAGTCTATTGACAGGGGATGGACTGCGGGGTGAGGCAGGGGGGATTAAGCTCGCCACGTTTGTTCAACCTGTACATAAATGGTCTTATCGGTGAGCTCAGCGGTGCCAACGTAGGATGTCATATTGACGGTGTTCCGATGAATAACATGAGCTATGCTGACGACATGGTCCTGCTGAGCCCATCGATAGGTGGTCTTAGAAAGTTGGTAACTATCTGTGATGCATATGCGGTGGCCCACGGTCTCAAGTACAACGTAAAGAAGAGTGAGCTCATGATGTTCAAGGCTAAATCTGTCAATTATTGTGACATTCCTGGAGTTTCACTTTGTGGCAGTCCGCTGAGATGGGTGACAAAATTTAAGTACTTGGGTCATTGGGTCACTGATGATCTTGGAGACAACATGGATTTGGAGAGGGAGCGCAGGTCGCTGGCGGTGAGGTGTAACATGCTGGCCCGAAGGTTTGCACGATGTACGAAAGCAGTAAAGATAACTCTTTTTAAAGCCTACTGCCAATCTTTCTACACATGTAGCCTTTGGACCAGCTATACACTTCGGGCATACAGTGACCTGCGTGTCCAATACAATAACGCGTTCAGGAGGCTGCTGGGGCTGTCGTGGCGCTGTAGCGCGTCAGGTATGTTTGCGGAGGCGCACACGGATGACTTTTACGCCATATTGCGAAAAAGGACCGCCTCCATGCTCACTAGGCTCCGCTCCAGCTCCAATAGTCTCTTGAACGTGTTCAAGGACCGGTGGGACTCCCCGCTGCTGCGTCACTGGGCAAAGCTCCACACGGGACATTAATTATATTTAAATTTAAGTTTCTGTCATTACTAACCATTATTATTTTTATAAGATAAATGTATACTAACACTATGGAACTTGATTCTGCAATAAATTTATTATTATTATTATTGAAAAAAGTGGCTTTAATTTGTGTATTACAAGTTTGTTCACAGTACAATATTGAAAGAGAGTCTAACTAAGGTCCACAATCAATGTTTCCTGCTACCTATTATGACCTACGCTTTTATTTTATTTTTCTAAATGACTACGATGATGGCCAGGCCGGCCTTGTCATCATCACCGGACTGTTGGGGGAGCGGAAGGCTCTCACCCCTAGATGACCTACGCTGCCGAAACATGGATATTTATAGGCAGACTATCCACAACTTTAAAGTTGCTTAACGCGCTATGGAAAGCTATGCTTGGTATTTTACGGGATAGGGTACGAAACGAGCATAATTATATTATGTCAAAGGACGAAAGTTGTCGTAAGTCCAATGTCCTCCGACAGATAAGTACACTATAGTGGCAGTGGGCTGGTCTTGTCTGCTGTAGAACTGACAATCGGTGGAGCAGATCAGTTTTGAAGTGGGATTTAGGTATACTTAGCGTAGGACGTCCAGCAATTAGAAGAACTGCTGTCATTGGTTGGAAGGGGTACGCCGCCCGGGACAAATAAATATGGCGCAATCAAAGGTATTTATAACCATGACGCAGGTATGATTCATGATACGAGTATATTGGTTCTTTGCACATGATTTATACCTACATATATGATACATAATGTAGGTATACCAAAAAGTGCTGTTAACTCGAATATATTTTAGTTCCAGCTATTGATAAGGTCTGTTTGATATTGAGTTTATCTTTTACACGCAGTAAACTACATACTTATATCTATATCTGTCGCTGAACTACTAGTTCATTAGTGCTGTGAATCTTTAATTTGAGTATTTCGAATCGTTTTGGACGCGATAAGTATCTCCTCCCATACGCCTATCCATTATTATAATTTGTGTATATAAGATGGAACTAACAACGAATTACGATAAACGATTATCCGCGCTTAAGGCTTACTAACCTAAAAGAGAGGCTCTGACCTAAAAGTCTACTGGTGAGTTTCTTGCGACACTTCTTCTCATCAAGTGGCACATCAAAGTGCAGGTAGGAAAAATGTTTGACATGCAGAGGTATTACTCGTTAATCTATTTGCAGAAATAAATTATTATGTTTTATTTGTTTTATAATCATAGCGTCACCGATACAGTAAAATAATATTTATACACAAATAGACACATAAATATTCTTCACACGCATGTATCGATCGACATCGTTCATTGTCATTAAACGTACCCTTGACAGCGAAACTTGGCGGACTCTCTACCGTGCGTATAAATGCACGCTAGCCTTTTAGTCATGGCACTTCAACGTTATTTTCGTTTTTGCCAATGAAAAGCTTTAAAATATTTACCAGATGATGAAATGGAGAGCTTATTTTAACTTTGAAAAAGGGTTTAATCCAGGTTAGTGAACGGTTTTATTTCAAGCTTCGTCCGAGTTATTAGTGAAGCGACGGCTGATATACATATAGTAAACCTAGATCACCTAAAAATTGCCATAATTTTGGTTACAAATGTGTGCGTTTAGACAAACGTGACAAAGAAATAGTTAATTTAATTGAGATTTAGCTATATCTTTTATTTTATAGGTAGATTTAGGTGCATCCTGCCGAATGGCAAACGAGGCGCTGGCATAACTATCACTATTGAAGGCGTAGCTAAATACCACAGGCCAATGACGGGCAGCAGCGTCACCGGAGCGAGGAGCTACGCAATGCGATCGCTAACCCGACTACCCAGCGTGGCGATTATGGGTACATCCTCCAGATCTTTGCCCAAAGTGGCGAACAACTGGAGAGGCCTGTGTCCAGCAGTGAACTGCAATAGGCTGATGATGATGATGATAATTTGCATCTTTGTCAAATAAGAATACTTAGCGACGCAGATGAGAAGCTGTCTTTGTCTCAAAGTTAGCCGGTCTATCAATGCGCTTAGGGGTCAGTATAGCAAGTTTACTCCTCGTCATCCCTTAGCGTTGTCCCGGTTTGTGCCTCTAGGCCCAGGGTCCGCTTTGACCATGATCCTAGATTTAGCGATTCTGGTTATTACATTGAAACGACTGCCATCTGACCTTCGTAACCCTCAGAAAGGGGAACCAGACAAATTTGGATCATGGTTACACATTCAGAATTAAACTGGATGTGCAGGTTTCCTCACGATGTTTTCCTTCACCGCTAAGCTAGTGGTATAATTCCGCACATAGATTTTTGCAAATCCAGAGGTGGCGTGCCCCGCGCGGATTCGTACCGACGACCTCACGTGTGTGAAGCGACGATCTTACCACTAGGCTACCACGGCTCTCTCAGTGTAGCAAGTTTACTATTAAATAATAATACACATATATTCCTATAATACTAAATAATCTAAACCAAAAGCAAAACTAGTTCTCCTAAGTTTATTTCAAGTCAGACAGGGGTATTCTGATGGACATGTAAATTGAAATTCGCGAAACGAGGGTGGACAGTCGATGTAGGTATCTATCCGTACAGAATGTCTTTCTTAAATAGTTTCCCTTTGTTTTACAAGTCTCGTTTAGTCGGCAATTTATTGTTGCCTCAAGGTATATGTCGATAAAGCAATTTATATGAATATCTGTACCGATAAATTGGCTCTTGTTTTTTTTACTTAAACGATTTTATGTACATCTATCATCATCATCAACGTCACATCATCAGTCCACTGTTGACACCTGCATGTTATGCCATTAAACGCCACGCTAGGCAGGCGGGTTGGCGATAGCAGGGGTAGTACTTCGCTCCGGTGATGCTGCTGCCCGCCATCGGCCTGTAGTATTTAGCTGCGCCTTCAATCGTGATGGTTATACCGCCACCAGTCAGTAGCCAGAGCCTCGTTCGTTATTCAGCAGAATGCACCACGGCAGGTGAGGGTGGCTCAGAGCTAGAAGATGATAGGTCGCTCTCTAACATACTGTCCAAAATTGTTTCAGCAAAAAATGTAAATCTGAAATACCCGATAATGAATACAACGGGGAAAAAATAACTATTCCACGCGGACGAAGTCGCGAGCACAGCTAGTAAAAGATAATTAGGCTTAGCATAAGTCACTGGAACACAATGAACTATTGATTCTTGTTGTAGACGTAATAATTATTATAAACTGGTAACTCGTAATTTCAATTTTTCAATATACATAATGTCCACATTTCTTAATTTTGATGATACTTTTGAAACTTCACTGCACTGTCAAAGTTCTGTCACATCACATAGTTATTAAGAGGTAAACTACCAGCACTTGTTGGGGACACCGTGCCTCCGTGTAGACAACCTTCACATTGAATGTGAGTAAGCACTGACGGCGCGGTGGGCCTCCCGCCCTACGGAAGGGTGTGGGAGGGCGGAGTGACAGGAGGGGCGGTAGCGGGAGCGATAATACAATCATCAGCCTGTGAGATCTCAAGAAGTCCTCTAGTCGACTCTTACGACAGCCACAAGGAATGCGGCGGTGATTTGTGTTATATTCCGTCACCGCAAGGAAAAGATTAATCTTGCACCCCAGTATAAAGTTTGATCGAATCCAGCGTAGAGCTGCTTGTATCGTCGATGACTTGACCCTGTCTTTTTTTTTTATAGTGGCTCGACACAATGGCTTTCCTACGCCTGATGGAAAGCGAAAGAGAAATCCAAGTCGCTGTGACAACGGGCAAGTAACTGGTCAGTTACCTGTCAGTTGCCACCGCCATGCCGGCCCAACCCTAACCTCCCACGAGCTCCGGAAACCCTACTCACCGGCAGAAACACGACCCAGACTTGACTGTGATATTCTATAGGGTGGAGGTCCTTTCCGGACGGGCGGCTCAATTCGAGCGAAAATTCGCTATGCCCTACCTCTCTTAAAACTTGCACCCTAGTATCAACTTTGACCGAATCCAGCGGAGAGCTGCCTGTATCGTCGATGACTTGATCCTGTCTGGTCGATTCGACTCACTGGCATTGCGAAGAGATGTTGCATCCATGTGCGTTCTCTACCGCATCTATCAGGGGAATGTTCTAAAGAATTGTTTGGTTTACTGCCTGCAGCTGAGTTTCTTTACCACACGTAACCGATTGCAATCATCTCGATGGCTGCGATCCCGACTTACGTTTTATGACGAATTACTTGCTCTCGCGCCTCGGTTTTGTGGTAACCAACTTCCTGCCCACAGTCTTTTCCGAACAGCTACTACTTGGAAACCTTCAAGAAACGACCGTATTCATATTTCAAAAGTCCGTCAGCGACTTTAAACTCGATTTGAGTAGCGGCCAGCGGGTGTCTATGGGCGGTGGCGACTGCTACCATCAGGCCATCACACTAGTTCGTCTGCTGCCTCATGCATAAAAAAACCTAGATGGCTCCTGTGTGGGCTCGGCGTAGAATCATCATCAGCCTATTACAGTCTACTGCTGGACATAGGCCTCTCAGTTGTTAGCCCACTTAGAGGAAACATCTGGAGGATATACCCATAATCGCCACGCTGGGCAGCGGGTTGACGATCGCTCGTCTCTCCGGTGGGACGCTGCTGCCCGTCATCGGTCTATGGTATTTAGCTACGCTTTCAATTGTGATGGTTATACTGCGACCAGTCGATTGCCAGCGCCTCGTTTGTTATTCGGCAGGATGCACACGGGCAGGTGAGGTTGGCTTGGAGCGAAATGATCATATGGTGCCTCCCTTACATCCCCAGCGTAGAATCACATCATCATCGCCCCGTGTCAGTCCACTGCTGGACATAGGCCTCTCCTAATGTTCGCCCACCTTGATCGACTTTGGGCTTCTCTTTGGGCTTCTCGCATCCAGCACTTGCCAGCCGTCCTGCGCAAATCGTCACTTCCCACCTGGCCTGACGTCCTACATTACGTTTGCCGAGACGCGGTCTCCACTCCAGCGTGGAATGTCGTGGGGTATTTATTTTTGTTCCATTTATTTCGCTATGTCCCCCTCGTCCGTTCCCGCCGTTCCTGCACCGTGTCCGCCCCATTAGTGCGTCAGACGCCACGTCAGGCTGCCGACGCGCCCTCCGGCCGCTGGCTGCGGCGGGTGACGTCACGGCGATGACGTCACGCGTCATCACTCGTAATGTCCATTGTTTTGGGTATAAATAGCCACGTAAACTATGATAACATTGATTGGTTTGGTTAGCGGCGTCGAAGAAGATAATTCTTCGTAAGGAGATATAGATTTGTGTAACTAAAGGATTAAGCCGGGACGATAAGGAATAAGGCTATTTCCACGGTCGAAACATTACATTCTGCTCGACGTCTGTTTGTATGGTCTGGGTGTTTTCTATGTATGATTTGTATTTATTTACAAAAAAAAAGTATCTAAGTAAGTTTATCAGTTGTCTAGTACCCATAGTACAAGCTTCGGCTTAGTTTGGGGCTAGGACGGCACTGTGGCCCTGCGTGGCATTCCTGGGTTAGATTATAAAAAATATTGGTCACATTTTTTTTTCTTTACCTATTTGATTGAATAAACAAAAATAGCTGAAAATAACTAATGTCCGGAAGTTTGAAGCTCATTACATCTTGCTCACTTATTCTTGCATGCTCCCTATATGGCTTTTTTTATTGTAGCTCGACATAATGGCTTCCCTACGCCTGATCGAAAGCGGAAGGAAGCCCAAATCGCTGTGACAATGGGCAAATAACTGGTCAGATCCCTGTCAGTTGCTACCGCCATGCCAGCCAACTCTAACGCACGAGCTCCCGGAGAGCCTACTCACCAAGAGAAACACGACCCGGAGGTCATTAGGCTGCGGTATTCTATAGGGTGGATGTAATTTTTTATTTATAAGCAGCTTGACATAATGGCTTCCCTACGCCTAATGGAAAGCCAAAGAGAAGCCCAAGTCGCTGTGACAACTGGCCAAGATAACTGGTTACCTGTCAGTTGCCACCGCCATACTGGCCCAACCCTAACCTCCCACGAGCTCGGAGACCCCCTACTCACCCAGCAGAAACACGACCGGAGGTCATTAGGGCCGCGTATTGTATAGGGTGGATGTCCTTTTTTTTTAGTAGTTAGCTCGACATAGGGACTTCCCTACGCCTAATGGAAAGCCAAAGAGCAAGCCCAAGTCGCTGTGACAACTGGCAAGTAACTGGTTAAGATACCTGTCAGTTGGCACTGCCATGCCGGCCAACCTCAACCCCCCACGAGCTCCGCAGACCCCTACTCACCAGCAGAAACACGACCGGAGGTCATTTTGCTGCGGTATTCATAGGGTGGAGGTCCTTCCAGTATGGGCGGCTCAATTCGAGCGAAGATTCCTACGCCCTCTCTTAACCAGTACCTCCTTCAGACGAGTCACCAGCCTCAACCACTAAAGCTTTAAGCATAGACGTTCTACCCAATCTTAGAGAATAAGAGAACCCAGTTAAATTGGCTATATTTGTGTTATGCGAGGGGTAGACAATAGTGGACGTCACGGCAATAACGCGCATTGTGCAGTGCAATATCGCTGCAGACTTGTCGCTCGATGGGGCGGAATACTTCCCGTGGCCGGCTAGTGATGGGACAGCGGTCATGTGATATTGGAAAGTAACAGTTCTTGATATTTTTTTTGTTTATTTCGCATTTATGATCTGTGATTGACGACCCAGTTTGAACGCTGCCTCTCTGCGGCATGAAGATTTGTGTGCATGAACATTGTATGATTATATAATGAGGCCAAGCACCAAGGTCACCGACCATAGGTGATCGTATTGCGAAGCTGAAATGGCAATGGACCGGACACATATGCCGCAGGGACGATAACAGCTGTGGAGCCACGGGGTCCTAACACTGGCTACCTCGAGAAGGAAGTCGAAGCGTAGGCAGATCAGCAGCTAGATGGTCGGACGATATTAGAAAGACGGCAGGGCCGACCTGGACTAAAGACCGCCGCATCCTGGAACGCTCTGGAATTCAGAAAGGAGCATATGTTCAGCAGTGGACACTAAATGCTGAGAAAAGAAGAAGATAATGAGAAGGACTGATGTGTTTGCTTTGTAATGACATGTATTTATTAACAACTAGCAAACCCGGCGAACTCCGTTTCGCCACCAGATGGCTTCTTTTTTCCTGAATTTTTCTTTGCTATAAACCTCACGGAGCCCGAGACCTTTCAACGAATGCAAAAACCGTGGAAATCGGTTCGTGCGTTCTGGAGTTATAGCGTCAGGGAGGAAAACCCGACTTATTTTTATATAGTAGACAAGAAATATCTAGCTGGGGCTTAGTTTGGGACTATAATGGCGTTGTGTGGTCCGGCGTAGCTTGTCTTGGGTTATTAATTTATTATTTACTAGCTGGTACCAGTGTATTCATTCGCGTGGACTTTGTTGTGTTAATAATTGTGACTCAATCATGACATCTACATCAGGTAAATAGAGAATTCAGCTAGACTGGACTGCGTTTGGAAAACTAAGTACGTTGAGTTTTCTTATCGTCGATCCCACAGTGCCTAAAAAACAAAGTCTTCGACAAAGTGTCCTTCCAGTTATGACGCACCAGAGTCAAAACTAATGGTACGGCTGGTCTACAAAGTCAAAGGTTTCTCAGCGAGTTCATTAGGTCATTAGCCCTTCCGCGAAGGGCTTGCTAATGCTGGCGTCTCTCTGCGGGTTCGGATCGAAATGAGGTGATTAGTATTAGTTTCGGATTAGTAATCTGAAGTGGCAGTGGGCTGGCCACATAAGCCATAGAACCGATTCCGTTGGGATAAACGTGTTCTGGAGTGGAAACCGCGTCTGAACAAACGTAGTGTGGGACGCCTGGAGCCTTGCGCCTGGCCAGGTGGAATGGCGATTTGTGTAGGACCGCTGGCAAGTGCTGGATGCGAGAAACCCAAATCGATCAAATGGCGGTTGATAATGATGATTTCTACTTTTTTTTTAATAGCTCGACATAATGGCTTCCTACGCCCTGATGGATAGCGAAAGAGGAAGCCCAAATCGCTGTGACAACTGGCAAGTAACTGGTAGTAACCTGTCAGTTGCCACTGCCATGCGGCCCAACCCTACCCCCCACGAGCTCCGGAGACCCTACTCACCAGCAGAAACACGACCCGGAGGTCATTTGGCTGCGGTATTCTATAGGGTGGAGGTCCTTCCCCGACGGGCGGCTCAATTCGAGCGAAGATTCGCTATGCCCTACCCTCTCTTAATTTTAATATTCGAGTATTATATCAATATTCGAGATTAAAAAAAATATTTTTGTCACTCTAAAAATAACAGTTCCTTAAATATCGTGACCGGTCGCAGCCTACTTCATCTAACGTCGCATTTTTGTCATTGCAAAATGAGTTCTGTCGCCGTCAGACAAAGCGCAAAATCTAGTGCACGACGCATCCACCTCAGGATTGTTCTCGCGACCCGCAGATGAGAATAAAATTTAGTTATATGACTGGAAAATGGGGTTTCCCATTTCAGTTTCAGCTAAGTTTGTTTTCCATCAAAGGAAATTTAGATGTGTGTTTAAACTCCGTTTTACTATTAGGCATTTTTATTCACTATTTCTTCTTCATGCCCCCTTATAATAGGGATGTTTGGGGTCAAAATCATTACATTATATTTAGTCCGATTTTAGATCATAAAAATGTATTGGACACGTATTTTTCCTTTTTCATTCAAATGAAAAATAGCAAAGATACAAGGCATCAAAGTTAGGAGTGGGAGTCTTTGACGTCACTCCGTCCCGTAGAAATGCCTCACCGAGTGACGTCACGCGTAATTTCAACGGGCTTATAAACCCTTGTAATTTTTAAGTCTAATTACAAATAAAAAAAATACGTGTCCTTTTCTTTTTGACTAATTACAATGTTTAGCCATTATAGCCCATTATGGGGTAAAGCATGAAGAATATGTCCAGCAGTGGACTGTAATAGCTGATGATGATGATGACGTTGATTTTATAGTTCTAAGCATTCATAGGGACAGACAGACTTTGTTTTGACTATGTAGTGAAGTAATACCTATTTTCACTACAAATTTTGCTGACTTCAGGAAAGTTCCTTATGTATCTTCCCGGAATAGGGAGCACAGATAACTCCAGAATACGGACTCGACAGGGATCCAAATAGAAGTTATTTGTGGTCGGGATAAGAGTCTATTTTTGGGAAAGAATACGGAGTGTCTTAGACTCTGAGATCTAATAATACAAGAACCTCGAGCGAAATGTTTTAGTGGTATCGCAGGGGAAATGATGTGACAACGGAAAATCAGGTTTAATTGACAAAAGTTAATTTTCTTAATAACAGAAAATGGCGATATAATAGTAGGGGAGACAACGATGCTAAATCGGGTTTACTCGTGCGACAGAAAGTCTCATTGGGTGCGAAGCTTAGGTGATAAGGATTAAAAAGATCACCTCATTATATTGTATACCCTTTTTATTGTGGGGGAGGGACTTTTAGATTTATAAAATGCAAAAAAAACAGCATCCATGTCCTACGTATATGGGCCTCGGTCGGGTGACGAGTAGCGCAAAGAGGTCATTGCCATTCACAGCTAATAGTAAAGAAAATTCCATAAAAATTAAGCATTCCTACTATGGGGATGTAAGGGAGCGACCTCTCACCTTTTCGCTCCAAGCCATCCTCACCTGCATGTGGTGCATCCTGCCGAACAACAAACGAGGCTCTGGCAAACCGACTGCTGGCGGTAAAACCATCACGATAGAAGGCGTAGCTGAATACCCACAGGCCGATGACAGGCAGCAGCGTCACCGGAGCAAGAAGCTACGCCCTGCGATCGCCCAACCTGCATGCAGCCCGTGGCGCTTATGGGTATATCCTCCAGATGTTTGCCCTTAGTGGCGAACAACTGAGAGGTCTATGTCCCAGCAGTGGACTGCAATAGGCTGATGATGATGATGATGATGAGGGTCACTACCCATTGAGCCACCCGAGCTAGTCAGGAAGGGTTAATATTCCCTAGTCGTCTTTTGTCGAAATAGATAAAAAGTCTTGTTCATCCCAAAACACAATACAATATGCCTAGTCTTTCTGTAATTAAGTCCATTGCGGCTTCGTGAAACATGAAATGTCTCAGGGGCGGTAACTGTTAAACTCAAATTACCCCTATTTGGGGTAAATTATACCAGACTCGTCTGTCACGGTAATGATGTGACGGATTCGGTTATATCGACTACGATGTTTTAGTTCGTCATTCCGACTTGTCTAGTTTACCTCACTAAAGTGAGGTAGGGCATAGCGAATCTTCGCTCGAATTGAGCGCCCGTCGGGGAAGGACCCTCCACCCTATAGAATACCGCAGTCAAATGACCTCTGGGTCGTGTTTCTGCCGGTGAGTAGGGTTTCCGGAGCTCGTGGGGGGTTTGGGTTGGGCCGGCATGGCGGTGGCAACTGACCAAGTAACTGACCCGTTAACTTGCCCGTTGTCACAGCGACTTGGCGCTCTCTCTTTCGCTTTCCTATCACGGTAGAAGCCATTATGTCGAGCACTATAAAAAAAAAAAAAAACTTTAGTTTCCTTCTGAACCAAAAGGGTTCCATCACAGACCAGGAGCAAACATTTGTGCTTGTTCCGTGGCTAGGTGTTATTTGTGTTTAAGTGGGTATGTACAGTGTACTTGTATATTTGTATTTGTGGGTAGGTACTTTCGTTGTTCTGATACCCATAAGACAAATGGTCAAGCCACAATACACTCTTCCGATGTTCGAGGCGAGAGTGAACCGGTTTTTGCAGGGTGAGCGCGCTCCATCGTAGACTGTGATATCGCTTACCATCAGGTGAATTGCAGTCAAGCGCAAACCCGATCATCATCATCACCAGCCTATTGCAGTCCACTGCTGGAACATAGCCTCTCCAGTTTGCTCGCCACTCAGGGCAAACATCTGGAGGATATGCCCATAATCGCCACGCTGTGGGCATCGGGGTTGGCGATGCAGCTGGCGTAGCTTTCTCACTTCGATGACGCTGCGCCCGTCATCGGCGCAAACCCCAGATTGCCATAAAAAAAACTTACTTTGGTATCGGACCAACCATATGCCATCGTCCTGATATTTATTAACCGTGTTAACAGTTTAACATTAGGATTAAAAGTGGATAGTGATAGAGAACAGGAAGCGTAAATATTTAAATTCTTTGTCTCCTACAATAGGGCTGGTTAGTTTGCTAGTCTCGCTCATCGCTGTGGCTGAAATTCGGCAAGAAGAATTTTAGGTCTCAGAAACCCGAGAGTTTTTTTTTATATTAAGTAGTCAAACTAAATATATTAGCGTTCCTGCCTGAAGCAAACGTCGATGTCCAAACAAGTGGAAGCGATCCCCATCACACAAGGTTAGTGCAGCGCGGATCGATCACACTATGACGGGCCTGCATAAGTGCCGCTTCAGGCCCCGTTTAAAAGACCCAAGGACTATTAAGAGGATTTTTTTTTTTCTAAATGGCTACGATGATGGCCAGGCCGGCCTTGTCATCATCACCGGACTGTGGGGGGAGCGGAAGGCTCTCACCCCCTCACTATTAAGAGGAAGGGAACACGTTGCAGGAAGAATGTTCAAAAAGAGAAAAAAAGGGCTGTGTAGATAAGGTATTCAGCCAACACTGCCTCGCACCTAAAAGTGACAAATGTCCTTTATTTATCGGCCGTCGCTAGCCATTTACGCGACAGACAAAATACCCTCGTAAAGCGCGGGCCCACGCAGTCAGCGGGTGATCGAGTGAGCGGACGAGCGGGCGGTCCGACGGGGGACAAGCGTCCGCTCGCGGGAGGGGCGGAACGTGGGGCGGAACCTATTTTTAGGGTATCCGTATCCAAAGATAAAAAGGAACCCTATTACAAACGGAACTATAACTACACTACGAGTCCTGCCACCTATATGTGCTTGTTGCACGGGCCTTATAGTACCGCAGCCAAATGACCTACGGTCGAGTTTTCTGCCGATGTAGCAGGGTTTCCGAAGCTCGTGAGGGTTTAGGGGTGAGACGGCATGGCGGTGGCAAGAGATAGGCTGGCCAGTTACTTGCCAATTGTCACAGCGACTTAGGCTTCTCTTTCGCTTCCATCGACCTATATCCTAGAACTTACACTTATATCTTAAGATTTACCATCGTCCGAGCTTTTACAAGAACATATATGTACTTATACATATATTGTTCTAATCTCAAAAGGTAGAGGCCGTATGGAGGAGACTCCCAAAGCATTTTAACGCTGTCTCTTCGGAAGGGGAAACTCCGGAGGCGTGGCTAGGAGTGTTGGTTGTCCTGTTTCTTCAAAAAGGGAGATAAAACCCTATTGAAGAACTATAGACCCATTTCCCTTCCTAGCCACGTTCTATAAGCTGTTTCAAAGAGTGATCACGAACCGTCTAGCCGAAGGCATCGACGAATTCCAACCGCCGGAACAGGCTGGTTCGGAGCCGGATACGGCACCATAGACCAGCCAAATCCACACATGGGCAGATATACAGCAGGACCGATGAGTATAATCAGCCCCTGTGTCTAGCATTCGTGGACTATGAGAAAGGCCTTTGACCTCGGTTTGAAAACCTGGTCTGTTCTGGAGTCCTACAGCGATGACAAGTAGAATTGGCGATACATCCAGATGATGAGATGTCTCTGAAGCCGCCACCATGTCCGTCCAAGTACAGAATCAGCAAACAAGGCCTATACGTTGCATCGAGGAGTGAGACAGGGGACGTTATTTCCCCGAAACTGTTCACTAATGCAATGGAGGATATGTTCCAGACCTGAACTGGGAAAAGACGTGCATCAACATAAATGGCGAATACATCCTCTCATTTGCGATTTGCAGAAGACATCGTCATAATGGCAGAAATCGCTGCAGGTCCTACAACAGTGCTGAAATGAACTGGCTGACTCCTCTGTGCGCATCGGCCCTACGGATGAAATTGATAAAACACAAGGTCATGTACAATGAACATGTTCTACCGGAACCGTGTGCGAGTTCTCGGCGCCGGTCCTCGAAGTTGTTCAAAAATATGTATACCTCGGGCAGACATTGCAGTTGGTAGAAAACAACTTTGAGGGGACGAGGTAAATAGGAGAATTCAGCTAGGCCTGGGCAGCATCGGGAAACTTCGTCGAGTCTTCACATCGTCCGATCCCACAGTGTCTAAAGACGAAGTCATCGATCAGTGCGTTCTACCGGTTATGACATACGGAGCCGAAACGTGGACACTCACGGTAGGTACGGCTAGTCCACAAAGTTGAAAGTCGCTCAGCGAGCTATGGAAAGGGCTATGCTCGGCGTCCTCTCTGCGAGATCGGATCCGAATGATGAGTGATCCGGCAGAGAACCAGGAGTTACCGACATAGCTCACCGGATCAGTAAGCTGAAGTGGCAGTGGGCTGGCACATTATCCGCAGAACGACAACCGCTGGGTGGTAAACGAGTTCTGGGTGGAGACGCGTCTCGGCAAACGTAGTGTAAGGACGCCCTCATCGCAGGTGAGAGTGAACGATATGCGCAAGGACGGCTGGCAAGGAGCTGGATGCGAGAGGCCCGGGGATCGATCGAAGGGCGAGTATTGGGAGAGGCCTATGTCCAGCAGTGGACTGATGTGGGCTGATGATGATGATGATGAGGATGTTTCTAATCTCAGGCTTCGCAAAAACTGGTATGTCATTCCCTTGAGCATAGTTTAATAAATATTTAGCAAAAATACCGCTAATATTGTTGATTTACCT